>SMGT01014989.1:164366-199879 GCA_004794575.1 Lanistes nyassanus | reverse complement strand
GAGGTAGCGTATTGGTCAGAGTAGAAGGGTGGGGGAAAGGGTTTTTCCCAGGGATAGCCACAAGGAAGAAGGGGTAGCAAGATAGCCTTGGGATGTGTGGACAAAGAATGGGGTGAAAGTGTGCTGGCGAGAGTGCAGGGAAGTTGCTGCAAGACAGCATGGGAGACTCCCAGTCCCAGGGAGACTTCAGCCCTTGGATGTTCTGCCATAGCTCTCTGCTAAAATACCTTGGCAGAAATAAAATCCTCAACGTCACAACTAGTGTGTTGGCCCTTTCTTGTGTAGAGGTTACACACATGTATAACTTATATGTAATGTTATTAACATGACTTGTTGCTTTCCATCAGACTGTTAGCGATTGTCTAACTCTAAGTTTTCTTCAAATGTACAGTGAAGATTTCTGCAGTTTTCGTCATGGATAAAGTGAAAACAAAACATCACCCTGTCTGTATATTCTCATGTGCAGAGCAGTTTGTGGGAGCATCTTGCTTTTGATGATACTGGGAACAGCAGCGGACATCCTGTACATCCAGATGCCCAAGTGGCGGCTGAAGAAAATCTCACGTGTGTCTGCCAATAGTTACTCCACACCAGCTGTTCTGTGGTCAAACGTTTCCCACCTAGTCCCCTGGTACAACTGGATGGTGGCAACCCAAAGTGAGCTTCTCAAAGTGTATTGCCATTTGCTGTAATTTTTGTGGGGTTGTTGGGGTAGTTGGTGGTAGTGCCTTCTTGTCATTTTAACACCATTTCAGTCCAAATTTAATAATGATCACCTGCCAGCTTCTTAAAAAAGGGGCCAAAACAAAGCCACATTCAGGATCTCTGATGCCATATTTAAGATCTCTAATGCTGCATTAGCAATCTCGAATGCCATATTCAGATTCGTTCTGCTATGTTTTGCTTCAGCAGTGATGGTGCATTACTGCATGGTGTACTTCTTAACCCACACACCTACCTCACCCTGACTTTCTCATGTTCATTAACCACAAAAACTTGACCTGCCACAACTTATTTTTCCCCATTACTGCAGCTGTCAGTAAACAGCAAAGATGTAGGGTATGTTTTTCAAGCCACGCTGGACATCTTTGAGCCGTATTGTGTTGTTATTCAGTTTTTCTTTTTCTCAGGGTTCGTCAACACTCTCCTGTCCTGGCCACCCTTTGTACCACTCGGTCGTCTGACCTACTGCGTCTACCTCATCCACCTGGAGATCACGTCTACCTCATCCACCTGGAGATCACGTCTACCTCATCCACCTGGAGATCACGTCTACCTCATCCACTTGGAGAACACGTCTACCTCATCCACTTGGAGATCACGTCTACCTCATCCACCTGGAGATCACGTCTACCTCATCCACTTGGAGATCACGTCTACCTCATCCACTTGGAGATCACGTCTACCTCATCCACTTGGAGATCATGGCCGTCTATGCAGCCAACCTGCAGGCAGTATTTTATCTCAATGATGTCAACTTGGTCAGATCCACATTTTAAACCCTGTTCTACTGTGCTTGATTTTCATCTTTTTCATATAATTTTCACGACCCCAACGATGACCATCACATATTCTTTTTTCAATCTGGCTAGTGCACAGCATCCAGATAGTACACATCTTGATGCACTTATTGTGAGAGAGAAATGGAGAACCCTCATTGTTTTTATTACAAATAGAAAGTTAGACATCAATGCCCCGTCATCTATAATTTATTTCAGATGGGGGTGTGCATGAGCACATATTAATTTTTTCATCTTAATTGAACGTTAGGCAGAAGTTCACTCCTATCTTTGTACATCTACTCACCTTCCAGAGTTTTATGCAGGTAAAAGTGTAAAATCTAGCTACAGAATGCAAAATACAATACACAATACCCAGGAATCTCATGCTGACAAATTAAGTGATGATACACAGGATGCTTTAGTTTGTTATTACATGTACTCTGTCATTTTGATCCAATCACACATCAGCTTTAGTACAACTTTGCCCCTCCCTCACGTGACAAAGTGATAAACTGGTTCCGGCTGTTCACAGGTGATGTTCTTCCTAGCTGTGCTGGCTGTGTCTTACATGGCTGGCTTTGTTGTGTCATTGGCCTTCGAGGCGCCCATGTTGGGTCTGGAGAAGATCCTTATACGTCCCAAGTAATCACTTGGAGATTATCTATTTTAGAAGTCCATGGCCACTACGTCCCAAGTAATCACTTGGAGATTATTCTAGAAGTTCATTGCCACACCTCACACTCCATGCTTTAATGTCAGGGTTATGTTTTGTGTAAAATCCATCCTGCCTTTTCAAGATGATTTGTTGTAGACAACATTAGTTTACATATTTACAAAGTGAATCCTTGGGGTTTTTTTAACACCTCTGGCACATCTATATTACAAATATGGATCTTACTATGCCATACCTGTGTAAACGTAATATATGTATTATATGCAGATGTAATAGTGGATTTATAAAATGTTTTTTATTTTTTAACACCAAAACACATAAAAGTTCTTAATATAAATTTCTCTTAGAAGCTGTGATATGATATCATCCAACTGGTTTTGTTCTTATGTGTCATAAAAGATGTTTGTGTTTTGTACAGATTTTGGCACAAAGATTTTCCCTTATTGGTATGTGTGGATCCAGAAGAATTTACCTTTACTGCTGTTCGTTTTGTCAGTTTTGTGCCCTTTTTGGTGTGACTTTTCCAACCAATTATATTTAAAATACTAATCCCTTATTCAGTTCTGAACAGTTTTGAAAACTAAATGCCCAGTGTTGACTTGAAAACAAAAACTGAAAGCATTTTTTTTTTGTCACACGATTTACGAAAAAAACTAGGACTTGAACATTAAAGGCTATGTCACAGAGGGTTTTACGACACAAATGAACTTGGCAGTTTCCCTTCTGTTTTCCATTTTAGAGCATGCTTTATTTTCTCCCAATGGTTTTGGAAAACAGCATGCAAACAGGTCACGTCAGATTTTGATGCAGATGCTTGCTAATGTAACCAAGAATCTGTGACTTAAATGTTAAATGTAACAGCAAACTTTTATCGAGGAGCTGTGAATCCAAACATATTTTTTGCATTGTGCTTTTCTACAAAGCTGTATATTTTTTCAAGTATACTGCCAAATATTTTTTAAAAATATGAACAATTGCATGCCCCCCCCCCCAATTAAAAAATGACTATAATAATTTTCATTGACAAATGAAACAATTGTGATATCAGTCCTTCACTTTCACTTTTCCTCTTCATGCCTAGTGGTACGTAAGACTGTACAGTGCAGCTCCCCAGCCAAGACTGGCGGGTTTCATTTCTTCTTTCATACCAGTCCTGCATTCCACTTAATCATCATATTGTTTAGAGATACATTGTATATTAACTTACACTTCTGAGTGGAAAAGGATGAATTGTGCTTATGGCATTGTTGAAGTCATTAAAACATTCCACAGCAAACCATGTTTCATTGTGGTCCTGAGTGCTGTGGTCTTGGTGCTTAAATCCCTTAGTCGACAGTCAAAGATACCTTCTAAAAATATTGCAGTGTTACAGTGTTGTAATTTAAGATTTAGCAGTTATTTTCTTCACACGTCCCTAACTTCTGCATCTGCATGCATTTTAAATTAAAATCATATTCACCGGCAATGCCTGGTACAGCTACGGAAAAGTAGTCTTAATGAAACCTTGCAAATGCTGCAAGTTTGTACAGTCTCATGAGAGAGATGGATTGGAAGGGGGCGGAGTGGTGCAGTACTTATATGGGCCATTTACACAAAGATCGGAGCTGCCAACCCAGTGAAACAGAATAAAGCTCAATCGTTTCTTCTATCTTTAGTGCTTTATATATAAGTTCTCAGCCACCTGCTCCCATCCTGGTCACCTAATAATAATAATATTATATAGCGATAACGCGTGCTTGCCACCGATACAGATGGTCGTAGGTTCTGAACCCGTCTCCGGCACGCGTGCATTCTCTGCATGTGGGACTTGTTTGGTGTGTCACGGAGGTGCTCAGGTTTTTTCCTTCCTCCCCTTCCCTCTCCCGCTGCTGATTCGACTCCAATCTAGACCACCATCGTCACAGCCCCTCCCTCTGAATGCGAAATCAAGGTTGATGCGCGGAATTGTCGCACAACAGACAACAACACGAGCATTCTGCCCTTGCGCGCGTCGCTCGCCAGACTAGGTAGGTAATTTAAGAGCGACAATGCTTCCTTCTCGTGGTGATTTCGCACTATTAGACAAAGGGGGTTCTACTTATAAGCTATGGATTGATAGATTTATATCAGCAGTAAGACGGCCCGTACAACGAGGCAGTTCCAGCATGGTTCTGGCGATGTCCGATTGGCGTCTGCACATGCGCAGGTAGCTTTGAGCTTACTTCCCCTTCTGCAAGAGAAACAACTAGCATTTGTGTTTTGTAAGCACGCGGTGGAGGCAGGGCGAAAAAGAGCAGTAGGTATCACTGTGTGCTAAATTTGCTGTATGTTTTATCATGATTTACAAAGAATGCTTCTGCGCAAAGGTTTAGCACAAGCTTTAAATTAAGTTTATGCCCTTCGTCGAGGTTCTTAACTGTCGTTAGCTGAGGTAGAGAAGTCAGAAGTGGTAACGAACGAGTAGATCTAATAATGTAATATCTATTGTATTATTTATTTACGCTGTTAGTAACAGTATTAGTCGATATTAAATTTGTATGCAAACAAAATTTCATCCCGAATGTTAAGAACGGTGAGCTCTAAATACTCCAGTTACGTGAATAAAGTGAAAGTGCACTTTTTTTTAGCACAATTGATAATTATAAAGGGATGCATTAGTTGTATAATAAGTTAAATGCTAGACCTTTTTGGCTTTAGCCATAGTGAAAAGTATTATATTTGATGGTACACTCCCATCATATCTGTTCTTTCCACCTACCGCCCTGCTAGACAACTCGGGTCCTCCGAAAAAGTTCTTATAGTACCGAAAACCAATCTGAAAGCGTTCGGTCAGCGTTCTCTTAGTTTTGCTGCCCTTAATGTCTGGAACTCACTGCCGGCTACTTCTCTCGCTCCATTCAAAACACAGCGCAAAACCCATCTCTTTCACCTCGCATTTCACTGATTGTACCGAGCTTGTTGGTCACGCTGTGCTAGGGAAAGAGAGAGTGAGTGCGAGAGAGAAAGTGAGAGAGAGAGAGAGATTGCGAGCGTGGTTGATGGTTGCTTTCTTGGTGGGTTTTATTTATGTGGTTGTGTGTGGTGTCTGGATGTACTGTGTGATACTGTGGCTGTCTTCGTTGTTTTTGTAAAGAGCATTGAGCCCTTCTAGAAGAATCCTTTATTATTATTATTATTATATTAACTAGGTTGTGTCATAAGACTGGTAAGTTACTGAGGACTTCTGAAATGCTTAATGTTAAAAGCCCAGTGCCAAGTGAATTTGGTGGCATTGTATTCTTCCTAAATTATCATTTGGCCTCTTCCCTTCCCCAGCAAAGTACTTATTTAAAGAAAGGCAAGATAATTGTAATTGGTCCATACATTTGTAGGGCTGCATGAGAGTGCAAACAAGTAAAAGTACTTGAAATGGATAGAGGTGTGTGAACACCCGAACAAAGGGAACATATTCACTGTGTAAGCTGTGTGTGGCTTCTATACTTGCCCCCACCCCCCATAATCAAAAGAAATGGTGGTCATCATTGATAGCCACAGCAGCTAAACTTCAAACATTTCTTTATTTCTAACTAGTGACACGTGAAAAGGCAGTATGTAATCAGTCATATGTCAATTTGATTGTAGGTAAAAAGGAAATGAAAAATCCCCCTTTTAGACTCAAAGATAAAAATATCGGAGGAAATGGGTCATCACCGTGCAAAGTCTTTAACATGTTCCTTTATGCAGTCAGTATGTAACTGGGGGGATTTCCTCTCAAATGTTTGAAATGCCTGATGATAAGAAGATATTTGTTATTGCTTGATATGTTTGATAGTATGCATTTACCTGGCAAAAGCACATTGCAGTGTGTTAAAAAACTTTTTTTGCTGATATCAAAGATTTGTTGTCTAATACTCTAATCTATAGAACATTTTAAAATCTGAACTATTGAAAATATGTATCTTTTAGAGCATGTTTAAGAATATTTAACCCATTTCTTGTAATTATGAAGAAAATGTGACTATTTTTAACTTGGTGAATTCTTTAACTTTTCTTCCTTGACTTTATATTTTTATTATAACCATTTTCCTGTCAGTTGATGTATTAGTGCACCCTTGAAAAGTCCATAAGCTGCTGTTACCTGCGTGCAGTTGTTCATATAAACTGAATAGTGCTGGTTCTGAGTTTTATATCATGCCGTAGCATTTCTGCTTGTCATCCATCTTTCTTTTTAATCTGTTGTGACAGGTTGTTAGGAACCACCATCATCATCATCATCATCATCATCATCACATCATCAGAGACGCATAAGAAAACTGTGTTGTCATCCCATTGCCATTTAGGGCGAGGAGAGGGGATTCCCCTGTTAATGTTACACACTATTTATGCTGTTTTCATCCTTGCATTACTGTGTCACTTTATTTTGTTTGTTTTGGTCAGCATTACTACAGTTTCATAACCTGACATAGTGTTTGACAACATAATGGATCTTCTTCCTCGGAGCCACACAGAGTTTTCGTCTTCAGAGTACTGGAACTCATTCTTCAGGAAGCGAGGACATAAAGCTTTTGAGTGGTAAGGCATCCCTTATTGTAATTATTCTCTTTTTGTTATACAGTGTCAGTTTTGTTGTGCATATTTCATGGTCTCTCTGTGTGTGTGTGTGTGTTGGGTGGGGGGGGGGGGGGGGGGGTTATAAAACACCAGAGGTCTCATTTTCAGCGGGCATGGTGGCTGCTGGATGTTTTGCATCATTGCCTGACCACCCCATGCCTCATCATCCCAGAATTCTGCCCCACCACCCCAAGGTCAATGCCTGATCTGCCCATTACAAAGTACACTTTAATAATTATTAATTAATTATTTTATTACTATTTTATTTTTATCACTATGGGTGAAAGTTGTGCAGCAGAAATAAATTCATGTTGTATTTAGTATAATATCAAAAATCAAATATTGGGCCTATATTTTACTATATTACTGCAGAAGGGTACTGCGATCATTACAAAGGCTGCCTGGCTTGTTTTAGAACTGGTTCTATGAAAGATTTTGGCTGGGACCTTTTGTAGGTATGGAGAGTTTGCAGAGCTCTGTGGCATCATCCACAAGTACATCAAACCCACAGATAAAGTGCTGATGGTTGGCTGTGGCAACTCCCGACTCAGCGAAGAGATGTATGACGTGGGATACCACAGCATCACCAATATTGACATCAGTGATGTTGTCATCAAACAGATGAAAGAGAAAAATGCCAAGCAGCGAGATGAGATGACATTCGAAAAAATGGATGTTACAAAGGTTTGTTTCAATTTTAATAATTAAAAAAAATTTCCTTTGAACTGTGTAATGAGCTTGATGGTGGGTAGTCTTTGTAGATTCTGCATGAATCACAAGTCCGTGACAATCGATACAACACAGACAGTTTTTCTCTTTCTCCAGATGACGTATGAAGATTCATCATTCTCAGTAACCATAGACAAGGGCACTCTAGATGCTCTGGCTGTTGACCAGGAGGAAAAGACTCTGGCAACAGTGAAAGCTATGTTAGAAGAAATCAACCGAGTTCTGCGATTCGGCGGACGATATATTATTGTGTCGTTGTTGCAAGACCAGGTCATTAATATCCTCACCGCCCTCTCTGCTGATTTGTAAGAAGATTAAATATGCTTTGAAATAATAAAGAAATCTGTATCAAGCGTTATGCACCTTGTTCACAGTAATAAGTTGTCAAAGTAGCATTTGCTATACTAGCATGCAATGCAGTAAATTTAGGGTATTTCAATATGATGACACATTTCAGACTTCACTTTTTTCCTCAATTGGTCAACTCATTTGATGAAGTTTTCTATGAGGGTGTAAAACTGCTAGTCTGCAGAAAATAGGTATTTTACATTTCAACGGGTTTCTCATGGATATTTGTCTTGCACAGAGGCTGGCCGATAAGAGTGCACCGTGTTCCTTCTCGTCTTGAGGGCGATGAAGGAAATGAAGAATTCTGTCTGCCGGTGTTTGCCGTAGTTTTGACAAAGTTCAGACGGGTAGCAAATGTGATGCAGGTAAGAACCTGCACCAAAATGTGTTTAATAGATTGCCATATTATATAACTGGAGGTTCAGCTGTGTTTGCATACTTGCTTCTGTTAATGTCTTAATGTGTTCTTGAAGATATCTGCTTGATGCTGCATTTTTTCTAGCTTCAACGTTAAGGTACAACGTTTTTTGTTTCAGAAAGGTTGCCTTTATAAGTTTATGCTAGAAATATGAGATGAGGTTCAACAGAATCAGCAAGATCTAGTTTTTCAGTTTCTGTGAATTTGACTAATTTCAGCATTTCCCAGCATTGTTACCTTTTCATAAAGTTTGCCTGTTCTTGATTTTCACTATTCAAATCTTTGTCTACAGATTGTCGAGGTATGCAGCTCTGATGACGACGATGTGCAACGGCTGGAATCTGTAGACCAGCTGGTTTTGACAGTGAAACAGATGCAGTATTATGGCATTGTTAGACAGAAACTCAGCAAAAGGTAGATGGTTTGAAAAGAAAAGAAAGGTTGTCCCGTAACCTCAAGGTCTTAGAGAAGTGGGGTGGAATGAGAGGCCACCTTACCGTAGGCCAACATGGTGACGTTGGTGCCCATCTCTTCTCCCTTGCTGTTATCTCCCGTGGTCCGTGGGCCAGGTTCCCATATCTAGATGGGTCGATCAGGGGAAGTGCGGTATGACACCTTCGGGCTCAGGGGCCTGCAGTCTAATCACTCAACCATGCACTTCTGAATCAGAAGGTGCTTCATTTTAATTATGGATCTTTTAGTGGGTCTTCCATCTTGATGTTGAAACTTTGTGGAATGTTAAAAGAAAAAGAAAAATGTCGGAAAAATGTCGGTTTTACTGTCCACGTGTGTGGGCAGTTCTGAAAGCTAGTGTACATGTATATTTTGTCAGACTTCAGTCTGTTATGACCTCAGAGGTTTGTAGATTTGATGTTTGTACAGATCGTCTTGTTCCATTTGGCACATACATGGTCATGCGGGTTCGCTGCATATGACACGAACAATAAACACTGGTCATCGGTATAAACACAGCGTGTTTAGGAAGTAGTTTTTGTCTTTAACCGAGTCCTTTGAGTTATGGTTCATGGCTGACACAAGTGACAGTAATCGATGTTGAATTTTCCACAATGCGTTGTGAGTTTATACTTTAGAACTATTTTCTTTTGTAAGTGGTTTATGGTGTCTGCTCAACAAAATGTCAGCTTCGATGCAGACTGTATGAATCTGTCCACTGGCTTGTTCCAGGAGTGTAACAGGAGACCAGTTTGAACTGTGTCTCTACAGCAGTCTTACTGCCAAGCCGCGCTACACACTGTGGGTGGTCGACGGTCAGGAGAAATGTGCCAACAAATTTGCAATTTTCATCGTTCCCCAGGGCAGGTCTGTTTAAGGTGTGAAAATTATGCAAACTCTTACACAATATTTTTGTCTGCCTGGCAAAGGCAATAAGCTTTTTTACAGAGACAAAATCTGCCAGATTCATTATAGAAATTGTCCTGAATAAAATTATTTGCAGAAATTCAGGCACAAGAAGAAAGGTTTAAAGAATATTACAGGATATATGAGTTTTTGCTTCATGAGTACTGCTTTTTTTTTTGACCAAGTATCTATGAATGTTGCATTTAATTTTTAACTGCCAAGGTGCAAAATCAACTTTTTAAGTTTAATCTGGTTTTTTTTGACAGAGAGATGGAATGGATGTTTTCAACAAGTGCTGGTCGGCAGGCTCTTGGTACTAGTGCTGGTTTCCAGAGACTAGTGGTGGTGGCCTTGAGCAGAGAACATGAGTACAAAGACATGGAAGCTGTCAAGGCAGAACTGTCATCGAAGGTCATGGAGTTGGCACCTCCTAGTTACAAGAAGGGCATCCAGGTATAATGCCTTGATTTTCTCTTTCTTGTCACAATATCGTACCATGACCCAGAGCGCTAAATCTCAGTGCAGAGATCCCTGACCGCACCTTACAAACAAAAAGCTTTGCAAACATAACCCTGGTAAGGCCTCCCATGCACATGCTCGCTCACTGTGCGTCACACCATTCACTCGACTCACTGGCAACTCGAGCTGACTTTCTCAAGCGCCGTGGCTGATGTCAGATGTCTGATGTCTGCTCCCACAACGTGGTCTTTGACCTTTAGTCTTCCCTACCGCTGCCAGCCTCCTTTTCTGCATTTTCAGCTGACACGGAATGGGAGCAGTCATTCCTCGTTTTTCTTGTCTTTCACCTGCTGTTATATTTTAAGCTGAACGGTGTTGTGCATTGCATTGTTCGTTCTTTCTCGCCTGTCACCTTCAAACATGATGTTGGCGTTTAGTCCTTTACGTGTGTATGTGTTTAGTAAGCTGCGTGCATGTTCTCGCGCTTTATTTATGCTTTACTTGTGTGCTTATGCACTTTATCTTTGCATTAGTGCCATGTTTAGGTATTTTTGTCATGGTTTTATGATTTTGACTACTGCTTTTGCCTATTGACGGTATGCGTGTAGTGTGCATGCAGGCAGGATTCGATGCATGTCTTGTTTGTGACCAACATTCTATGTTTGTCCTGTGTCTTGCCTAACGTCAACACAGGTATGTGGACTGCCATGGCTGCTGTCCTCTGTTTTTTTTTCTCTGTGCTGTGGGTCTCAAAGCTTCTAGCTTGTTTCCACCTACTGGCTGACGCATGGCTAGCTTCCACCTGGATTGCTTCTTCCACTTACGTCACTGTTAGATTTGTTATGTGGTCACATTTGTTTTGGTTCCTGCTTTCCATGTGCCTACACACTTGGCTACCCACTGGCGGGCACGTTCTGTTCCTCTAGCATGCTTCCTTCTTACCAATTTCTGACTACTTTCCCACGTAGTCACCTGAACTATCCTTGATAAAGCAGACATAAAAAGCTCTGATAGTCTTTTTAACTCTTTGAACCCACAGGGACCTGCAGGGCTAAGAAACCCCAGAAGCCACATACAGCCCGCCTAGATTTACACGTTTTAAAAAATATACTGCTTAAAAACTACCACACTCACAGTAATATATTTTACATATTTAGAAAGATCTATTCTTTGGCATCCCAATGGAAACAATACTTTTAGTTAAAAATATTAAATACTACTTACTATTTGGTGCCAAATGTAGTCACTTTTTGCACACACAACAAACGAACCACGTGTAGCCATTGTGAACGACGGAAGTAGACCTGGCCAGCCGCTACACTAAACCACGTTTAGAAAGCCGAAACTGTTTCCGAAACTCATTTAGACAGTGCAGGGGAAACAACCGATGATAGAGCTTTACAATGATACAAAGTTTTTACTTCCCTTATACAGTTAAATGCGTCGCGCAGATGTTTAAATTCGCCGCAAGTTTGCCGGTTGCGTTGAGTCGCGAGGCAGTTAGTCGTCGCAAGTTAGCCGAACCCAATGGGGTCAAAGAGTTAAGAACTGTTCTGCAGTCATAGATGTTGCTAGCCTCAGAATTTTCTATTTGCTTTAATTTACAGGTTCCCTTTCTTAGTCTTGGCAGTGACATTGGCAAGCGAACAGTTCGACATCGTGGGAACAGTGTACTGAGTGGAGAATATGTTGTGGAGGATTTTGAGGATGAAGGCGGCCAGGTGTTTCGTCGGCTGATATTCCTGACGAATCAGAATGTTGTGCAGAGTGAGGTTCACCTTGTTGCTTCAGGTCAAACTGGTATGGATCGTGTTTTTTCTTGTTACCTCTGCCCTTATGCATTCTATTTTTTATGCACATGCGGGGGCACACATATGCATGCACACATCTGGGGGCAGGACAACTGGCTAACAAGTGTATTGACCATGAAGGTTCTATTATTGTTAATAATTTTATATACGTGTGTTATTTATTGCACTACTCACTATATCTACAATTGGTACGGATTGTTGGTGCCTTGTGAGACTGGCATATCTAGCCAATTAAAAATCTTTGGACGTAAAATGGATTTAATGTTATCAAGTCTTGCACCTGCTATGTAGTTGTATGGTATTGTGCATCCTCGTTAAACAGGCAGTGGTAATGATTTATGGGGATAGTGGGAAACAGTTTAAATATTATATCCTTATAGAGCTTTTTTTTTTAAATCATTTTATTTCTAATGTGTCATTCAGGAGATTCTATGACTTTATTTTCAATGCTGCAGACAAGAAGAAAAAACGCAGAAATAAGTCGCAGAATCTTGCCATCGACAAAAACTACCTTGCATGCAGACATCACCATGCCATGACTGGTGGCCTAACCTTTATTCCACATGATGGTAAGCAAGTTATTGTTGTGATTCCATATTCTTGTTATGATTCCATTGCTGTTTAGTGTTCTGTAGGCTAAACAGGAACAAGTGACTGCTGCTTGGAGATAAACCTAAGTTAACAAAATTGGGGCTGACCCGAGCTCAATTAAACCACATGGCACAAACCCTCATGTTGTCTGCTGTGCATGTGGTGGGGTGTGTTTAAATGTTGTGCAACTGGGGTACATCTGTTGCACTTAGTGTCAGCTAAATGTTCTTTGAAGCGGGTGTTTAGTGTGTGTTCTGTCTCTCCAATGTAAAGCAGAGTAGGGCAGCTGGGACATGAGATGGAGTAGACAGTGTGTTTGTGCAAGTGGTGCTTGATATTGAAAGATGTGGGTGAAGTTTAGTGGCAGTGCTAAGGTGCGGGCAGGTAGGGCAGTGGGGACCATTGCGTGGGGTGGAGCCAGTGGATGGGAATGGGGGTGGCTGTGTTGAGATTGGACTGTACCAGTAGGTCTCGAAGGTTCTTATCCCGCCGAGATGCTAAGAGATGAGGTTTGCTGAAGAGATGGGGTTCGGATTTGGATATTGTGTGCTAGTTGGAAAAGAGGATTCTATGTACAGGCAGGTTGTGAAGGTGGTGGGTCAAAACAGCAATTGGCTGAGGTTCTGTGTGTTTGGGGTTGTGGGTGGCTTGGAGAGTAAGTTTTTATGGTGTGACGGCAGCTTTTTGCTTTGCTTTTCAAGCTTTCTGCAAAGTCGGAGGAATTGCAAGTAGGGTATGCTGTGTAGGATGGAGGTGGGTGAGATGAGATTAAATCCAGATATGCATGTGAATCTGTTGGCTTACAGGGGATGATGGTCACTAGGTGGTCGTCTTGCAGGGTGATTTTAATGTCATAGAAAGTGACAGAAGTGCTTGAAACGGCTTAGGTGTTTTGGGTGGGGGGTGGAAGTGCTGTATGTATTGTATGTACTGCAGTAACTGAGACTCTGAGAGGGAGGTAGTGCCCAAATCATCATCAATGTAGCACCTGTACAGTTCAGGTGTGGGCCCCGTGTAGCATTTGTGGATGCTATGGTCCAGCCAACCCATGAAAAGGTAAACATAGCTTGGCCCCATCTTGGTTTACAAGGCAATGCCATTCATCTGGTGATAAATATGGCCATTGAGCTTAAAGGTGTTGAGTTTGAGGACCTGCTCCGCCAGCCAAAGGTTGGTGTGAGGGATTGTTTCACCACGTTTCTGAAGGCCATCTGTATTGGATACAGAGGTGTACACCGATGTAACACCCAGGCCATCTGTATGGGATACAGAGGTGTACAGCGATGTAACACCCAGGCCATCTGTATGGGGTACAGAGGTGTGCAGCGATGTAACACCCAGGGTAAAGAGGAGCGTGGATGTGAACATGTGGAAGGAAAATCCTTGAGCTAAGCAGAGCTTTTGAGTAGACTGTTATTTCTATGATCTTAGTGCAGCACCATTTTAACTGCAGTCTTCTGTCTACTGTAACTGAAATTGCTTACACCCGTCTGCTTGCGTTTGCACAAATCATGAGAAGGTGAACAAAATTCATGATCACTCATATTTGCTGATACATCTTTTGTTGGTTTCAGTAATTAACCCCAAGGTAATTTTGGTAGGACTAGGAGGTGGGCCTCTAGCAGCATTCATTAATCACCACTTTCCGAAAGTAAGCATTTTATTTATTTATTTATTTATTTATTTTTGGAGTGGGGGGACTTAATGTTTGCTAGTGCACAGGGCTAAAACGACAAAATTTCCCTGTTGGAATTTCCAAAGTCAAAATGTTGTGTTTTTTATATCAGTAAGCACTAATGACTGGTGGACATTTTTAGGATCATGTGAAGTTGCTGACCTACAATTTAGACTTTTAATTCTGGAAAAGTTAAAATAGAAAAGGAACACTTGACTGGCGTTTGGAAATCAACCTAGTTAATAAAAAGGAACTGAGCCTATTACAAAAAAACCAGACCAACAAAAGTTTTGACCATGTATTCACTTGTTTCCATGATGAATTTGGGGCAAAGGATACCATAATCCTTTTGTGAAATTTCAGCTTTTTAAAAAAAAATGCACCTGCTTTGTCATTCGGAAAGGTGCAACAATTTTGCGGAACGTAGCAGGATTGAACTGCGCTCTTCTTGTTTTAAAATGCTGATCCTTTTATGTGAGTGCATTTGTCAGTTTTTCAGTGCATGCAGATGGTGCTGGGTTATTGGTTATATAACACTGTTTTTGTACTTCCAATCCCAGGTACAACTAGAGGCGGTCGAGATTGATCCTGAGATGCCCAAGATCGCAACAGACTGGTTTGGTTTTAGCCATGACAAGAATGTGTCTGTTCACATAGCTGATGGGGTGGAATACATTAGAAAGCTTGCTGAAAATGGTCAGTATGAGCATGTAATTTCAAGCATGTTGACAGCCTTAACAGAATTATTTGATATGGCCGGTACTGCTGGCACAAGGTTAAACCCCCCCAAAATCAGTCGATTTTGACAGAAGGTAAATAATGACAAATATTTTTTTCAGTTGTAGAATATAGTATAACTGCATATAAGAGAACAGATAACTACATACATCCTAAACTAATTATCTTCGTAATTATGGGAAGATGAAAATGTTCCTAGGTGAGAAACGTCACATGGTGATGTTGGATGTGGACAGTAAAGACACTTCACTGGGTCTGTCTTGCCCACCTCCAGCCTTTGTTGATGAGCAGTTTCTGAGCCTCGTTCATGGCATGCTGGAAGATGGTGGTGAGTAGGAATCAAAAGCCACATCCTGCTTTAATGTAACGTTGGGACCTCCACGTAAATGTCAGGACACGTAGCGCGCACATAAATGACAGGACACGTAGCCCGCACATAAATGACAGGACATGTAGCCCGCACATAAATGACAGGACACGTAGCCCGCACATAAATGACAGGACACGTAGCCTGCACATAAATGACAGGACACGTAGCCCGCACATAAATGACAGGACACGTAGCCTGCATGTAAATGTCAGGACACTTAGCCTGCACGTAAATGACAGGACACGTAGCCGCACATAAATAACAAGACACCTAGCCTGCACGTAAATGTCAGGACATGTACCCTGCACGTAAGTGACAGGACACTTAGCCTGCACATAAATGACAGGACACGTAGCCCGCACATAAATGACAGGACCCGTAGCCTGCATGTAAATGTCAGGACACTTAGCCTGCACGTAAATGACAGGACACGTAGCCTGCATGTAAATGTCAGGACACTGAGCCTGCACATAAATGACAGGACACGTAGCCTGCACATAAATGACAGGACACGTAGCCCGCACATAAATAACAAGACACCTAGCCTGCACGTAAATGTCAGGACATGTACCCTGCACGTAAGTGACAGGACACTTAGCCTGCACATAAATATCAGGACACGTAGCCTGCACATAAATGACCGGACACCTAGCCTGCACATAAATGACAGGACGCGTACCCTGCACGTAAGTGACAGGAAACCTAGCCTGCCTATAAAGGACAGGACGCATGGCCTGCACATAATTGACAGGACACATAGCCTTCACTAAATGACAGGACACCATAGCCTGCCTATGAAGGACAGGACACCATAGCCTGCCTATGAAGGACAGGACACGTAGCCTGCACATAAATGACAGGACAAGTAGTACATACATGTTTATGACGAGTGGGTTTGTGACTAAATGAGAAGAGATACTTTTCTTTCCTGCGTTTATGATCAAGGGGTTTTGTTTATGATTGGTAGATCTCGCAGAGCATGAGACAGACTTAAACACACTTGCATGGATTGGCAAAAAATTTGAAATTTCTTGACATTACATGTTTACATGCCACTGCCACACTTTGCTATTATTGTCCTTTTAAGAAGAATGTTCATGTTACTCAGGTATGGTCTGTATTCTAATGGACCGCACTATTAACTCCTAAATTTTCCTACTTCAATGCTCTGCTTAATCAGATATGGTCTGTATTCTAATGGACCGCACTATTAACTCCTAAATTTTCCTACTTCAATGCTCTGCTTAATCAGATATGGTCTGTATTCTAATGGACCGCACTATTAACTCCTAAATTTTCCTACTTCAATGCTCTGGTTAATGGTAACGTTAGTTTTTAAAAGTGGGTAATTATATTATCCTTTTTTTTCTCTTTTAATTTCTTTGCTTTGCCACACAGGGATGCTGCTGCTGAACTTTGTTTGCCGAGATGAGGACTTGCAGCAAAGAGTCCTGAAGAGGCTTGGTGGCATTTTCTCATCAGTCCTAAGTGTAGACATTCCTCAGGAAGTCAACAAAGTCATCTTTGCATCCACTGTGCCGCTGAACAAAATTTCACCAGCTGGGAGCACCAGTGTGAAGGTTGCAGATACCCAGAGGGAGTCTCTGGACAGGATAACAACAGAGGCTAAAAGGATACTTGAAGGTTTGAAACTGTGCTCGGGGTCGTGTATGGAGGATATGGTTGACTGTCTGTCAGACCTGAAAGTGCTAAGCACCAGGTTATAGGGATTGACGTGCATGTGTTTGTACACTATTGTGCCAGCGGCAGTGGATGGGGGCTGAAGAAACACCATGGTTTTCTTGTGGGGAGTGGGGGATAATCTTATCGTCCACAGTGGTCGTACCGCCGTCTGCTTGGCTCCAAAAAGAAATCCGAGAATGGTGTAGATGTTTATTACTGTCTGCTATGTTTGATTTTACAATGTGGCAAAACAAAACCATGAGCTTTACAAGACAACTGCCTTAAATTACAACCTCAGTGGGTTTTTTTTTTTGAAGGCAGCGCAATGTTTTATACACCAGTTGATAAAAGAATTCATTCACCAAACGCTGTTCTAGGGAAACGTGCACTTGTATAAAAACTGCAGATCACATGGCAGTCCTTTAGGCTCCATTCCCGCAAGCTTATAAGCAAAGCGAGGAGCTGTTTATGTGCAGAAGAGAGAAAGCATTTGGACATATCACAGTGATATCTGAGAGTGAATGACTTGTTTGCTTAAGTTTAGAAAGGGCTGAAGTGTATTAACTCTTTGAGCCCACAGGGACCCGCAAAAAAAGAAACCGTTGAGGCCGTATAGATTTACACGTCTTGAAAAAGCTGCCAATTAAAAACTACCACACTCCCAGTAATGTATTTAACGTATTTAGAAAGATCTATTCTTCTGCATCACAACGGAAACAATACTTTAAGTTTAAAGTATTAAATACTACTTGCTATTTGGTCCCAAATATAGTCACTCTTCGCACACACAAAATGTGAACGACGGAAGTAGACCTACACTTAAACCATGTTTGGCAAGCCGAAACTGTTTCCGAAACTCATTTAGACAGTGCAGGGGAGACAACCGATGATAGAGCTTTACAATGATACCAAGTTTTTACTTCCCTTATACCGTTGAACGCGTCGGGGAGATTTTAAAGTTACCGCAATTTGGCTAGCTGTGCTGCCGCAAGGGTCGGCAGGCTGCCGCAATTTAGCCGGGGCCAATGGGTTCAAAGAGTTAAGGGAGAGGCAGAGTGGAAAAACAAATGGGATTAAAAATGTTTTTTTAGATCTTCCAACATCACTACATCAGTATTCTTGCACCAGTCTGTTATCCACTAAAATTATACAGCATGAAAAATACTTGCAGTAATAACCATAATGACAACCACAAGTAAGCTCCAAACCTTCATCACTGCTGCCTCCGAAACATCCTGCACATCAGATGGCCAGAGAAAACTGCCAACATCAGCCTATGGAAGAGATCAAAACAGATCCCCATCAACCGAGAAATCAGAAGAAGAAGTGGGGCTGGATAGGCCACACCCTCAGAAAGTGCTCTGAAAACATCACAAGGCAAGCCTTTGACTGGAACCCATAAGGGAAAAGAAAAGTTGGCCGGCCAAGACAGACATGGAGGAGGTGCATGGAGGTTGAAATGAAGGCAGCCGATGGACATGGATTCAGCTGAAGATGACCGCTGCGAACCGAGTCCGCTGGAGGAGTGTCGTTGAGGCCCTATGCTCCCCGGTGGAGCAAACGGATTAAAGAAAGAATAACCATAATCCGAAAGGGAACAGAATCATCTCTGAAGGGTTTACATTTCACAAACACTGTTCACAGACGCAGTTCACATGAAGAAAGAGTGTTCGCAGGAGATAAAAGTTTCTGTCGTCGAATTTCAATCCGCACAACGAGGTTTCTGCGAACATAGAATAGTACTAGTGCAGTCACCTTGCCATGACCTTGTAGCAACTGATGACAGAGAGACGACTTGCTCCCTGGCAGATCCCTGGTCTGGAGAAAGTCCTTGCACGACTGCTTGGAATGTTCTCGTAGATTGCTCCCTCATTCTGGAGGTAACTCCAGCATAGAGTAACAAGTACTTGAAGAGCCTTCGCCTTCATTTCGATGGTTAGGCCACCTTCACACTGATGGCCTAACTGAAGCTTCTGACACTTTCAGATGAGAAGAAAGCTGACAAAACTTGTCGTGGAAGATTTAAATATTTTCGCACGACAAAAGAAGAGGATGCGGTTTTCACTGATAACTATTTCCTATGTTGCTATATCAAGTCTAGTCTGCAGCAAGGAAGTAAATATAGCAACCAAGAACTGTTACATAGCTTCTCCAACAAGGTACATCCTATCTCCTTGCTGCATCCAGCTAGACTCCCGATTAAATGTTATTTCCTCCCAAAAATCCCTTTACTTCCCACATGACCTAAACTTTCCATCTTCCCATTGGCCGAATAAATCTGATTCATATGTATTTTTAATGATAAAATGACATGTACTCCTTTCTATATTTATGTGTTCTCTCTGCGTAACAGAACACGTTGGTACTTGTGATGTCAACTTTCTTGCATGATCAAATCACAGTAACAAGTCAACATAAAAGGATAAAATTCACAACAGTAGCGCTGGGGAAAAACCCTTCCCAACGTAACAGTGAGTCCACTGAAATAACCCTTTGGTTGTCTGGAATGCAGGTTGTGGTGGTCTGCGGATGTCCTGAAAGTTGCCAGTACCCCTTGGCAAGGTGGATCTTCATGAAGAAGTTGGCTTTGCCTAGCTTGCTAAACAGGGTTTCCTTGTCAGAGATGGGCTCGGCATCAAATCGAGTGATTTGATTCAACTCTCGATAGTTGACGAAGAATCAGGCTGTGGCATCTTTCTTACTGACCAGTAAAAGGGGAGACGAGAAAAGTGAGTGGGATGGTTCAGTGACGCCCATTTGTAACATGGCTTCAGTCTCCTCTTCCACCAGTTGGGTTGCAAATGGCAGCAGGTAAGGTTGCTGCCTCACCACGTCCTCCGAAGTGAGCTCTATCTGATGTTCAATGTCGCTGTTAAAAGACCCAGGTTTTGATGTAGGGATAACAGAGTATTTTTGGAGGATGTGACGTATCTATTGCTGTTGGTGCGGTGTTAGCTCCGGGTTAACTTGTACATCCTCGGCTGATTCGGTGGTGGAAGTGGGCAGTAAGGGGTTGTCCCCTTCTTCCTCGTCCTGGAGGTTAATGACTGCGACATTAGCTGGTTCTAGGAACTGCAGGGCTTTCGGTATCAACTGGATCCAAGTTCTGAGGACAAAAGTCCAGTCCAATCAGATCAGTAGTAAAAGTAGCATCTGTAGTACAGGAACATATGCTAGTGGACTGGTTGATACACCAACATTTAGTGGTAACATTTAGCATGTTGATGTGGTACAGTTTGTTTTTACCCCGTACATTGATAACGTGGTCCGAGTGGCGGTCTTCCATAACTGCGTAGGGACCTTTCCACTGCATTAAGAGTTTGGTTTTGTTGGTGGGTAAGAAAATGATAACTTCCTCATTGGGGTGTAGGCGACGCAGTTGTGTTTTCTTTTCATATTGCTGTTTATGCGCTCTGAAGCTCACTGGCTGTTCACTCAAGCTAGTTCCACCGTGTCTTGTAAAATGTTGTGTAGTTCGAGGAGATGTTGGAATGTTGGCTTCCAATCACCTTTGTCGTCAGCATCTTTAGTCCAGCTTTCAGCCCTCACATTTAGGGGACCACATTGATGACAACCAAATAGCAACTCGAATGATGAAAACTCTGTCGTCTCGTTAGTCATCTCTCGACAGGCGAATAGGAGAGCAGGAAGATAACGGTGCCACTGCCTTGGTTGGAGGTTGACTAGTTTCCTCAACATAGGTTTAAGATTCCCTTGGAACCTCTCCATACACCCCTTGGTCTGGGCATGGTATGGTGTGGTGCCGATACCCTTGATGGAAAGCAGTCGAGGAAATTCCGCTATGAATGCTGATGTAAACTGAGTGCCCTGGTCTGATAGTATCTCATAGGGAGAACCTACTCTGGCAAAGATGGAAATGGCGTTTCCAGCAATGGCGATGCTGTCTATCTTACGTAATGGGATGGGTTCTGGCTGTCTGGTGGCCATGTCAACTGCACTCAAAATATGGGTGTGACCTTCTTCAGATGGTGGATGAAATAAAGTAAATTGCTACCCTGTAGAATGGCTCCTGAATGATGGGCATCTTGGTCACTGCGACGGGTCATTGATGTTCCTGTGCGACTGTCCTCTGACATATGTCACATGTTTGACAGAAGGTGGCAATATCTGTGTATGCTGGGCCACCAAAAACGTTTGCAAGACCCGGCGTATTGTGTTTCGCACGCCCTGATGTGCAGCCAAAAGTTTCGTCGTGCCCAACACACATCAGTCTCTCTCACCTTGCCTGGCACAACAATTTGTTTAGCAGTCTCTTTGTCATGACGAAAGTATGTGTGTAAAATCTGTTTCTCGTAGGCAAAGTAACATGATGCTGCAGGGTTGACACACTGTTGGGATGCTGTTCTGCAGTCCTCAAGTGTGGGATCTTGGCATTGTTCTTGCACAAGGGAGGTGACATCAGTGTCCAGTAGTATGACTGGAGCAACTAGGGGTTTAACCCCTTGTTTCTGAGCTTGAGTCTAGCTGCGGGTGACTACAGCATTGCAGCACGTTTCCGATAAAGTTGATGGTATCCTCACTGGAAGCTCAGGAACGCCAAGCACGTTGCCCAAGATCAAGTTGGTGACTGGGTTATGGATGACGCAGCACTTCAGTGGACTGGTGTAGAATGTTGTATCAACGGGCACTCTCACTAGTGGGAAAGTCTCTACTCGCCCACCGAACGAGATGCATTTCTGGTACTGGCCTGCATAGTCAGATGTTCTGACAGCGAGGATTTGATTCCAGCTACAATAGCACCTGTGTCACGTAGCATGGAGATGGGTGTCCTGTACGTAGCCTGGATAAATAGGTAGACGTCCATATTCTTCTGAGCTGCTAGTACTGCATAACACAGATACATTGACAGCTTCTGTATCACTGGCAACTTATTGGGCTACATTAGCTGACTGGCGAACCTTTTTCTGGACATTAGCACATTCCATGGCAGTATGACCGATACCCTGGCATTCATAACATCTGCGCATGTCAGGATAGTTAGGAGTCTGTCATCTGTCCTGGTTGGGACTTCTTCCTGGGTCAGATGGTCTAGGAGGTGGATTTCGGGAATGTTTAGGAAGTAAGGATGCGACAGGTTTTGTCTCATGGTCACTTGCTGCATTTCTAGAGTACTGTCGGTCAGATGGTCTGGTGTCTCATCTGCGTTGGTATGGTGGCAGAAGTGCAAGCTGTCTTCACTTCGTTGCACTGTTTTTATTTGGTTGTGCTTGTCTGTATGCCTCAGCGTAGTCTACTAATTCCTTACAGGTCTTTGGTCATGCAGTTTCTTGTCTGTCAGAGAGTACCCTTCATGACCTTTTACTTCCGTAACTATTCTAGTTCTCATTTCTTCATGCAGATCTTGTAGGACATGCACAAAAAGAGATGCTGTTCTTCTCAAGCAGTTGCTCCAACAGTTCTGTCCCTCGATGATTTTTACTGGAACAAAATCACTATCACTAGAAAACAGTTTCATAGATTTCATATCTGCATGATAGTGCAAGCTGAGTCTGACATGTAATGATGGTGCTTTGAAAAATGGCATGCTTTTCCGATTTGTGTGCGATGCAACGGACATCATAAAAAGATATAATCTGCATTTGGTAATTTCTTTGTCATGTTTTGAAAGAAATTTTTTTTTTGTCGAGCTTAACACTTTCTTTACCCAAATCTTATTCCTTTCCTAGTAAAGACCCATAACATGGTATGAAGTGGAAGCTGATGGTCTGAAACCTGCAGACTTGGCTGTTGATGCAGTGGAAGTGGAGTGCCATAAAGGTGCTCGTAATATACAGAGCAAACTAACCTTACAACCATTCTTATGACCAGAAGAGCAGCTACGAATGCTCATGCAAGCCAGCCTTGGTTAAAGCAGAATAATACCTGAACCTGTTTCTTGATAATTTCAGAAATATTTGCGATTGTGATGATTCTTCATGTTATTGTAGTTTATTCTGTCGTACAAGAAACAACCATCCCAAGTTACCTGAGTGGGTGTGAATGTATAATTGTTTATTGTTTAGCCTAAAACAATGACTGGCATGTGAATTTGTGCATGTGTGGATGTCGGCACTCGTGGTTGTTCACTTGCATTAGGAAAGTATGTGAGCATTATATATCTAATTTCATTTTGAAACTGGGATGTAGCTACTATATACTTTGTTTTTGTGAAACACATTTGCATTTTATGCAACACATTTTTGTGTATATTAAAAAAATGTTAAATTTTGTTTTTTTACAAAAATTTTTATGGTTTTGTATCTGTGCATGCATGGAAAGATACTTGACAGGACCAAATACAAAATAATGCCTTTATTTGAAATGTTAATCACTGAAATCTCGATACATGCTCGCAGACAGCCTCAATACAGATCAGCATGCTTCAAGAAGGGCTAGCTCCCACATCAAGTATAAAGGTTTAGAAAACATTCTTTTCACATTTTCTGTCTCCAGCTTTATAATTCAAGTTGTTCCTATTACCTACACGTGTATTACTTAGGCAGTATAAACATTTCTAAGAAATATGATGGTTCTTTAACACTTTAAAGTTTAACTCTTTCCACCCAAGAGCTCTTGTTGCTTTGAATCCAGAATGGAATCCAGCTCTTCTACGTAGTGATGCATTTCGTCGATGACCTTTGCATGGAAAAATAGTTTGTTTCAGAGCACAGATATTAAATTATACTAAATTTAATTAAATTAAATTATAGAAAGACAAAGTTTTTTCAGTCCACAAATATTATATCATCAATGCTATAATTTTTGTTCTCAAGTGCTGAACATGTTACTCCACAGCTGTCAAACATTTTGAAAATAATAACCCGTGTGAGTGAGTTTTCACACTAAATCTTTTGCCGACAGAAATGTATAAATTTAGGCACCGTTCTTTAACCAATATAAAACATTCTACATTTTTTAAAATTCCATAATTTAACTGATCTATCCTAGAGCTTTTTTAAAAATAAATCTGACAAATTCATTTCAACAAAAAGCAGATGGTACGCTTAATGACAAAATCTACAGCAATGGAGATTTAGTTAACCCTTACCATATCTTGAGCACTTTTTATTATATCCTCAGAGTGATCCTCTTTTGAAGCTTTGATCTTTTTGACGTATTTGTTGCTAATGTCTCTCAGTCTGTCTTTAGCTTTATCATGCAGCATTTTAGCATTACGAGCTAGGCTTTCTCTGTGTTCTCTTGTCACTCTGGAAAACATGGATAGGAGAATTTTTATTGCAGTTTGAGCTGCCATAAAAATACCAACCAAAAAAGTAATCTTTTAATTGTAAAGTTTTGTGAAAGCAAGAGAAGCTGCAAGGAGTAGCAATGAGAGTTCTTTGATCAGTGTGAGGGTGTTGGACAAAATGGCTTACTGTAAGAGAAGAAGTGACAGAAATTGCTGAAAAGTCAGTCCCAAGAACCAGATTCAGCTCAACGCTACTGTAAGGAATCTTAAAGGAAACAGCTGAACCACTGAAGCTTAATCTTCATGACACATGATGTCCCCTCCCTCCCCAGTTTAGTGAATTGGGAGACAGCGAGACCAAGTCTGGAAAATCCTGTGGAAGTGACAACTGGTGCCCTTTATAACGATAGTTGATTGAAGAAGTACCTGTCTCTCTCACAGCATAAACAACAGGTGCAATTTGGTTACTGAAAAAAGCACCAAGTTTTGTTTCAAGTGTGGATGGAGTCAAAATATGGGGGAGAGGGGACAGATGAGCAAAAACAGCCAGAAAAAGAACCCTCAACAGACACATCCACAGAACATATGCATGTCGGACAGACATCTAGAGAGGACATCCATGTCCCAAGTTCCAAGACTCATTGAAATGTCGTTAAACTACAGTTGTTTGCCCCCACTGGAAGAGTGAGTAGAGTGGGGGTGGGGGAGACAAAGAAAAAATACCAAAAAGAACACACGCAACATCAAAACCTTGAAAGTCTTATTCCTGGCACAGAGAGAAAACTGATATGAATCAAAAGATCTGTGATGGGTGAAACTTCACGCAGGTACTGTGGGCCACAATTATTTATGAAGCCAATGATGCTGATACCACAGCAGCAGTCTCATACATTTAGTTAATCTGACTACAAAATATCGATACAAGTACTGTGTTTAGGTAATACAAATCTCTCCACAGAACCAGTGGGAATCATTTTCAAAACACATGACTGCATATTTTAGTACTAAGGCATGTGCCTAGTTGGAAATACTACCCCTACACTTTGGCTCACTTACTTGGGGATAGGAATAAAAATGGTGGTGCCATCCTGCTGGGGATTGACGTTGAGCCCTGACTCGGCTATGGCAACTTTTGCTGCTGGTATATACTGCAGTCAGACAGGACAGGAATATGATCAAGCAACAACATGAAAATACATGAAAGCCAGGCAGTGATGCTGGAACAGACTGTTACTCATACCTGCCCAAAGCAGCAAAACGCTGCAGTCAGAATAATATTTTATACTCGCAGTTATCTCAGGCTCTTATTACTGCCAGCACTACCATCAAACAAGAATCTGTCAAGAGGCAAGATTTCTTCTTGATTAGCAGCACATCTAGTAGGCTCTACCAAATGCATCATTGTGAAGGTTGATCGAACATTTAAAACTGTAAATAACTTTTCAGGGTGGATTGGATTGCTCACTATTTTTAGGACAAGTTATTTTTTCTTCAGAAATGGCCAACATCCTTCACTAAATTCCTCTAGATACCTTTCTTAAATTTAAAACAAGGGAACTGGACCAAGCTAAGACATGACAAAGACGAAGCTAAGTCTTTTTCTTTTTTTCGTCATTTTTGTGTTGTCAAGATGAAGGGGTAGTGCCCTGAAACATGTAGATTGTCTTCGTCTTTGTCTTAGTCATGTCTTAGCTTGGTCCAGTTCCCTTGTTTTAAATTTAAGAAAGGTTTTTCCTCCAAGTGGCAGTCACTTGTTTTTCTTGTATCCTCTAGATACCTTGACCCTGTGTGAAAAAAACCCAACAAAGCCCCTCCCTACCCCCAATTCACTTCCTAAGTTGTCCAGCACTGTCCTTTGTTTTCAAAGGGCAGTTAAAAATGCTAACCTGTGGTGAAGCAGCCATATTCACAAGGATTAAGTTTGGGTTTTTTTGCACAATCTGCCCCAGCTGGATGAGAGGGAAGACTCCATCTGCTGTTCGCACTGGAAGATTGTCGTATGCACCTGCATCATGCATTTTACACAGTGAGCTCCTCTGAGTGGCCATGCACATTCTTTAACATAATTACCCATGCAACCTTAGAAGGTATTTACTGGTGCTGGTATAAAGTGGTAATATAGTATTAGAGCATTGTATCACAATCACAGGAGCAACAAACTGTAAAACTGCAAATATTTATACCAAACTGTCCAGTACTCTCAAAAAATCATTTTGAAGTTAAAGCTAGTGTCACAGAGTGCAAACATTTTCAATCAAAACATTTCTAAAACAACCCTGTTTTCATAATTTGCCATATGACGTACAAAAATATTTTACAAATTGGTCTGCAAATACTTTGCCTCATTTTACATCGTGCTCTTTATGCGCCAGTTTTGGACAACAGCATGCACACAAATGACCTGCATCAGGACCTAGATGCTTGGGAATCTAAAAGCATACCATGTGGCTTTAATAATTTAGCCAACGGGTAACACTACAAAAGTCTGCAGCCACATGAAGCCATCTACAGCACGCAAGGTGATATGCATGAAATCTTACC
Organism: Lanistes nyassanus; assembly: GCA_004794575.1. Classification (NCBI taxonomy): domain Eukaryota; kingdom Metazoa; phylum Mollusca; class Gastropoda; order Architaenioglossa; family Ampullariidae; genus Lanistes; species Lanistes nyassanus. The sequence goes on along the minus strand of SMGT01014989.1, from coordinate 173,224 downwards.
TAGGTTAGTCCGGATGGACACCTGCTCAATCATCTGGTGTTTAAAATCATTCACAGCCGACTTCAGTTCTTCGTGAAGCTTGGACAAATCTAGCACTCCTTCCAGCTCTTCAGAAGTCAGCTCTACTTTCTTTTTACCTCCCTTTACCACTAGATAAACAAAATACCCACATCTATTAAGTATCTATCCGTTCGCTAATTTCTTTTTCAAATCACTACAACAGTCATTTCATCAACCCCCCCCCCTCCATCCCAAACACAAGAACAGCTTATCAAACCATTGAGAAATTTGAGAGGTTACTTCACTAAAGGAACTGCTACATTTTTGCTAGCTTATAAATATGAGACAATTGATCAATTATAGATCCAACAACACTGGGAATGCTACAAACTCCCATTTTCGTCTAAGAAATTAAAATTACTAAAATTGTAGCAGGCAGACCAGTTTAACAGATATAATGGAAGCATGTGCTGTACAAAAGAGTACATTCTGATTTGTGAGACGCCCTACTTCTACCAAAGATTTTACAGTACATATGCACTAAAAAAAATTTTGCTTATACCTTTTGACTTTTTGGCTTTCTTGGTGGAATAGTTCCGACCAAGAAGCCCGTACAGAAGCGGCGCGGCAGTGGTGCTGCAGGCTGAAGTATTGCTGCTGAAGACCAACAGGCATCTTTCTGCTCCTCTTCCCAACTTATATTGTTGTGCTGGTAAACCTGGCTTAGCAAATTTTGTGTAAGTCCTCTGTACCTGGCAATGTGGAAACGCTTGGCTGCTTCTTGCTGCATGACAAAGGGCAAGGCTGGAAGGATGGATCAGTTGTTGCCCTGCAGCACTTCCACTAGGGACAATAGTCCGGGAAAGCAAATACGGAAGCACTTTTCTTGTCACCATTTCGGTCTGAGAAAATAAAAAGGTGAATTTAGTTTAATTATAAGACAGGACACATCCCTCTGCACTGTATCAGTGTCTGCCTTTGTTGCGCGCACTCCTGAGTCAGCGTGCGAAAAATGTGGACTAATATTGCTACGATTTGGTACTACTAGTGATTGTAGTGGGCCAAGCTGGAAAATGGACAAGCTCTTTTCTTCGTTATTATGCGTATAGTGTATATGAAATTTTTTTGGGGGTGGTGCATTCTCTAAACTATCAGTTGCATAAACTTTGCAATGCTTTCGAACCAGTCGAACCATCTCACCTTGCGTATCAGCCTTCGCTGCTGGAGGGTAACGAGAGTAGTGTCCCTTGATCCAACATTTATTCTAAATTATGGCGATAGTGTGGGTCGACTACATTTAATAGGGATTCTCTGTATGCACACGTTGTGTACCGAGGGCTTGCTGTGTGAAGACTAGCGTCGTTATAAAGAAAGGGACGGCAGATCTTTTTTAGAGGATCTGCCACGTTCCTTTTTTTCGACCCTCTTTTTGCTACGTGTTTGGGTACGGTAAGCTCCCTTGGTCGCATGCGTCTGCATACGGTTATGTTGAGCGCTGCCAGTACTTCTTGTTGGAGTTACGGCGATAGCATTACAGTTGCGTGCTTCCGAAAATGCTTATAGTACATCTTAATCAGACGTCACTTGCATGTCTGATTTTTAGTTGCCGCTACACCACGAGCACTCACACTCCAACCCTCCCACCACCCCGTCTTTGTCTTCTTTTTTTTTTTTTTTAAGCTTGGTCCAGTTCCCTTGTTTTAAACTTGTTTCGTCTACGTCAGATTTAGGGCTGGACATAAGACCTCCTTACCTTACAGGAAGAAACTTAATGCGGGAACTTTGTCCCACGTTATCTTCGGCAAAAACTGTTAAGGTTACGTGGCTACAAATATACACGGCGAATAGGTACATTAAACGACTAGCGTAGGTAAGGCGGTACATTTTTAAAACAAACTCATGGCAGAGAAGGAAAGATACCATGTATGCCTATTCAGACATGTGACATATACACATATATCCGAAACACTACTACAGGACTAAGAATTCTAAACTTTGTCGTTGCTTCACATCTCTGCGAACCATCAATATTCAGGAAATCAGAAATAGCTTTCCACCATCGGATCTTGTTTCAGTGTCACCAGTTCCGCACTTTTCTGTCCACTTCCTAGAGTCCTACACACCGGCCTCTGAGCATTTTGTTTAAAAAAATTTTGAAGGAGACTGTCCCAAGATCTTGTGAACTGGACCCTATCCCTACCAAACTTCTCAATGAAAATCTTGATGTCTTAATGCTGCCTGTTATAACCAACATCATCAACTCTTCCTTGACTTCAGGAACAGTTCATATCGACACGAAAACCGCTGTTGTCAAACCTCTGCTAAAAAAAAGCCTTCTCTTGACAAAAACGAATTAAAGAACTAGAACGTTCGGTCGGTTTCGAACCTACCGTTTATCTCTAAAATACTGGAAAGGTCGTCCTCAGCCAGCTATAAGTGACCCACCTTGAGACAAGTAGTCTCTACAACCCATTTCAGTCAGCATACAGGAAGGAACACAGCACGGAGACTGTTCTCCTTCACGCTGTAAATGACATTCTTTCTACAGTGGACGAGGACAAAGTGTCTGTTCTGCTCCTTCTGGATAATTTGGAGGCATTCAATACTATTGACCACGTGATACTGATCTCTGGTCTTGAAGTGGTCTTTGGGATTCGTTCCGCTGCACTTCGTGGTTTCGTCTGTCAACAGTTACTCATCTGCCCCGGTCGCACTACTCCACTTCGCCGTTCCACGGGGCTCGGTGCTGGGACCCGTACTTTTCACTGTTTATAGGACACTAGCTAGCGTCATCCAACACCACGCATTCAGTCACCACCTTTATGCAGACGACACACAACTTTAACAATCTTCCTCACCTGCAGATATCGACTTAATCCTACACTCACTCCAGGATTGTACAGCACACATCAAAACTTGGACGACGGCCAACACGCTAAGCGATGACAAGGTATAATGACTGATGATCGAAAATATAACGAAATGACTGAAGAGCTACTTTTTTCTAGACCATCCATGCACCTCCAAGCTTACTATGCCGTTGTCCATATCACACTGTTGGATCCTCTGAAATCTCTTTTTTCGGACTGTAAGAAATCTAGCTTTTTCGTGGACTCCGCTCTCTTGATGAAACAACATGTTATTAAAGGTTGCCAGATATGCTATTTTGAACTAAAGAGGATTAATTGGTTCTATCAGAAAATTTCTTTCCGGTGAAGCCACCAAGACCCTTAATTGTCAGGTCCTGTATTCTGTAGGTTGGACTATTGCAACTCACTTATGGACTGTCTGGGTGTTATTCTCCGAGTCCCTCTAGAAAGTTCAGAACTGGGCAGCGCGTATTTTTTTTATTCTTAAAGGGCTCTCCCCCGACTCTACTACTCTGCTGCTAAAGAAACTTCACTGGCTCTCTGTCTCTGAGCGAATCAAAAGTACAAAACTGCGTGCATCTGTTACAACAATCTGCCCCACCTTACTTGTCTGATCGGATTTCTCTATACACTCCATCTGTTACAACATTCTGACAGGAGCCGCCCCATCCTACTTGTCCGATCTGATTTCTCTATACACTCCATCTGTTACAACATTCTGACAGGAGTTGCCCCATCCTACTTGTCTGATCGGATTTCTCTATACACTCCATCTCGTCCACTTTGATCTTCCTCCGATTCACATCTTTTCCAACAAAAACGCTTCAAACGCAAGTCGCATGGCCTCCGCCTATACGGCGCCCTGATCTTTGGAACTCCCTGCCCACTCACATCAGACGCTCGATCTCCTTCCTTCTCATCCAACCTCAAAACGTATCTACCCTTTATTTCGGATAATGCATGTGAGCGTCTGTGTGTGTGCGGTTGTGCATGTGTTTTTACTTTGTCTATTAGTGCCTTATAGATCAAGGATAGGCGCTTTATAAATACTAGATGATGTTGATGATGATAGATGATTGATGGTGATGATTCCTTGGGCTAGAATCCCCTCTCCCCAGGTAAAATGAAAGAAGATATTTAGAGTCAAATCTGAAGACACGGGGGTATCTTGGAGAAAGGCAAATCATAAGACAACACTGGAGACGCGCAGCACAGGCACTACGCTCCCAATGGAGCAAAGATGATGAAGCCAAGCAAGCTGATCTGCCCCCTGACCAGTCGCTTAGCAAGCCAACATCAATTCACAGTCTGAACCTCAAGGGTTTCGCTGCAGAGCAAAGATGGAAATAAGCTACCTCTAACCACTAACCCGACCCCAGGTGTGGTTGAATGGACTCTGGTTGACACCTGGGCAAAAGACTGGCTACCCCCGTCCCCCATGACTATGATTCTCACACTGACAGTTATCAACGGGGAAAATGAAATGTTGAAACTGCATCCTAACACCAAAGTGTGTGTGTGTGTGTGTGTGTTTTGGACCCCCAAAACTTGAAGCCACACATGAAGGAAGTCCAAAAGATAAACCTACTTGTAGCAGTTCAAAAGAGTTTATTTGTATGCCACTCCACCCCACTCCCTCCTTCTGGCAGCAACATTTATACAGGAGAAATCATATTCAAAATCTCTGAATTTCTGGCAGAACATCATATTTCCTTATTTCAGCTGGAACAGATTTTACAGAGACTCAAAAGTAATCATCTGTGATTTCTTTTTATGAAAGACTGTCTGTACATAGACCATATTTGAACTTCAAGGGTCCAATTGTCAGGAAAATGTCATCTCTGTGGTGGCTGTATCAACACAAATAGTGTCTTTAACGGACACAGAAAAGAAAACATACGTCGCCATGAGCTGTTAATTTAAGAATTACAACAAAAAGTAGAAAAGGTGAGACAGGTTAAATATGATAGTAAAGCTTTATCAAATCTTGCAGTTTTCATTAGTTGGATTTTGTTCAAACCTCTCCCCTGTTTTCCTTCAGTTTTACTGGAATGTTGCATTCACAAGGGATAGTCAGGCTAAAATGCAACGCACTCATCAAGGTTATGAAATGCACATTTAAATAACCATAACAAGAACTTTTTCACATTCTTGCTTTTACAAAATGTTGCTAAATATTTGGTAAAAAAAAAACGTATACAACAAAATTTCCGTATATTATCACAAACTTTCAAAGCTTACACACACATATTTATACCTGTATTTGTACAAAAACAATACAACCTTTTATGCAATGGTATAAGGTAACATTGGATAATAACATTTTAAAATAGGGTAAAAACAGCTGCATATACCAACAGGTAACAAATGCCTTTCTGCATCAAGTAACTCTCTGATATCTTCTAAACAATTGCGATATACCAGAAGAAATGAACACAAGAAATGATTGCACCCCAAAATACACAAACTTTCAAAGACAGAACAGCAAAAAAGAAGCATCTAAACATCTTCAAGCTTTAAAAGCAAAAATATTCAGTTTTGTCCAAACTGCCTCAAGTTTCAGTCCCAACCATTCACAGGCAAACTTACTCTTTGGTGATCAGCTATCCATGTAGTACATGTACAGTACATATATAATACACAACTATACTCACAGAAATCTGAAATGATGTAAATATATTTTCACCTGTGCACTGTAGGGGTAAACTTTTCTTTTTAAAACAAATCAAAAACCCATGGCAATCCTCTACCCTTCAAGGGAACCGCAGAACGTGCAGCTAGCCTCACCATCATCTAGTCTATGCAAACAACTTTTGGCGAATAACCATTTTAACACAAGGCAAATTTTTGTACATGTATTTGAGCATGGGGATGACAGTAATAAACAGATGCTCTGTACATGGATCATCTGTATCACTTCAGGCAAGTCTGTTTAATTAGTCCAGTTGTATACCTTATGTGGCAGATCTCAGCAAAACTGTTCAAGGGGATCCAGATTAAAAAAACAAATCACAGATTGCATAATTATGGCATGTGGTGGACCCAATCAAGAACAGGGTTTAAAAATATTTGAAATATTGGCTATAAAATAACCTAAGTTTAAACCCTGTGTGCTGGAAGAATACTGACAAGGTTTAAGACCATCATTGTGTCTGAGACTATAAGAAAATGAATGAAGTCATCCACTGCTAATCGGTCTCAAAATAATTCTGAGAACAGCTGCTTCCCTAATGGATGGTGGCGACATCAGGCACATCAGCATTGACCTCGATACCTGTTCGTTTCTGTACAATTCCAAATGCTGCAAAGAGCAAGTGTAAAGAGTTATACAGCATGCAAATACAAAGCATACTGGTACGTGTGTGGATAATGTGTTCAAGCAACAAAAATCAATATTAACAAAAATAGACTACCTGCTTCCAAAAAGGCAACATGTTAAGATATATGCTACGATGTAAATGAAAATGTGTGTTCAGATTTAAAGCGTTAATGTATGAGACTGACACTAACATAACAGAAATTCACCTTTTTGTTTTAGCCCTTTATTGAAATTGCGCACCACCAGCACAGCAAAAATTACAACAAAAATCCGAACAGCAAGGGCTATAACTCCACATGCAAATGTGCTCCCAGCAAGGCCATTAAAACCAGCATGATGGTCGTTGGTCATATCTTTAGAGGTCTGCAACACAATTTCTATTTAGCTGCAACTCTTGCAGGACATATAATCTTCAGTAGGTGATTTTTGTCTCAGATATGAATTTATTATGCCAATGATCTGCTGATGGTAAAGCTGCAAGGGTTATACCACCAAGTTTCTTCCAAAGAAGGTGACCAGATTCTTTGGCAGACAAATCACTCCAAAATACTAAAGTACAAAGCAGCCTTTGTGTACATCTTAAGAACAGTTCACTTACATTTTGGAGTTTAGCAAACAAATCCCACAACAGGAACCATGTGAACAATGATGTTAACGACAATCCTACCACTATAAGCTCTATCAGGGGAAGATCATGCCAGAAAGGGTAGGTCAAATGATTTACATGGTTCTACAAAGTGCAGATTAACTATCTGGATAATGCAACTCGAGAATGTTTTGTCTGCCACAAAATGGAGTCAGGCTTTTTTTCTGGAAAATTGGTGATAGTAACCCTTTCAGCAACAGTACTATATTAGGACATGTAATAGATAATTTTTTAGAGCAAACATGTAGATTTCGAGAGTTTCTCACCTGCACAATTTTAAAAATGACATAGCCTACTTCCAAAGGGCTCAAAACAAAAAAGAAGATGGCTCCCACTTTGTTCTCGTGCTTCATCTGAAAAAGAAAATAAATTTAATGGTATAAGGCAAAAAAATGGTATAAGACATTAAGACATTATCTTTTATAACATGATGGTGAAAGTCTGGCTCCTGTTCAACCTCCCTGAATGACTCATTACAAAAGTATCTCCTATAACTACTGCTGGTGGGAGGGGCAACTAAACATGTATCACTTCAGACTGGCCCTGCACAGATAACAGACCAAACACCATGGTGGAGGTGTTATCTGAACTCATGGCCTGCGATATTTGTTATCATGGTGACAACTGCAGGGGCACCCAAATACCCAGCTGTTTGACCTGATGACATTTCTATTTATTCTGCCTTTTAAACATTCTGTTCCTGGAAGAACTGTAAACACAAGATATAACATCAGTAGGGTGACACCAGTTATCAAGGGGACAGACTTATCAGATCCTATCATAGGTGTTCTACAGAAAGAAAAAAATATTAGGGTTAGTGTTCTTTGCCAAAATATTGCTTGCGTTCTCTCCCTTTCATTTTAAAGTGGGTGGCATCCATAAATATAGGGTGAAATCATAGGTACTATAAATATAACAGTTGTTTGTATTTTATATATTATATATATATATTTGTACAGAACTGCTATTCAACAATAGGCTGATATTCTCATCAAATGACATTATAATAATTTTGATGTTGTGTTTTGCAACTACGAAATTAGTGTCGCATACTGCTGCTCAGATTGGAGGAAGAGAAAAAAGCCACAGTCCACAGGAGCAAATAATCAGTACTGTAATGATCCTACACAAGCAGCCAACGTATGAAAGCTGGGTACGCTGCTACAAATAAACAATTGTTTTCCCTACTGTGCTCAACACAAAATAGAAGACATCAGGGTGCTGAAGATTCTCATGTGTACACAGCTGCTATTCTGACAAGACCAAAAGAATAAAATAGCAATGTAAACAGAAAATTACCATGCACTCCAGCTAACACAAGTACTGATTACACAGGAAATCAGTTAATTTCACTCCACTCTGAGTTCACACTGCTATTTTTTGTAGTTAAATTTTTAGGGTGCCAATCAGTTGAAAAAAGGAACTTTTTTTTGTTGCCTTTTAAAACTCCTGTGAACCAGAATGCACTGTAAGATGGAACTAAAACAACACTAGTACAAGACCCCAGAAACCGAAATGTGAAAACCATAATAAAAACTGATTAACATTTATATACAGCAATCTAAAATGATAACAGAAAAATAAGCAATAAGACTTACACTGTAAAAGCCCAGCACAAACCAAGCAAGACAAACCACACTGCCCACAGACAGGACGACAATTTCCTCTGTTCCCACATGGGCCGGAGCCACAATCAACAACACCATACTTATCTGGCACAACGAATCAAAAAGTACAATCCAGTGCAATATGACTGCCTCCTTGTATATTACTCAAAACATGAAATTGCTACTGTTCTTTAATTGCTCATAGTTCAATGATTTTTAGATGAACTTGAAAGAAAAAAATCCTCATGAACACAAATTTCGTTCACATTAACTTAAAACAACGGTTTGAAAAAAGAATGATTCTATAAATTAGTTTATGCGTTTCTGCTCTTTAATAATACATGTATAACTAAAGTATTGAGGGTAAAAAGTTCCAGCTAAACTCCATTATATGAATTAATGGTGCCATAATTCAA
>SMGT01014989.1:102315-162692 GCA_004794575.1 Lanistes nyassanus | reverse complement strand
TCTAGTAGTAAACCTAAAATCTTCTCTTAGCCCTCCAAAAAATATAAGACAACACATAATGGAACTGACAATGCAGGTAGTTAACGCCCACCCAGATGTTAGATATATCTAAATCAAAAATCAAAATGGGAATTAACCAGCTAAAAACAGCAAATAAGCTATAGGACAGAGGTTACCAGAAAAACACTTAAAATTAAAACAGACTATATCAAAGTAAACTAATATAACACAAAGCACCTTAGCGGTAGAGATAAAAGAATGTAGCAATGCAGCGGCGGTAGGTCTGACCAGCGAAAACTCCACCACTCCAGCTACTCAAGCCATCATCAGTGACCAGGAGAGAGGCCAGCCAGCGGGACCATACATAGCCTCCACCAGTCCAGGACACCAAACCGCAGACCCCTTCCCTTTCCCCTCACCTATCTCCCCTCCCCTTCAGTGCGAAATCACAGTGAGGTGGAAGCACTTTCCCTCCCAAATCAACACCACCACCACCACCACCACCACCACTACAAAACAAATGATTTCTTGAACAAGATAACATCCCTACAAAGGGCACCAAGTACTTCCCTTGAAGTCTAGACCTTAACTGTTTGGTCCAGCTGGATGTTTAACTGAGTAATTTCTACAGACAGGCTATTCAAACTGAATGTTTGTCTAGCTAGACCATACACACTGTCTGTTTTGTCCCTTGTGTGCTTCGCCTGGAAAAGCAGTCATATGAAATAAGTGTACATGCATAAGTTAACAGCAAACAGATGGCAAGAAGATTAAAATTTCTTACCGCCTTTAATGAAAATGATGCTTTTCAAACAAAACTGACGGATGATATGCCATAAACAGAGCTGCTTAAAACTGGCTAAATGGTTGTTCGTTGTTGGTGGGGTGGTGGTGGCCTAAGTTGAACTACGTGGAGTGGCTGAACTAGGGTGTTTACATGAAAACAACAACAACAACAAAAAAGCTTCAGAGTAAAGATGCTGTGTGTTCCACTTACTGCTAGCTGCAAGTCAAACTTCAGAATGTCAAAGAAACAGAAGACCGTGCGACACATTTTCTGTAGTTCACTGCTGGCTCCAACTGTCCGGAAGATGAGATTTCCTGAGATATGATAGTAATAACCAAACCATCCTCCCGCACCAATAAGAAATGGACACACAACACAAGCGATGATCAGCCGTGACTACAGAAAAGAAAATAAATAAAAATATGTAATTAATACATACAACAAAAAGAAAGGTGGGAAATTAATGCATGCTTTGTCAAAAGTATCCCTAATTCTTTTACACTGGAGTCTACTTATGATGAGAGTTGGCTATCACAAGACAGTTTTGACTGCCAACCAACAAACATCTATTTTTCTATAAATATTTATTGATCATTGCGAGTGTGATATAATGAGTAAATAAAAAGGTCATTTTCACATCCTAAATAACAAAAATGTTCTAAAACTAACAAGGGTATCACACGCAACAAATGAGGATAACCAGAATCGAGCTTCAGTTAGAGAAAAGTTCGCTGACAGAACTCACACCACAAAAAGAAACAGCTATTGACAGCTTGCAGAACTGTACATGATAAAGAAACGGTGGGCGCTTATACCACTAACCGCAACGAGGGTTCCGGATTTCTGTTCAGCTGCAGACTATAGTGTACTTAGATCTGATGAAGTTGTTGATAGATAAATGAATATGTGTGCATGTGTGTGTGTGTATGAGAGAGAGAGAGAGAGGGGATGCACATGAATAAGTGAGAGAGAGAGCACTTGTTTCTTATGCAGTCTCACATGCATCTACAGTATATTTCATTCGTTCCCCCCTCACCACACAAACATGCACACAGGCATACATGGGCAGAATGTATATTATCTACTCACTTTCTCTGTCTCTCTTTTCCATATAGGCACACATCATGTGGGTATGCTTGTTCACAGGCACATACACATCCACACACAGAACAGTCTCTCACCGTCGTCTCTTTGTATTCAGTCCCTCAAGCATACATATACACGCACACAAGCATGCACCCAAACACATGCACATACAAACACATGCCCATCCACAGATGTGTGTGGACACTTGCATGCACACACATGCATGCAAAGAATATATACATTTAAGTTTCCCCATAATTACTTTCTCTCTCATAAACATACAGACATACAAACACACTTGTGCGTGAAGGTATGTGCACACCCAATGACATACAGGAAGATGGTCTCCGATACATGCATACAGAGAATATTAAAGCAATCCTTGTTGTCTGTTTGTCTGTCTGTATTCGAATGCACATCTACACTTAGAGCGCTCTAGCCCCCCTCCCCCCAACTCTTTTTTTTTTACTTGAACACACCGGCGCACATTTAGCACACACTCAGAATTAATGTTACAGTTCTCTCTATCTATACATCACAGATGCAGGTATACACCCCACACCCCCACACACACGTCTGTCCATCTCTAATTTACCTCCATTATTCTTTTATTGAAAATACACCTCTTGGCACACACACACACACAAAACACCAGCACATAATAACACACTACGGAGGATACAGTACAACTGCCTTACCAACTTTATGTCATCTTTTGATCCTGCTGCATAATTGACAATGAGGTACAGAAGCACTGCAAAGTTTGCAAAAGAAAAGATGATGATCTCAGTAGCTCGCTCCTGAAGGACTCCATGCATGACATAGTAAATGCCGAAAACTGGAACAAATAGTCATAAGATGCACAAAAAATGACTTTAGGAAAAAAAAAGTGGAAAGCAAGGCATGCTGAATAAACAATGTACATTTATGGTTCAAACTGTGTGATGTCTTTTTGTAACCTCTACCAAAAGTTTCCAGGGCTTCATGCAATGTCTAGTATCCTGAAAAGGAGATGACATCTGTTTTAAGAAGCTTATCTGTCGTGCATGCTGGCATACAACCACATCTGTGAAAAGTTAATATTTAAAGTATTATGGGTTAAAGCTATAAGTAGAATAATAAGCCACCTCTCTAGGTCTAACACAACAGTGAAAACTGCTTGAAAAGAAGCAAAGTGAGTGCAGGGATGAAATCTGTAAAGATAAAGTTCAAGAATCCTACCAACGAAAGTTGGGGACAAATTTACCGACTCCCTGTTTTGAATCAGGAACGAGGGAACCAGTGGAGCAGTCTACTAGGTAACCCAGGCGATCTTTGCTGAAGTGACACCACACAAGCTTAGGGTCAGCAAGACAACATTCTCCTCTATTTAAAATGTTGTTCTCAAAACCTTGCATTCTAAATGAAAATACTTCACATCCTATAAACCTGATTAACATGGTTTGAAAACAGAAAAAAAGTAATCACAGCTTGGAAACATACCTGAACTGGCCAGAAGAATGAGCGCAAATGTAAAATCTGGATTATCCCTACCAACTGTAGAGATTTTGTAGATGGTAAACCCTGCAGTAATAAGTAAAGTCATCACAGCTGCCACCATGTACGCATGTTCCTTCCTTTCTAAATCTCGAAAAGACCTTGCCTAGGTGACACAGCAATGATAAAAACAGACAAACTTGAGATATTCACAATAGGATACTGTTTACAAATATTTTATTCTATTGCTGGCAGATGTTCAGATCACTGAACAGTGAGCAGTTGAACATCTGCCTTTCATTGTTAAGTCTGCACTGTTTTCTGCAGGCATGTAACTTTAACAATAGCAGAAACCCCAAAATATCATGCAGACTCACTCAAATGGGTATTTTCTGAAAAAAGTGTTTTTTCGCTGCACTGTTTTAATGTTGCCTTTGCATACATTTGTGTACATATGTATTTTATGTGGAATCGTGAGTATGCACTTGCCTGTGGTCATGGCTGGTAAAAAAAAAATCATGGACAGAAAAACTCAGAAGACTGGAATTGTGCGTGTGTGTGTGTGTTGGAGAGGGTGGAGAGAAAAAGTCTGATGAAATGGTTTTGCATATATAATGCTGTATCAGAGCCTCAACGTGATCTTAACTGCAGATTATGGAGCTCACCCCTACCCCACCCACTTTCATACTAATGCTCCAGCAGCAGGGGGGGAGCAAGGGGGGCAGGGGGGAGTATGAGTGCGCGGGGTGTTGTCATATAACTACGTCTTTTCCCTCTTCAAGACAAGCATTATTATAACTATAGTTCCACTTATAATTCGTGTAACATTAAACTCAAGATCTTGGATTAAACTGCTCAGAAATGTCATACACAAACACACGCGCAAGCGTGCGCGTGCGCATGTACGCCCCTTCTACTGTGTGCGAGGGTAGCGATACCAAACTTGGTGTAAATTAAGAATCCGGGTTCAGTGGACAGTCGCAATACAGAACTTAATTTGAACGACTGTTATTTTTAACGCCTAGTTTTATTTCTGACCACTTTTAAAAAAAATAGGAATAGCGAATATTATAAGATGAAGCCGTATTTCATTCTTGACAACACGCAAAGAAGTAACCTGATTCAGTGTATTTGAAAGTCGAAAACTTCAACTTCATTCATTGTTTGCCGAGAAAGTTTTCTTTCTTGGCCGGCACAATCTAAAGGGGTAGCCAAGTTTTAAAAAAAAGACATAACGTACACAAACATGTGAAAACGTAACAGATTCATTAGAATAAGTTAACACCTTTCCCAGTAGGGTGTCCTGGAGCTGTGGTCCTTGGGGAATCCCTAGATCCGCGAAGGAGATCGGTCTGACGTCGTCTGCTCCTACTCCAGCCATGTTTTCAAGCGGTAGTGACCCGCACTGACCTATGAGTGGATCCGCACGCGTGCGCCGTGCAGTCGCAATCTGGGGGCGTTCGCAAGGAGCCAATCAAATGGCGAGCTATATTTCGCAGATCTTTCCGGGGGCGGGGGGAGGGAGAGGGGATGTTTCGGGAGGGGGGGTTAGGGAAGGGTAAGGGGTGGGGGCTAAGGGTAGGGGTTAGGTGGGGGACTAGGGGAGGGTGGGGTATAAGCAGTAAAGATCTTCCAGGAAACTGCAACGTTTTCAATGGTGACCCTAAGAGATTAGCATATTTTACGTAAAAGTGTAATTTGATTGGCTCCAGTTTTTCTGCGCTTTTCAAGCTCTTTCGCACTATCGTTGATAATGACGATGATGATGTGTACAATGGGAGACCTGTACAGAGTATAGTGTTTTGTGTGCATCAGAAGCTCTTGAAATTTAATCATTGACAGAGACGGGACATCATGGCCTGTACAGCTTCGTGTATCTATAAACCGGAAGACACCGGTAGATAAGTCACATATACTCATTATCATATAGTAACTTATTAGGACGAATTTAGTGAGTTGGTGAAGGTTTCCAGAAAGTCAATATTGAATATATGGAAAAACTGCCTGGAAATGAAAAGCAAGTGTTTCTTCTGAGCAGTTGTGTGTGCGTTGTACATATCGGTGGGTGGCAGCGTGGGTGTCCAATTATTATAAGCGCGCACGAGAGAGGAACGCGCTCGCAAACCTCTATAAACACCATCCCAAACAATTTCGAGCGACACTCGGGTAATATCCTCAATCCTGATTAATAAATTGTTGCATTTTTAAACTAAAAAGAATTACAGACGATATTCAGAAAACTCGTAGATTCTGCACATCGGGAAATTTTAAGTTTTGGGAAACGGTAACAGTTGTGATAGTCATAGTGAAGTTTGACTCGCTTGTCGCTGCCATGATGATTTGAAAGTCAAATTGATTTTCTGAACTATGACTATACCCGCAGGACACATGCAACCGGTAAAAAAAAAACGTATATAGTTTCTGCCTTGTAAGGAATCTGGCAGCGAAGTTTCTTGTGCATCACTATTAAGCATATGTAAATAAGTGACACCAGTGTAAACGCTGTTAACGTACACTATGTATATATTATGTAAATCTGATCATGTGCTTTATAATGATATACTCTAGGTAAAGATTAGGACTTAAGTGCCCTGCACAAGACCTGGGGAGGATGGAATGCTTCTTTATTAAAGTGGCTCAAGGCGGAAGGCCCATTCACTCTATGTGCACAATTAATGTATAGTAAAAGGAAATATGTAAGTTCCTGTGCAACCTTGCCCTGACCTCCATTGAAAGGAAAATACTAAATAGGTCAGGGAGGAAGAAGCGGTACAGTAATATCGGATATCCTATTGTGAAACCTAAGGAAGGCGTTATTTTTGTCAAAATTATAAACATTTTTTTCTTTCTTATGATACATTTTATACAATAATCATTTGTAAATAGCGTTCTTAAATCTTTTTTAAGATCTGAATATCCCAGATGGCTAATGACAGAGCTTTGTCACTGATCTGGTTTTATATCTTGAATACAACATCTTTGGACAGTTTAGATGTTGGATATAAACATATCTTTGTATCCTTATAGACTTTATAAAAATTTAAACACCCACAACAGCCTGTAAAACTTGCATGTTTAAAGTATCAATTCCAAGCTAAATTTTGTTTATATTTAATTTTTAAAATAATTTCTGAGTATTCACTGTTTCAAGGCTTATGCTAACATGGAAACCCCAGGCATTCAGACAGGTGAAGTATATTTTACAATGTGTACCTTCTTGTACAGTGAAAGTAATTTTTTTCTTTTTGTAGCACCATTGTCAAGCGCTGTGCACAAGCATCAAGTTCGGCCAAACATTTTCTTTTACAATGAGAATTATCCAACATTGTCTGACATGCTGTGTGGAGCACCTGAGAATGCTTCCTCTGGTATCTAAACAAAAGAATTTGACAACTAAGCTGTTTCCAGAACAGGCTTCTATGAAAATAAGTCAAACTTCAGGTTTAAATTCACATCAGACTTCAGATACCTGGGCCTCATCAGACGTCCAAGAGGCTGGAATGGAAGGAAGCTTGCCACAAAGAGAAAATGACATGAGTTTTAAGGAAAGGGCTGAGGAGTTTGCAGCCACGGTGAATGAAGCTGTCCTCAGTCGTCAACAACATGAAATCCACAGAGCACACTTGCACGCAATCCAGGTGAACATTTTCATATGTATGTACATCTCTGAAATGCAACATCATTGAATGGCTTATATTGTGGGCTCATCATGAACTAGATGTTCCCCCCCGACCCCCAAAAATGGGGTAAGTGGGATGTACATCTGACACCTTTGAAGAATGACCTGTACTTACCAGTTAATATTTTCTTTAAGTGTGCATATTTTTCAAGGGGATCATCCCCTTTTGGCCCCATGACCTAGGATGTCATAGGGGGTGATGCAGCCATCTCTGCCATCCTGTCTGTTTCTATCTATAGCACAGCTGGGATGCCAAATTTCAAGAAAATTCATTGTTTGGAAAAGTCTTGATGCCATGTATGATGTGAACTGCAGGCATGGGAGTCAGTGTATGCACACTTTCACAAAGCACAGAACAATAAATTGCTCAAGCTGAGCATGAGATTCCAGAAGCAGCAATGCAATGAACCTACTTCTTTATCACTTAAGCTATACCTTGGTGCAGCATCACCAACCAAAACAATTACAGCTAGACAAGCAGATTCAAGCAGATAATAATAATAATGTGGATTTGTAACATGCGAGAACACATTTCATGCACACTTCGCGCGGACGAGGCACATAGTGAAAACAACGAAACACACACACACACACACAGACACATGGGGAGAGATGAACGCAGCAAACACACAGAGGGAGAGATGAACGAAACACAGGTTGGGATTCAGATCGTCCTTCAGTCACAGATGGGTGGAAAAGTATCATAATAGAGGAAGTTGTAGGTTAATGCAGACAGGCAGTCATGACGTCAGTCAAGGTACTTGCGGAAAAGATACGTTTTTAAGTTACGTTTGAAAGTCTGTAGTGATGGGGAGTGGCGAATGTTGTGGGGAAGTGAGTTCCATTGGGTGGATGCCGAGAAGGTGAACATGCGCTGTCCGTATGTTTTTATCCTGATGCGGGGTACTGAGAGAATGCGATCGTCGGAAGAGGAGCGGAGCGGTCTCACTGGAGTGTAGATTGTAAGAAGTTCTGAAAAGTAGCTGGGGCATGCATCGGTGAAGAAATTGAAACAGAGAGTAGACAACTTGTAGTCGATGCGAGCCTGAATGGGGAGCCAGTGCAGAGTGCGGAGGAGAGGTGTGGCATGGTCTGTTTTGCGCGCTTTCAGGACAAGGCGAGCGGCCGAATTTTGAAATTTCTGTAACTTCTGCAGCAGATACAGAGGACAGCCAGCTAGCAAGGAATTGCAGTAGGCGAGTTTAGACAGAACGTAGGCACATACAAATGTGTTTGCAACCTGATCGGACAGAAGGTGACGGAAGCTGCTGATTTTTCTGAGTTCAGAATAAGCGGATCTGCAGATGTTGGAAATCTGTTTGTCAAGTGTCATATTAGAGGTAATAATAACACCTAGATGGCATCATACAGAAGAAACATCAAACACTCCATAAAGTGTCTTACTTGGTGATGCACCAACTGTACATTACATAATTCAGCATTTTAAATGCTACTTTATAAGCAGCTTGAGGTTTGAAAGATTTTTAAAATTTGAACTGCTGTGTGCATAAGAATTAAGATAACCTTTTCCTGCCTTGTTTCCTTATTGGCTCTTGCAAATGGGGATCAAAGGCAGTGAATTTTCTCCACTGTGGGACAGGATACATTTTTTTTCTAATAGGAAATAAGCTATTTTTAATTTGACAATATGAAACTGCTGTCATCTGAAAGAAATTGCTTCCTTGATAACTTGGGGAGGGGTGGGGGTAGAGTCAGTAACAAAGGCTCTGCAGGACAGGATGGTGGAAGGAGGGGAGAAGGTGGTGAAAAGTGTGGAGGGGAGAGGGTATGAGAAACTTCCCAGAGTAAACCCACCTTGTAAACGGTTGCCACATACAGGGAAATAACTCTTCTGGCTTTCGTTATAGTGTATACAGGGTTTGCTACTGACTTGTGTGTGCTTTCATGGAGATGAAGTCAATATGTACAGTTCTTGCAAGACGTGGATGTATTTTCCTATATCCTCAGAACTTTCTGCTCCCACATTTAGATGCCAACTTCTCTTCAAACTAAGTTTAAAAAAAAAAGTCTGATATAAGCCAGGACATTTAAAGAAGTTGAAGTCTAAGATTCCTTTTATTATAGAACAATACTATGTCATTTGAAGTTTTTATTACAGAAGTGAAATGTGAATAAAATATTCCTTTTGGTACACGAGACGTTTAGACTAAAAGGTTTACATTGCAATGTGACATTGGGTGAAATTACTTAATACTGTACAGAGTGATGCCCTGGTATCCTCAATGCTTTCAGAATGGAAAGGACTTCTATATGGACCCTATAACAGGATATAAAGTTATGTCACGGCTGGCTCATTTGCAGCGTGGAGAGTGCTGTGGAAATGCATGCAGACATGTGAGTAATATTGTCAGAACTTACCATCGAGTTCAAAAGGTCCGAAAAATCTTCCTTTCTTCTTATTCCTTCAGAAGATTTTTAAAATGTGAGCACATTTCATGCTGTTGTAAGGCACTGTCGGCTCATTTGCTTTTGAGTATGTTGCAAGGGAGGGATATTTAAAGAGGGTGGAGGTGATTTGGGGTTACCCCACCTCCCTTTTTAAATGTTTAAACCCAGGATTGTGAATTTAGTATATTTTCAAGTGAATAAGATTCTCCTGCTTATGAATCCACTCAGGCAAATGGGACTTACAGCAGCATATATTTTGCACCTCTAATTCCTTTCATCTAAAGAAAGCTAGATGATGGCATTTCTGAAATCACAAGGTATATAATTTTCAGTGAATGCCTTTAGTTTTACTTCACAGGTAGATGTGTGGCTTTTTTTCCTTTTCAAAAAGAAAAAATCTCCCAGCTGAACTTATTCATGGTTGATTGACATACATTAGATCTCAGATAAATTGAAGGTAGTGGAAACTGGTTTTTGGAATGCAGTTTTAAAATGAAATTACAATACAAGTAATCTTCTCATGCAATTTTTTGTTGCAGTGCCCTTATGGCCAGAAGAACGCCCCTTGCAATCTCCGCAAAAAATACAATACTGCCTTTTATGAATAAAGAAAGTCATATATTATGGGAACTTCAGCAAATCTTCATTGTCTGCCTCAGACCTCAGTAGAGTCTGCCTACCAATGGATATGGAAGTTATTCTGTGTAGACCAACACTTTCACCATGCCATACCTACAACAATTATGCTGCACCCTGTCGTACTTTGCAGTGTCTGTGGCTAAAATTATTAAGCAAAAAGAACATTTTAATGTTACCAAATATTTTACTCCTGCACAAGTCAGTGCATCACTAATGTTCTTTCTAAATGTTACTGGTACAGTATCACTACAGACGTACACATTGATCCATGGGTTTTAAAAAACCAATATCAGATAACTTTATGGACTATGTGTCATCTTCAGCTGGCAAAATAAAGCAGTAGTTTAAAATTTGTTTGAATATACCTTATAAGTATGTCTTGTAAGCCAATTCTTTTCCACCCTTTGGCATAAAATCATAACTGCCCCCACCCAACCCCCTCTCCAAAAATAAAAAGGTTGCCAAGTCCCATCAAAGAACAGCATACAAAGCAGATAACTATCACACAAGGTTCTACTGTGAGAGGGTCAGCATTGCCCCAGTCTTCAATGGCAGAATATGTACACACCTTCAGTATCTTAGCCAGGAAGTCTTTAATGGCAGAATATAAAGCTTTAGTTTAGACAGCATTACTGGGTAGAACATTTACAAGCTTATTTCTGTCAAGTGTCATGCTGACTGATGTCTCAAATGCTCACCAAGACAGCACATAGCTTCCTCAGTGCTATCATGCTGGCGAATTCTTGTCCTCAAAAGGGTATAGCAGGCTGCATTAGCATTTGCCTGCTTGATGCTGTCATCCCAGCCAACTCCCTAGCTGGCTGCTAACTGATAATGGAGACAAATTGCTTTGTTAATCAAACTGCATGATACAAACAAGATGACAGTGGAAGGACCTGATCATCATCTTGCCTGAAAGCAACACTCGAAAATTCACAGGGTGTCAAAAATATATATTTTAGCAAGCAAGCATGATCTTCAGTACTGGCACAAATAGTATTTCTCTGGTACTCATCAAGCGACCCACAATAAGAAAATATTGACGATAATTATTTGATAAAATCCAAAAGTAACAAAGTGAAAGGGTTGGGCCATAAATAATACATCTGCCAGCTTTTTGATGTACAGCGTGCATACAAAGGGCCATAAACCCAAATGGGCCTTACCCCCACCCAAAGACCCCATGTCCTGTCATATGGTAGTCTAAAAGTAACAACTATTTAATAAAATGTCCTGATGAAATCCCCCGTCTGTTTTACACTTCTACATCAACAGCTCTGCTCAGTGCATCTGTGGTCATCATCACACTGATTATGAAATAGCAACATTATTTTTCTAACAGTAATCCAGAATGTAGCCATAGTACTGTGTGGTAGTTTTTGAAATACTAATATGTAAATTGTAATGGTGCAAATAGTGACGAATTTCAGCACAGTAGTTGACATACTTTTCGTGCAGGAAAACGACTTCTCTTTCAGTTTCATGCCAGCAGTTGCTTAACCACTTATTACTACACACCACAGAAATAAAGGATGCAGAACAATCTCCGTTTAATAGCTTTTTCAAATCTTTTTGACTATGACAATATGCATAAACACAAAGTGTGTAATGCTTTAGTCTCAGCATAAAAAACACTATAAATTGAACAAAATCCACAGGGAAGGAAGGCAACAGGCTACCGAGGCCTTTAAACAATTAAGTTAGCTTTCCTAGCTCATCTTCCTTATTTCTGCTGGTTCAGTTACAACCTTAGAAACTCTAAGGCTTATGGTTTTGTGACAACAAATAAAGATATGGAATAATGGATAAAAATAAAGATATGGATGACATAAACATAAACCAATCACAGAAGAATGCTTTTCGCAGAAATAACATTGATCACATAAATGATGCTCTGATAATTATATATCCATTCCTTGGATAATACTGATATCTATATACAGCATTACACTCTGTCACAAGCATGGTTTTAGAGAAAAACCAAAACTCATGCCAGTTACATCACGTCATGCACACTCACACATCCACATATCAGAAAGACACTCTGGTAAAAAGTAAATCTTTCGTGTGGTGGTTACCCTACAAATGACTAAGAGGTGCAGATCTTTGAATTTACACAGTGCAAGAGTCAAGTGCATGAGGAAGAATGGCCACTTTTGAAGGCCAAGTGCTCCAACATCTAGCCGGATGCCTATCACAACATGCACATTTACTCTTTTGTCAGCTCACACAAGTTCAAAGGCAACTACTTTGGTGGTGTGCCTCAGTGGACAAGCACTTCATCACTCTGTAGGATGACAGCCACAATACTTCGAGCTTTGATGTGGTTCACACAATGGCAACTCAAGCACAGGAGGAATAATGCTGTCCCTTAACAGTTCGCTGCTCCATCACGTACCAGAATGAGTTTCAGAACAGATGTAAGACCTGCCATTGTGAACCTACGATGGCTCAAATGCAGGAGGATGGATGGCGAGCCTTGATGGCCGAGTACTCTAACATCTCTTGCTTGAGAGCGCTGGGAAGGTCAAGTCTGCTGATCATGTGAACTGGAACTATGTCCCTCAGAACCTGCAGGCAGCGCTCTTGAAGGGTGTAGACTGAAAAAAAGACAGTAATGTCAAACACTACTCAGTTGGTTAAACCAATTTAGTTCGAATGGAACAATGTCATATAACTTGTTATGTATCTTTGATAATCACCAAACAAAATGAACTCGTCTTGTGATTCTGACTGGTGGAGTAAAGGAAGGAAGCAATCTTCCCAAGGCTTCTTTTGAGCATCGCAGCTTATTTTTCTTATTGTCCCAAGTAAAGTATTTCAAAACTGCCTTTGATCTAATTAAGTAATTTGCTACAATGTTTGCATAACTAGGATTGTATTAATTTTAAACACCATGCACAGCTGCTCACATGCAACTTTGCCTGACAAAAGCAAAACAAAGCTTAAAATCCCTTCTTTTCACATTCAGTTATAAAAGGAAAGGGAGAAAAACAAATCTTTTGGGGAAGAAGTTGTCTTTCTGCTTAAAAACAAGCATTTCTTATTAGCAATTTCATGTCAGTGATACAGTAATATCTCTACAGTACCTGGAATGGTGATATTGACAATGCGCCTCTGGGGAGGCCATCCTTGAGCGATGTTATAGCCGATGGGTTCATATACCTCCTTTAACTGAACTGTAAGTCTGTCGCCAGTGTCAGAATCTCGGAAAATCCATGGATGTCCAACAAAAGTGTTCACATCAACAAACTGGTCTGGATGAAGGGTTTTGTAACGTACTCGTGCACCTTCATAGTTCAGCCACACAATGTCTACTTTGCGCAAAGTCAGGTTGACGAACCTCACAAACGAGTGAATCTGTGAGCGTCCTGATCGCAGCCTGTGCAGACTGCTGCTTCCTTGTGCTTCTGAATCGCTGACAGGACTTGCCATACTGATGCCAGATGTAGTATTTCTTGGCATCTTAACAGCAGCTGTTGATGGCAAAAATATCACCGGTGAATGACAAGGATGTTTTACAGTTAAAAGGTGAGCGATCCTGCACGAAATTCAGAACTGATAATGTGTTCACTATTAAGTATGTCTGTAGCAAGATTGTGATACTACAGTCTTATTTCCGAACAAGTTAAAAGACCATTAATAAAAGACTGGGTACACATCTCTAAAAGCATTTCCTTATGTGTACCTGAGGAATTAAAAAGGTTAAAATCATGCAAAGGCAAGTACAAATGATGGGTGAGAGAAAACATTTTATGTGACTGCCATATATATAGGTGCTTGTGCATATGTGAATGCATATGGTTTCACTTGATACAGAGTACATAATACAACCGTAATGGCTTTGCTGTTGGGGGGGAGGGGGACTGTTGTCTGGAAGTTTATGTTAACCTGGAGTACTTTGCAGCGTATTAGATTTAGAAAGAGACCGGGAGAAGGCAGGATGAATGAGAGAGAAAAACGATTATCTCACATACCTGCCAAAGACGTTAACAGCAACACTCATACTAGTCATGTCCGCAATAAGTTCTTACAGTTGAGCCCAAAGTCGAGCAGACAGTATCCAAATGAAGTCTATAACTTTTCCTAAGACACCTAACACCGATTACGAATTTAGTTATTTAGAGAGGTTGTGCAAATAGCCAAATGTCCAATGATTAATTCTCATGGGCTACAATATTACTACTTACTAGAAGAAACTTTATCATCGAACACAAGCAAGTAGGTCGTCGGAGTTAACAAGCAAGTAGGGTTTCACTGTTTTCTCAAAATGATACTCTGGTTTGGTGAATACTAGTGGACAGTAACTAGTAAGACCAAAGAATTTTTAATAAATGATGTACTAAAAAATCTTTGTTTAGAGTAAGACGTACAACGTCAATCTGAATCTCAACGATTGGTTCAATGAACCATTGACCTGACATGATGATTGACATTGATTGAGATAGACGTTGTACGTAGCTAGTCAAACTATAAGTAACGCTGACATAACAAAAACTTCAGAGAAAGGGAATAAAAACATCTGAAGGCAATCATTACTTTTTATGATAGGCACTGCTGGCTTTAATCAAAACTGAATACGGGCCTGAGGAAATTTTCCAAATCCGACAGCCGCAGCCATTTTCTATGTTGTGTCAACAATCGACCAATCATATTTGCTGTTCATTTCAGGAAAGAGAAAGGGCACCTACTCGCGAAAATAAGATTTTTTAACATGCATTTGTTAGTCGTGGACCTTGCTGCGGCGAAGACGTGACGGAAACACCCATTTTCATTTTAATAGGCAACATCGTAGCTACATAACATGACACAGACAGGATTGCCCGAGCGTCCCAAGCCTCCAACAGGAAGAGAGATGCTTGCAGACATCGCTGGCGCTGGTGATGACGACATCGTTTTTGTGTCTGGGCAGCATGTTGAGTTAGCAGGTTAAAATAATTTGATTTCAACTTTTATACTTTTTCATATACGTTCCCGTGGCAGGTGTGAATTGGGAAAGGAGAGTCAGTTTAAAGACAAACTCTTCTTATTGGTTAGCGTTACTCGTTAGGGTGCATTTTAGAGTGGTAATTCTTTTCACTGTTTCAATTATGTAAGTTGATGTAAGATTTGAGTCGACTCGTCTGCTACTTAAAGCGTCACAGAACGTTGTTTACCACATCTCTCAGCACCAGGAAGAAAGGCTAAGTTTGAGCGATAGCAGCTCCGTGTACTGTAACAGTACACCGTTTATGCTAGGCAACTTAAAGCAATCTCTCTGCTGGATTTCTGTTTGGTGGGGATCCCTTTTAGCGCCTCAATATAGAAACCGCTTCATGCATTCTCAGGGATTAAAACTAAAAAGAAGTTTTCGAAATCTTTCAGTGTGTTGTATGTGTAATATTAGTAATGATCCCAATTCTTTTTGTGCAGTGGTCATTGAGTCAGTGGGATGATGGAGGGTGGGTAACAATTCAACTTGGATTCGGTATGGTGAAGTCAGCTTGGTGGGGTGTGTGTGTGTGTGTTGGGGGCGGAATAGTTAAATGTTAGATGAGTCGACCAGTAATCAGTGCAATGTTAGTGTTAACAATAATATGGAAATTTTTTCATGCATTTCATGTAAAAAAAAAGACATGGTAGACTTGTAGATAGTTGCATGTATTTTATGCATTTTTTTCACAGATTTGTCACCCGATTCTCCTGAAAGTGCACCAGAGGGAGCAGAAAATTCCAGTAGCCAGGCAGCTCTTCAGGAGACAGAGAAGACCCAGCGTATGTATCAGAAAGCTGTTGAACTCCTTGAGCGAGTTCGGACTTTGCAGGAAGCACCAGGCAAGCTCCAAGCACAGTACAGTCAGCTGGAGGACCTTGGCAAAGACATGGCCAAAGCCATAAGCGATCTGAAAGACTCTTCAAGTAATCTGATGACAAAGAAAGCCAAAAAGAAGACATAATTTGATGTACAATAAAGAAACGGAAGGAAAACAATTGATGCTTTATGGTGTTGTGCAGTAAAGTGTATAGAAACACTGCTTGAGTGTTTTCTGCTGTATGCTAGTATAATGTGTAACTTGTAAGGCTAAACATAGCATAATACTTCAAGGAAATGCATGCAATAGACACAGGAGGCTTCTCTGTAGCCTCAAAGCTATTGGTCCCTGAGAATCTGCTTGGGAAATGCAAGGGTGCCTTAGTGAGAATTGAGGTTCCCTGTTTTCTGATTTAAAAACAAACAGAAGAAAAATGTGCATCACTGGTATGAAGTCTTCATTCTAGTTGCTTTTGTTGATATAAACTGTATGGATACAGGCACTCAAGGACAGCACTACTACTAATGGAATTTGGATTCAGAGCTTTAATCATAAATAACATGCCTTGATGGTACCACCTACTCTTCTCGTCACGTCTGGGCTCCGCAAAAGAGTTACTTCCCTTGGTCCATAACAGTGCTAATACATTATGCCAGAAATGCACGGTTGAAGATATCTGCATCCTTTCAGATTTCTGTGCATACTAGATGCACGGTGGTGCAATATGGGGAACCCTTCACAGAAAATGCAAGGATGAGGTGAGAGAAGATGGAAGCTTATCCAGAGAAGATGGAAGCATATCCACATCTTTGCCTGATCTTCCTTCATAACATGACCCATGTACTTTCTCTCCGGCTTGTGTTGTTCATTTGTCTGTCTTTATTAATCTAATTTTCTCCCCTCCACCAATTGTATGCTGTGCAAGTAAGAGAGAGCGGGAGGGAGAAGGTAAACAAGAAATTTATTTTTCTGACTTTTGGGACACCACAGTAGTGGTACAACATCAATAAAACAATAAAAGATATTCCAAATAGGATATTTTCAAATTAAAAAATTAGCCGAAATTGTGCAAAACATAAACAATATGTAGTGAAACTACAAGAGAGCAGATTGAACAAAACAGCGGGGAGCAGATGGTTAGCAGAGGTACTTTGACCTTTAACATCCCTGTGCCCCTTATTTGTCTTCACTAACATCATGTTCCTGCGTCTTGGGGCTGCTCAAAACTTCGACAGCTCCCTTCTAACTGACCTGGCTCTTTGAGGTCAGTAACATGTATTTGCACACTGGTGCAAGTCCTGCTGTATCCTTTGAAGCTTTTGTCCTGCCTCACCTGTCTCGTTACACAGTCACCGCCAAACCAATACAGCACACTCTACTGGAAGTAGCCTTTTTGGGCGCTCCAGGGAAGAGACCCTTTTGGCACACTGACGTCACTTTTTTCAGTCTCTTGCCAGTACAGGGCTTGCAAGCATACCCACGTGCTTGAACCTGACTGAGCAGACCTCATCAAGATCTCACTTGATGAGGTTTGTTTAAAACTTAAGTTCAAATACATTTAGTTTGTAACCCTCCTTCCCCGCTGCCTTTTAAATGACTTTTTTCTATTGGGGGGGGGGGGAAGGGAGTGAGTGCAGGAGTGGTAGACTAGGAGGCTAGGCAAGAGGACCTTATAAAAGGAGGAACCCGGCTCTCCCAAACAGATCCACGTCCGCCTGCGGTGACTGCCACTGCTTGACGGCTCCTACCTCCTAGCTGCCTCGCACACTCCACCGCCGACCGCCCCAACCCTCGTCATCATGTCGCTGTCCCTGCTGCTGGTGGCCAGCCTGGCCTGTCTTGCCTACGCTTACGGTGGGATTGGGAGAACAGAGGTTGCGTCCCCTAGCTACCGCGTGGACGCCAACTACTTCCGCAGCCCCACCCGCGGCTACTCCTACTACTACAACCTCCCGGGGGTCTACGGCGCTTCTGCTTACGCCACTTCCGGCGAGTATGTCGGCGGGGAGGTGACGGCCACCAGCCAGCGCACGTTCCTGGATTTCGTGGACGCCTTCAGACCGCTCCGCCCGGCTCGCCTCGCAGACGACGTCTTTGTCAGGTCCTACTACAGGTGGGGGTTCGGATCCTCATCCGCTGTCCTGTCAATATTGGTGCGACAGCTACCACACGGCCTAACGGATAGTGCGTGCTGTCTGGCTGTCTGTCTGTCTGTGTCTGCCTGCCTGCGTGTCTGTCTGTCTGTCTGTCCGTCCGTCTGCCTGTCTGTTTGTCTATCTGTGTCTGCCTGCCTGCCTGTCTGTCTCTGTCTGATGTTCAATGATAAGTTATGCCACGTTAATCTGTAGGCCCTACTCAAATGCCTTTTACTAGAGCTGAAGGAATCATTATTACCGACGTTTCTGGGGAAAAAACCCCCCCACATACCTATATGCCGGGATGCGCTGCCATTGCGAACCCCGAATGGCTTGTTCTCTGGACATTTGGACAACTGCGGGAAAATGTGCTTTATGTTGAGATGAACCAAAAGCGTGTTTCTCGCAAATGCCGAATGATTCTCTTGACTGAGATCTTAGGATACTCAAGGCAGCGATTGCCCCGTTCCCAGGACAGTATTCTCAAATCTGTGTGGGTGTGTCAGGCCAGACTTTACCTTCTGAGTACAATGTCCGACAGGACCGTGCACACAGGGAGTTGTAGAGCGCGTGCCTTGTGTGCTGTATCCTGTGTGTTCTGTGTCCCCCTGATGCCTTGTCCAGAATGCTTGGTAACCATGGTAACGATGACCTTTTCAGAGTTACTAGATGCCACGTTTGGAGGAAAAAAGTCCAAAATGGTAATCAGGGAGTTGGGGCGGCATATTTTATAGTGCACTAAATAATACTAAAACTTAAGAAAATGCTTAGCTACACCTGACGATGTGACGTCACAGATATGGCTCCTTGGACGAGTGTCTGGCTGACTTCCGGAATCTACGCCCGGTCAGCGTGAAGGTCATCACCCCTTCCACGATCACTGGCCTGACCGGTCTGCTGGCTGGGCGCGTGGGAGCAGCTGAACGTACGTACACCAGAGTACAGGAGGATCAGGTCATCGGGTATGCTGGCTACCTTCGAAACCTTCCGTATGAGGTGAGTCCCTCAGCGGTGTCATACAGCGGGTCTTCAAGTTCCACTAAGTCCAGTTTTGAAAAGACTGAAATAGAGAACTTCAAACAGACAAGCAAACAAACCACCAAACAAGCAAACAACTAAACAAACATCCACCCCCTCCCCGAAATTCTCAGTGATAAAGTTTCTTTAAACAATGAATCACATTTCTGTGCAGACGACACGTTGCCTAAAGGCTCATTCAGGAACCTGTTGTTTCTCGCTCGCCCCCCCCCCCCAAAAAAAAGAAGAAAACTTTGGTATAGACAGCTCCATCAATTCTTATCCACATGGAAGGGTGTGTGTGTGTGTGTCGGGAGATGGGGGGGGGGTCGCATACAGGAGGGCCAAAAACTAAATAAAGTTCCATCAAAAGGAACCCTGGCACAGGAAGCAACAACAAAAAAGAGGGTTGGGTACAAACTAGACAAAAAGGATGAGTCTTCAGGCGGAGCTTGAAAAAAAAGGACAGATCAGAAAAGTCTTGAAGGGAATCAAACGAGACAGTCTGTTCGTAATGTGGGGGTAGCCGACTTAAACGAGCTCCAGTGAGATCTGATCGAGTGGTTTTTCTGAACGCAGTCACAACATGCTGGCAGCGAAGGAGTGTGTCTCGACACTCGATAACTGCACCAAAGCTTTGTTCTGTAATAGCCACGTGTAAAAACAATATTCGCCTACGTACTGCAGGAGTGTGTCTTGACACTCGATAGCTTTGTTCTTTAACAGCCACGTGTAAAACCAATATTCCCCCACGTCCTGCAGGTGAGGCTGCTGAGGTCTGGATGTCAACTGGAGGGTCTCCCCGGCGCCCACAACTGCATCGTCATCAGCGACCCCAGTTCGGAGACCAACGTCCGCCAGTTCGTGTACGTTGACCGCCAGCAGGTGCAGGAGTCCGACTACAGCAGCATCAACCGCATCCGCTCGCCAGTGATCGTCAACTGAGTACGTGAGAGTTGTCCGCTCTCAGCTGCAGGACAAGCCGCAAACTGTTGTTTTCGAGAAAGCGACCATAGGGGGAGGGGGAGGGTGTGTGTGGAGGGGCTGGGTTGTTAGAAAGGGCGACTCGATTTGGTAATAAGGTGGTGTAGCCTAGCCGCTTTGAAACAAATAAATATCGCTAATAAATTTGCTTACTCTTTGGTTTGTTGCTCGAAACAGGTTTATTGCAAGGTTGCGCATGAAGATTCCAACACCTCTTTTTTTATTGCATAATCCTTCCATATTTTGCTGTTTAGCTCGCCGAAGTTGGTTGTCTTCCAAAGCTTCGTTTTGTCAAAAGCGGATAAAGGTTTTACAGATTGAATTCACGCAGACAGGAAAAGTTTACTGTCATAACACGTACCCAGTCCAACTTTTAGAAATACTTTTCTTTAATTCTGACCATTGCGGACAGAAAACTTCAATCGTGTAAGAAATACATTGCACGACAACACAGACAGTAGCAACCAGATCATTTACAACATGTTCGAATGACATTCGAAACGGAATTCTCTCAACCAGTATGATGTAAGAATGAAATATATGTACCTTTGAGAAATAGATATAACATAATATTACCAAGTTTTGCCTCTTACTTGTGATCATATTCATAATCAATTAATTAATACATCATAAAACTGTCTATTGAATGAAATGTACAAGGATATCATAAACTTGACATGCTTGTCACATAAATGTCTTTTAACAATAAATCTGGCTGTGACTGCAGAGTACACGTTTGATTTGTCTTTCTGTTGACCAAAGCTTATATTGCACTGTACGTCTTTCAAGGCTTCGAGGTTACACAATTCTTTCACTAAGCTGCAAGTAAGAACCTTTAATACGTTTAAAGTGGGTACGCCTTTACCCTGAGCCGTCAAAACGTGAAATTCTTAATTTATTTGTCGCTGGAACTTGACCTTTTTTGCGTGTCACGGTGAGACAGATTTGTTGTTTTAGACACCACATGTTATAATGGCCGACTGCAATGTCTCCCCCAGTTCTTGTCTCATCACCTGGTCGTTCTTCATTTTGTCTCTCCGGCTATGTTGAGTCAATGAGGAAGCGAGTGAACGAACGAACGAACAAAGGACAAGCGACAAACGAACGGCATAGCGTGTGGACTGGGACAGAATACCAGAAGAGACTGAAGAATGCAGTTTTCAAAATAATGCACTGTACTCAGAACATACGCGCGCACGCACACCCGCATACTCACGCACGTACACAAATACACGGACTATACAAGCGTGCGCGCGTGCACACATAGCACAGCACAAGATGAGTAAATAATGCCTAAAAAGGGACATATATTAGAACTGCGATGCTCACCTTGGTACACAAAATTAAGTACGCCGTTCTCACAACCATTTTAGACCGGTCGCTTCGTAATGTCATGAATGATCACAAAGAGGATGTCTACATATGCCAAATGTCGATACAAAGCATTTCTTCATTAACATAGCCAAAATCTATGGGTGGGAGGTGTTTAGAACTTCTAGGATGATTAAGTAATTGCTTCTAACTGCAGAAATAAGTCAACAGTTTTGTTAAACCTTTTGGTGCGGTTTCTGAGCTTCAGGGATGCTTTCTTCTTTCGAAGCAAAATAAAAGTCGACACAGAACAGAAGGAAAAGTTTTAAGAATGAGAGTTGTGAAAAAGGGGCTAGCTCCATCTGGTACGAAGAGACTCGAGGGGTAGGGTAAGGGCTGGGACCTTCCGCTTCTAACTCCTACCCGCAGCTTTCAACTAAAGGGAGAGAAGTCAGTCATTGACAGATCCACATGTTTAAACAATAAACTAACAGATATTTTCAGTCTATGTCGACGGGATATAAACAGCTTCCTGTCAGACGAAAAGCCGTCATGGAATGTTGACAGCGAGCAAGCAAGCGCACGTGTGCGTTCGTGCGTGCGAGGGTGACTGTGGGTGAGTGAGAAAGACAAAGACAGGGTAACGGTTTTGTCGTTAAATGTCGTTTAAGCAACTTTTCTCATAACAGATATTTACTGGCGATGAAGGGTGTTGGGTAGAGGAATAGCGGAAGTATACTGAGGAGCAAACCGCCAGAATACCTGGGAAAAGTCCCTTGGGTTAACTCTGCAAACAGCCGCCACACACATGTCCTGACTTGGAATCTGAACCCACCCCCCACCGGATCGCCCAAAAGGCGACACTACAGCTCCCATCCTATCAATAAACAAGGGGGAAGGTGTAAGAAAACAAGTGAGAACATCAGAAATATAGTATGGACCGTAAGCTAACTATATACACTGTCTTCTTTTAAAATTTGCTGAAAACCTATCTTTTCTCTTTGCCATAGTACATTTTATTTCGCCCTGTTTGCGCCTTGCGGGGGTAGCTTACCCCCCCCCCTTCTCTGTAGTATTGTGCGAGTGCGGGCGAGTGTGGGCGTGGGCGAGTGCGGGCGAGTGTGTGCGCTTGGAATTGTTTTGTAACATTTGGCGCCATATAGATACTATTATTTCAGGAGAATGGAAAAGTGAAGTGCGTGCGTGCGTGCGTGCGTGTGGGTGCACCCACGTCAAATGCGTTTGAAGCTGTTCCTTCTGTCACCGTTCGCTTTCCCTTCAATTTTCCTTCAATTTGCTCAGTACGTGTTCTCTCTAAACGTTCGCTCATTCACGTGTGAATGTACACACAGAGCACAATCCTCCTGTGACACCGACGCTCACCTTTGAAGGTTTTCCCGGGACAGCCAAGAAGCACAGGGGTCGCCGCCAGCACCTAATTAAGGACAAAACTAACGATTCCCACGGCTGACAATACCCCAAGCCGAAAACTTCACCGTAATAGCCTGCGCGGTATAACGGCTGTGCCGAGGCGACATTTGCCATGCCGGTGACCAAACATTCCCTCTCCAAACTGCCCAGGGTATAAAGTAACTCTGTCCGCCGTCAGCAGCGAAATCCACTCTTCGTTTTCTCGCCAGTTTGTCCAGTTGTCGCCCGTCGGAACAGTTCTCCTCGCAAGCGCTGCTGCAAGATGACGTCACTTCCCGTGCTGGCGGTCTCGTGCCTGCTCGCTCTGGTCGCCGTGAGCCGTGCGCAGGATTCCACGACAACGACGACGGTGGTCACGCCTTCGATGAAGGACATCGAAGTCAAGATCAAAGACAACGATGACCAAGCGCCGACGGTTCTGAAGCACATGTGCGAGCAGATGATGAGCGAGCTCGACGGTAAATATACAGGCTGTGCGCGCGCCACAGTCACGGCTGTCTTCGGGCGCATTTATAATTCTTTGGAAACGGTCGTCCCAAATGTATCTACTTAATGTCACCTGTTAACATCGAACCGCACACCTGTTTATCCGCTACGTTTCTTTCAGACATGGAGGCGGGGCCTAAAGGGAAAGGACGCAGCAGACGGTCGGCAGGCTACGGCAACTACGGTTTTGCTGGACTCGTCAACTACGGGTCAGCCTACGGCGATGATGACTACGCTGGTGGTAATGCAGCAGGCTACGGCGGCTACGCTGGTGGTAATGCAGCAGGCTATGGCGGCTACGGCAACGGAGGGCAGATCAGCTACGACCAGACGTACGCGCAGTCTCCCGTCTTGACTTTCGTCAAAGGCTTCAGACCTGGTAACTGCGTTTCACGAATGGCGGTCACACACACACACACACGCGCGCGTCAAACGCGTACACTTTAACTTCACACTAATAACCTAATCGACGTAGTGGGAAAGTTTGCCTACCCGGGAACTTACTTGCGTAATGATGGCATCAAGAACATATTTAATTTTGAAAGAGGTCGATAATGAAAGAGCATCAAGGAATTACAGGATGTAAATTTTACTCTGATGTGACAGTGGAGAGCATTTAATTTCGAGTGCACGAGAGAGGGATGGGTGGCTGGGCTGGGCGGGGCGGGGAGGGGGCGGGGAGGGGGCGGACTGGATGTAAAGTGAACTGTAGGAATAAGTGAATATCGCTACATATCGGATGTTGGATGACCGATTGCAGGAAAATCATACGTGGAACAAGGCAAGGTTGTGCGCAACTACTATCGTCATGGATCGTACGAAGTCGCCCTGCAGCACTACAAGTTCATTCCTGTCATCAAGGTCAGGATCTGAGCTGGCATTTCTTAACTAGACACACGCGTGCTTCCTGTTTCGCCGAACATGGTGGATGTAGGGAGGTTCGGGGGACTATGAACGCTCGTTCGACAGGTTAAAAAAAAAAGGGGGGGGGGTTACACGCAGATTATTTTCTTCAACTATGTGTAGACACTAAGTATTTCGAGTCCAGGAGTGGTTTGCATGGGCGTTCTTATCTCTGCTTCGTACGTAAAGTTGCACATAAAATACACAGGGCGAACGGGCTTTACCGGCGGATCTTATGACCAGAAGTGCACATACGAACGCTCACGAAAGCCAACCCAGGGGTGAAAATTGAAAACACAATAGGCATACGCCCACGCTATGGCTTGCTGTATTTTGCCGAGATAAAAAAATAAATATCTCATCGCGATATGCTCTTTCGTTTTAATTAGTGGGACAACATTAGGATCCTCCTGTTATGTATGCTTTTTCACCACATTTTAGTATAGACCTATCAACCCCAAAAGAACTCAAGTAAACAAGAGAATACGGGTTTGAGAACTCAACCCAGAGAAAACATGTTGGCGAAAACATTGCAGCTTGCACTCGGTCTGTGGCAGGTGGTTCCCTTCACGACCTACGACACCGTGGGCTACACGGGCCACATCCAGGCTGTCAACGACTACACCGCCAACATCTGCAAGGACTGCTACTACGGCTACCCCAAGATCGACATCGTGGCCAACCGCTCGCCCTACAGCTACGTCACGCGCCGCTTCGTGTACCTGCCCGAGTCCTACAACATCGGAGCCGGCTACGGCAAGCACGGCGGATACTAAAGGGGGGGCTGTTCGTGTTACCCCTCCTTGTCCTCGGTGCTTGTGTGCGTACAGTCGACGTCAGCACGGCCGGGGAAAACCGCTTGAACTGTACAAGATGGACAAAACATAGTATGTAGTTGGATCACTATGTGTCACGGATTGTATGTGGATGCTTATTTCCTTTTTTACTGCGGAAAATTCCGGCACTCAGTTGCAAACGGTCTGCGAACACAACAATCAGTTCTTGCTTGCAGACTAATGTAGAAGGTTCGATAGAGACTGCATGAATATTGTGCTACTGTCATTAAAATGAAACTCAACATTTAGCTGGTGAGAAAGATTGCTATTTTTGCACGTCTGAAGCTAAATGAATGTAAAACGGTTTAAGATCGAAATGGGCTGTGTTTGCACTTCTTCCCCACTGACAGCCAGCTGCAAACTCTGGGATTTTGAATGCACAATTTTGTAAACACCTATTTGTTCGATCTGTTATCCTGTTTCATGACTCTTGTGCAGCGGATGGGTGCCAGTGTACTTTACTATTTATTGCGAGTAAATACTGTTGCGGATTCTCGATAAAGACTTAATTGTTTTCTTTCTTTCTTATTTAAATTTCAAGAGATGCAATGGCCGAGCTGCACCTTAAACTTCCCTGCCTCTCTGCACACACACACACACACTTTGAGCTAAGCACATACGCGTATGAGTGAATAAGCAAACATTCCAATAAAATTGACAGAACGATCGATCGGGGCACATCAAAGCAGCAGATCTGGGGGTATGACATGCATCCCGCAAAGTATTTGGGACTGAGGGCTACAAATACGTATCGCAAAATCTTTGGGGTTACTGACCTAAAGCATTTATGTCACACTTCCTGCTTTTGCATGAGGTGTGCAGCATATCGACGCTTGGTTATAAATAAATTGCAAGCGCGGTGCATATACAGGTAGGGCGACGTGTTGCTTGAGACGACCTGCCACACTTGGACTGCTGTCGCAAAAGAAGTTTCAGGCATTTTTAAAGTCTTAGGCATGACCCAGCAAGGGTGCGAACCACCGACCAACTCACAAAGTGCGTGTGTGTGTGTGGTGGGGACCTTGGGGGGGGGGGGGGGGGAGAGTATGCTGATCGCTATAGTGCACGATTCTTACAATGTGCTGTCTCAAGCAACACACACATCACACGCATGCGCGACTGTTGAGCAGTCGGAATCGGATGTAAACAGAATATTAATAGCATTGCGAAAGTCGGCAAGAATTATTAGCTATCGTCGTGAGAGATCTACCACACGCACACGCAGTTCACTGGTTAACTTGAAAATCTATTGAAAGGTAAGTTTATGAATTCATGTCTCGTGAAACATAAACCAGCCTCATCCTCATTAATTTGATTGATTTGCTATCAAAAGTCTTTTGAACAGGAAAAAGATTAGATTCAAGATTGTATATTATATGACTTTCTTTGTGTTTTAACTTTTAATTTTATCTGACTGGTTATGAAACATTAAGTGATTAACCATAGGCAGTAGGCAATATTAGATTTCGAACGTGCAGAGAGAGAGAGAGAGAGTCGAGTTGTAGTGTACCCTTGGACACATTAGATGATTGAGAATCACATTGCAGGTTAACATCCGTAGAGCAGAGTTGACACTATAAATGACAGGGTAGACTAGAGAATGTTCCTTTTTTCAAGGGATTTCTTCGAAAATTAGACGGCAGTTAGTAGAGTTACTCGTGTTTTTATATTCCTGTGAAAAAAGAAAATCTGCACTGGAAAGGGAGACTGTAAAATCATCTTTGTTTCATTGGTTGTGCAGCTATAATACCACATAGTTTCCAGAACATTTTTTACTACTTTTTTTTTTTGTCTCAGTAGAACAGCATCATCACAACTTAAGTTAAACGATAACTAATGAAGAGGAGTGTGATGATAATAGTAATAATTGTACAAATGTAAAAGTGTAATACAACATTGATGCCTTAACTGTAGTTTCGCAAAACAAAAACAAACAAAAGTTAGCTTTAAGTTAACCATTTCTTAGCCTAACGAACAGTGTTAGCAAGATTTCTAAAGTCATTACAGATTTTTTTTTTAAATTGTGAAAGCCTATTATCCGATTTTGTAGAATGGATCCAAATGCAGATTGGCCAATTACAGGAGTCTGTGTTGTCAGCGATCCCAACAAAGCACCACCAAATTATACTGTGGTAAGTGGAAAGTTATTTTTATATATATATATAAATATGTATTGTTACAACCCTGTTCACATTATTATTGAAAATGAAAAACATTGTTATGTGTATGTAGTTCAAGTTATATTAAAATTACTGCTGATGTAGAATTGATTACAATTGTATTATGTATACTTTTTTCAGTTTAAAGCAGTTTCTTTCCAGAGATTTTCTTCTAGTTGGTGCAATCCATTGTTTCAGATTGACAAAACATATGATAAATCAGAAGATGCAGACTTATGGAAAGATGGACCCTTGCGTCGCCGTACCATGCGATATTTATGTGTCAAACGCTCTGTTCCAGAACAGGTAGCTAAGTTTGCTTTTAGCACAAAATATTTGTGTCAAATACCTTGTTCCAGAATAGATAGCTACATTTAATTTTAAAAGTGTATGACATGTATGCATCTATGGATATTTTTATGCACATGTAGCTATTCATATACAAATATTTGTTACGGTGTTCAAGTATTTTAGTTTTTAAATCTGCCTTCCAGACTGATGATGTCCTTATTGATGTCACCTTTATCAATGAGAAAGACAATGTACCTGCTGGCTTTTCTGTTGTGGATACAACACATGATACCCGTAAGTATTTTTGTTTTAAATCCTGTTCAAATGTTTTGGTCTGAGGTGTAAGAGGTGCAAGAAAATCTGTCTGCACACTGATAACACTTTTAGGAACTGTAGCAAAATCTAGTTTACAGATGTTGTCTAAATATCAAGATGTGGTGAATTTCTGTACCCATGGAAATTGCTGATGGAAGGAATGGCACTAAAATTGGTAAAATATTAAGATTAAACTTTAATCTTTGATTTAAAGAAAGTCACAACTGTGACAAGTAAAAAAAAAATGTTGTGCTTCTTTTCAGGAGAGAAGGCTCTGAAAAAGAAACAGTTATGTCTTCGCTGGATGGTGTCGACCATGACAAATGATGCCATCACAGAACTTATTTTCCTGTCATCTAAAGCCAACCGCAGACCTCCATCTGGATACACGCTTGTAGGGTAAGACAGTGGCAGTAATTTGTCTGTGCTAATGCCAGTGTCAGTGACAGAGCTAGTGACAACTTTTGGCATTGAATGTACCTATAAGGCATCAAGTGAAAGATGTTATTGTTCCAAATCCTGTTTGAATGTTGATTTATAATTTCTGACCAAGAAACAGGCAGGGCTATAAATGGCATGAAGCATTTGTGTGTACGTGTGTATGTGTTCTTTGCATGTCTTCTTACCTTCAGCATCTTACAGATGTGTTCTGTTTGTGATGTGTTTGCAGGGAGACCAACAACATGGCCTTGTGCTTCAAAATGGGGAAGCTTCCTAAACCGACAGTTTCTAATGTTCCAACAACCACAACACAGGGCTTTCCCTCCAAAACATATAACATGTGAGTCCATGCAGGTTTTATGTCTCCTAGCAATATTACATCCCTCTTCAGCATGTCTGCAAGTGTTAGAGAGAGAGAGAGAGAGAGATCAGGTGGACGACGCGGGACTTAGTAAATCACCTGTAAGATTAACACAGAGTGCAGTTCACCTCATGCAAGTTTAAAAGGACAACTCACCAAATAAGACTAAATGGGACTTTGCCAGTTGGGAACTCAGATGGAATCGGTGTTAACTAATTTCTCATGTAACCAGTACTCCTGCTACTTGTTGGGGGAGGTTAAGCTGATGGGGTTTTGAGATGTAAAGGAAAAGTGTTGGCATAGAGGAAACTCACTGATTCGCAACCCTTTCCCAAGAAAGTGCTGAAAGGACCTTGAGATGAGGGCCGGCTTGGTTTTGGTGCATTTGTTGTGGAAGGGTTGGGAGGGGGAGAAAGGGTGTATAGGATAACTGTGAGGGTGCATGTGTGTGTGTCCCCCATATTTTTAAATCTTACATTTGTAATGTAAAACAAGGGAACTGTGCCAAACTTTGTCCCTTTCTAGCTTGGCACAGTTCCCTTGTTTTACATTTAATTTGGGCTTATCCTCCAAGCGGCAGTCACTTATTTTTCTCTTACATTTGTAATTCTCTGTTTCCAGGGCATCGGTAACTTCGTCACTGCCATATCCCCTCCCACCACCCAGGCCTGCTGGAGGCACTCTCCTGCGGTCCGATAATGCCCTCAGCCATATGAGCACCATCTCTCGTGAGTTACTTTTTGCCTTGTATTAACTTTTCATGGACTGTATTTCTGACAAGTAGAGGCTTGGTGTGAATAGCATCTCCTATCTGGAGTGCAGCAGACTGAAAAATGTGTAATTGCCCATGACTTCTTTATGTTCATGCTGGTCTGTTAGTTGCAAATGTCTGCGCCTGTTTTTGTGTCTTAGAATGGATCATCTTTTCATTATGTACTATTTAAATGCTAATTTAAATTAGTGTATAGGTGTTTTTATTTGATTTTTTTCAGCCAATTATATTTTACTTTTTGGTAAGAAAAAAATGACCCTGAGAGTGAGACAGTTTGGTTTCTTAGATCTGCTGTGAATAAAATATTTTGTATCTCAGTGAATGTATTAACATCTCTGTTTTGTTATCTTTCCTCAGCTATAGCAGGAATTCCATGGCAGCTGAACCCTAAGCTAAAAAACCTTACAGCATTTCAGAACGTAAGGCTGCTGCTATTTGATACATTTGTTATGGAATCAAGGAATGAGAGATTATACTGGTTGCGGGTGTATGCGCATGTATGTGTTTCATATGTACATGCACACATCAACACACACACACACACACACATATCACGTGCATGCGTATGCTAATGTAAATATTGTATCTGTGTTTTGGCAGCAGTGAGGATATGAGGGTGAGAATTGAAACATCAAGACGAAAAAGGTTTAGCAGCATAAATGTAGCTAAAAAAAAGAAGAAAGTTTTGAAATCAGAATATTCAGAAATTTACTAAACCCAAAGGGCTGTTAAAATATTGCCCCTTGGTTCTAATTATAAATACAGGGACAGGGGAAGGTGAGAATCTGTGTCACCACGTTTTCAAAAAGTTTGCTTTGTTCTTATCGAGTGCAGCGGGGTCAAGGCTGGGTAGATGATTGTTCAAAATGCAAAGGGCAGTGAGGGAGATTTAGATTTGACATTTGTTATCGATTATCCCTGAGAAAACGTGATCTGAACTGTTTTCAGGCAAGGTCCCATTGGTGAAGTGTTCTTGGTGATCAGTTGTGCCTTTTGCATCTTCCTACATGGTTTTCATAATGTTTAGTGCACAGTCGGCTGTTCTGTAGAATATTTAAAATACTGTACTTTTAAGATAACTCCAACAAAGGTACTGGCAGCGCTCAAACATAGCCATATGCAGACACATGTTCCCAAGGGAGCTTACCATACCCAAAGAGGATCTGCCAAGTTCCTTTCTTTCAGCCCTCTCTTTGCTACGTGTTTGGGTACGGTAAGCTCCCTTGGGCACATGCGTCTGCATACGGCTATGTTTGAGCGCTGCCAGTACCTTTGTTGGAGTTATCTTTTGATAATTTAAGCGCTCGGTCCTCATTTGTTCTTTATTGATACTGTACTTTTATTATTTTGAGCCTTGGTCATCTGTTTTTTTCAACGAAAGCACTGCCGTCAAACAGTGACCCCAGTGAAATTGTGTTTATTTTTGCATCCTCCCACATGTTGTTAGTGGAGTCACTTTTTTCTGGGGAGAAACTTGCACATAAGAGTGTTTTAGGTCAGTTCCTGGTGTTTTTACTGTTGTAGAATCCATAAAATATCTCATCTACTGGTATCTTGCCTGCATTGAAGTGACTGCAAGTAAATGAAAGTGCATCTGTGGTCACAAAACAGATCATTCATTGCTGTTTTTGCTGTGGAAAAAGATCAAGTCAAATAAGATCAAATATTTACGGACCAAAATCCATCAAAATCTCTCCGGTATACCTCCTAATTTGGTGCAGGAATGATTTTAAAATGTCTGCAGTGTTTAAGATCCTTGGAGACATGCCTACTGTGTACTAATGGCTTGCTTCAGGAGTAAACCTGGCCACCTGGATTCATGCAACCCCCCTCCCCCCCCAAAAAAGAACTCTGGGGACATGACAAAATTAATAATATCTACATGTTAAAGAAGTGATGCAAAGTGAGTGTGTGATTGGCAAGACTTTTGCATTGTGGATGAGAATTCGATGAACCATTAGATCAAGATAATAAATTTATTCTGAGGTAAGCCTATTTGCATTGGTTTTTCAGAGGCGATATTTGACTTGTTTTCACCATTTTTAAATGATTTTTTTCTTGGTGTTTAGATGATCATCCCTGATGTCCGGTATAAAAGCATCATGGACATCGAGAAAGAGGTAAAACTGTTAGAAAATTGTGGTTTTAGATACAACTTCGATTGTGCAGATAGGGCATGTTAAAAAAAATACCTGCTGCTTTGCATGGACATGGATCTGTCAAGCTATTGGCAGTTTGTTGGGCTACCTTCTGCTTCGAGACAAAAGTGATTGGGTGATGTCAGTCTAATAAGATCCACGAAGACTGTCATGATATTACATGTAACTGGTAAATACTACTGGCTGCTTTTTTTCCGTCTGTAAATACACTTCATGACACTAGTTTAATGAGCTGCAAAAGCATGAACAATAAATTGTCTTACTTTGGGAACAAAACCAGCAGAAAATATTCCTTATTTTTGATGAGAAAGGTAATGGTGGTTGTGACAGTGACAAAAATGTTTTGTGGTTTCAGTATGAGTATGACTTCGGGGTGGAGACTTCGGCTGCCCGAGTCCAGCCAGACCGGAGCTAACAGGACCTGTGTAGAATCGTTCAAGGTGATTCAAAACACAGGGCAACTTTGTGCACCAATGTGTCTTGTCTAATGTTTTGAATTGTCCTGACTTACCTGGAGCAGGAGTGTGGACTGTTAGAGATCATGTACAAGTAGTCATGCTATGCTGTTGTTGGTATGCTCCTGTTGGCACCTTCCTCACTGACCATACTTTACTATCTTCATTTTACATCTTTTCTTTGGTATAACTGGTGATTTGAGGATGTAAGAAAACGAAAATTGTCAACCCAGTTTGTGTCAAACACACATGAAAAGAAATGGTTGTCATCTTGTAAGACTTTTTGCAAACTATATTTGACTTTAGCTAATATTTGTTTATATATGAAACAGATTTTCTACTAGCCAGTTGACGAAAAAATGCAAGGAGCTAATGATCAAACAGCCGTTCTTCCAATGTTCTGCCCATCCTCACTGGGGTTGTACATTTCCTAAATTGTTTTCACCGTTATGAGCTCGGTTTGTGCAATTTTTAAAAACGCGTGTTTCCGCTGGATGAACAGTTCACAGGTTGAAACAAAAGCTTTGGTATGATGTAAAATCTAACTGATTTCAGGTATTAGCATTAGAATTTATTCAGGGCTGTGTGTGCTTTTGCATGTGAGTCGATGGGTGGGGTGTGTGGAAGGGGATAGGGGTATGTGTGTGGGTGGGTGGGCAGGTGGCAATAAAATGCCAAGAGCATCATTAATATTGGACATGAGTAAGGGAGCTGGCCTCCTTTCCGATAACCTTAAAGCGAAGGTTTGGATGTATTCTGATTAATCGATTCTGATCTAACCAGTTCCTTCATGTAAATTTACTCTTACCTACATTAATTTGTTTTTATGTGTGTGATTTTTTTTGGGGGGTGGTGGATGGGTGTTGCTGCCTTCACTGATCATCAATTTTCTCCGTAAGTAAATCCTTAGTGTTTGCTTGTAGGATTATGGGCATCTGTATTTGAAGTGTGAAAATGATGAAAATATAGACTAGCAAAACTGTATTATAATTGACATGCATATTTGGATGTATGTGCAAATAATGTGCGAATAACTGTTTGTATAGGAGAGATGCATGCCAGCTATCCCTGCTTATACATTAAGACCACACAATCGAAAATGAGAGAATGTGAGCTTACAAATGTTAGACATTAGGTCAGGAACCGTCACCATCGCAATCAAGGTTTTGTGTGCAACATCCATGAACCATCTGGACAGGAAAGATATGAAGATGGTTGTTGGATGTATATTTTAAAGTACACAATTTAACTCATTCTTTGCTTGATTAATTTTCAGAATTTCATTTTGTAATCAATATTAAAAGATTCTCATGTAGCAAATGTTTTCTAAGGCTGATTAAATAAAGACACGAGCAGTTGTTTTCATCCTGATATTATTTGTATGTACATTCATGTTTTTTACTGTCAAGGTTGAGAAAGTATGCTTGTCTGTCTTCAGGGGAATAGTACCTACTCAGTTCTACCTTAAACTTATAACCGTTGATAATTGACTTTTCTCTGAAGTTGAACTTGGCATGATCATGCTGCAGTAATATTGATAAACAGAATAGAACAGTTAGTACACTCACATAGTTGCACTAACACTGGTTTAATGACCGGCAAATTTACAACAGAGAAACTGAACCAAGCTATTAACAACACAGCCAGAGTCCATGTTTAGGGCATCACCCCTTCGTCAGGACAATTAGAGTCTAACAATATTAGTGATACCAATGTGGCATGCATTTGATGACGAGATTGCATATGCCAGGGATGCTTGATTTCAGTGATCGTTAAATTCAGTAACTATACAACACACTTGGTGCCAGCACAACACGTGATGGAAAGTCAGCAACAGAGGAATAGACACTGCGTAAGTTCCATCAATGAATATGAACACAAGACGTGTGAATGTCGGTGAATTAAAGGGCAAGAAATGCACAGAAACGGAAAATGATACACGTAGAACCAAAAGGTTTATTTTTTTAAATGTAGATACTCCCTGGTTTGGAACCCATCCTCTACAGTTAGTCATCTTGAACAGTAATAATGACAGGACCTGGGCATGGTCTATAAATATAGAATGCTTCTACCACCTGTAGAAAACCTAGCAATGCTGTATGATATACCTCACATATTATTTGCATCTTCCTCAACCAATGATTAGCTTTTCCCTTTAATGTCAACACCCGGACACAGCGCCCTTCTGCTAATCTTTAAGTCTGAAATTCAGTAATTCCCAATCAGTGACAGAAAACACAAAGTGACAGTGATGCACAGTTTCAGAGTAAAGTTTCCATAACGGTACAGACTCCTTCAGTAACTGAGTGACAGAATACACGACATTTCTTCAGCCACATCACTCAGATAAGCAGCTTCCACACATCGTTATTTTCACACAGCAATTGATCACAACTGTGATTTAGTGAACTATTCTAACTACCCCCTTCCCTCTACGAACCTTCCAACCATTTGCACATATAAGCTGTCAGCCTAATTCTCCGCCAACCAGAATGTGCATGGGCTTGCTGATCAACCTAGGCACATACAAAGTATGCTGAGGTATACAGATGGTCAGGCTTGAAGACGTAGGGTGAACACTTCTCTGCGCGAGAATAGATGCTGATAGAGACGTACGTATTTTTGACACGTCTAGAA
Source organism: Lanistes nyassanus (assembly GCA_004794575.1). Classification (NCBI taxonomy): domain Eukaryota; kingdom Metazoa; phylum Mollusca; class Gastropoda; order Architaenioglossa; family Ampullariidae; genus Lanistes; species Lanistes nyassanus. The sequence continues at coordinate 128,131 of SMGT01014989.1, read as the reverse complement.
GGAGTCCGGAACAGTCAAGGTTTTCGCCTCAGATGTGCTTTTGTACTGTAACTTTTGGAAACCTGGACAGCTTTGATGAGAGTATGGAGTGGTCTTCCGACTGAAAGATATTTTCATCCTCACATCTTCGGCAACAACAGGACCATAATAGTTCCTGAAAGAAAATGCCACATCAGAATTATTTTTCTGTCTCTCTGATTAACAAATTTAACAACACTGTAAATAAATCATAGCTTCTCTTCGGGCGAAGATCAAGTAAGCAACGCGGGCTGGTCCAAAGAAGTTACAGTTTAGTTCTCACGTTCACATCGGTCACCTACAGAAAGTGCAGGAGGTGTTTAAGTGCGGTGTCACACGACAGGGCTATGCTCAACATAAGTTGGGTCTTACTGTGGGCGCTAATACTGGTGCTTTTGCTCCTACGGCTATTAGGAGGGATATCATCGATTGTGCGACTGTTAGCAGTGTGTTTGTGTGATCACACCCAGCGATATCATCGATTGTGCGACTGTTAGCAGTGTGTTTGTGTGATCACACCCAGCGATATCATCGATTGTGCGACTGTTAGCAGTGTGTTTGTATGATCACACCCAGCGATATCATCGATTGTACGACTGTTAGCAGTGTGTTTGTATGATCACACCCAGCGATATCATCGATTGTACGACTGTTAGCAGTGTGTTTGTGTGATCACACCCAGTGATATCATCGATTGTACGACTGTTAGCAGTGTGTTTGTATGATCACACCCAGCGATATCATCGATTGTGCGACTGTTAGCAGTGTGTTTGTATGATCACACCCAGCGATATCATCGATTGTACGACTGTTAGCAGTGTGTTTGTGTGATTACACCCAGTGATATCATCGATTGTGTGACTGTTAGCAGTGTGTATGATCACACCCAGCGATATCATCGATTGTGTGACTGTTAGCAGTGTGTTTGTATGATCACACCCAGCGATATCATCGATTGTACGACTGTTAGCAGTGTGTTTGTGTGATCACACCCAGTGATCAAACAGATCACTTACCCAAGAGATTGCACAATGCTGTACTGCAGAAAACCCCAAACCAGCTGTACATGTCCAGCAGAACACGAATAATAGGCGGGGAGATGAGGTTGATGACTATCTGCAACGTAAGAGAGGAAGGTGGGTAATGCTTGAAAACATGAGGAACACATATCATTTATTAACAATGTGTCATTTTTAAGAAAGCAGAACTTGGCGTGCAACGCAGTAGGTCAACATATCTTGAAAAGTTGACATACAGTTAAAAGGGTTCCTCAAAACACAAGTACCAACGAACTGACGCATGTTTGCTCGCGCACACACACACACACAAGCACGTATGCGTGCACACACCCACTCTCTCTCTCTCTCAGCGAGAATAAAAGGGGCGTGGATCGAGTTTCAACCTACCCCTAGTCTCAGAACTAAAGAAAAAACAACCGTCTACTTGGTACAGGTCATCTCAGGCTCCTATCCTGATTCCCTCACTGTTGTCCCTCGAAGCTCTCCTACCCTAATTGTGTCACTGTCGTCCCTCGAAGCTCTCCTACCCTAATTGTGTCACTGTCGTCCCTCGAAGCTCTCCTACCCTAATTGTCTCACTGTCGTCCCTCGAAGCTCTCCTACCCTAATTGTGTCACTGTCGTCCCTCGAAGCTCTCCTACCCTAATTGTCTCACTGTTGTCCCTCGAAGCTCTCCTACCCTAATTCCCTCACTGTTGTCCCTCTAAGCTCTCCTAGCCTAATTCCCTCACTGTTGTCCCTCTAAGCTCTCCTACCCTAATTCCCTCACTGTTGTCCCTCTAAGCTCTCCTACCCTAATTCCCTCACTGTTGTCCCTCTAAGCTCTCCTACCCTAATTCCCTCACTGTTGTCCCTCGAAGCTCTCCTACCCTAATTCCCTCACTGTTGTCCCTCTAAGCTCTCCTACCACCCCCTCTTCAATATCCCTAATATCTACCCATCTTCTTCCTCATTAGTCTCCATCCCCATTCCCCCCTCCTCCAACCTGTACGGTGGATATGAGTCCGTAGTTGGACGCGTAGTGGGTCTGGCCAAAGCTTCGCAGCGCCGCCAGGGGGAAGAGGATGAAGGGGCCGGCCAGGTGGAAAGTGATTACGACAATCCAGGTGAAGTACAGCGCCGGCCCCACCTCCAGGCTCCAGTACCAGAAGGCAGACAGCACAGTGGTTCCACACAGCAGCAGCATGATGGTCATCTGCACGTGACACGCGTCGCGACCGTGAGGGACACGTGGGCGATGAATGTTCTCATTAACGTTTTACTGACAAACTCTCACTTCTTTATAACATGGTCGTGTTCCTTCCTTCCTTCCTTCCTTCCTTCCTTCCTTCCTTCCTTCCTTCCTTCCTTTGCCGACCACAGATATAATCCCGCTGATAATGAGAAGGTATTGGAAGTGTGGAAGGAAAATACAAATCCCGAACAAATGATCGAAAACGCGGTGACGAATCAACTTAAAGTGGAAGGATAGAAAGGAGGATAGAAACAGACGCAGATCGGCAAAAAGTGAAGGACGGAAACGCATCACACATCCCAGTAGTATTAGAAGCTTCTGTTTATCTGGAGTCTGTTCAGACAACATCCTTGTCGTTAAAATACTTGACACACGTTTCAATTTTCCAAGCGCCCTGCGAGTGGGCCCCGTCCCTGTTTTCTCACCTTGATGCCCACGATGTCGGCCAGCATGCCCCAGAACAGTCTGCTGATGGCCACGAAGATGGTAGACACTGTCCCAATGGACGTCAGCAGGTGGTCGTTGTCAATGCGACTGGCCCCGAACTCCTGTAGGACGTCAACAATCTGAGTTACTGAGTTACTGAGTTGTCAGAAATCAGTTCCTGTATCGGCATTTGGCAGAAAGCAGTTGCCGTGTCTCTAAAGATTCCCAGAAATCCGTCTTCCGGAGACACACGACAGAGAATGCTGGAAGTTTGGGTCTAAGGACCAGCGGTGGCTTGCAGAAGTGTTCGTATGTGTACTTCCCGTCAAATGATTGATCGTAAGGCTTGTTAATGTTCGCCCTGTGTGTTTTACATCACCTGTCCGTATGGATGCAAGCTACCCCAGGGTTGAGCTTTTGCAGCTTTTGCAGTAATGAACATCTGCCCACTTGTGTCCGGCTGAGGAAGTTTTTTTGTGGAGGAGGGAGGGGGCAATGAATGCTTTATATCTCGCCCATATATATAAATAAACACTCATGAAATTAGCATTTTATATGTAAAAAATGTGTTTGTCCATCTCCCTCAATCAGTCAGTCCGCCAGCCAGCCCAGAACTGACCTTGTAGTAATTATTCTTGATGATGTAGGCGTAGTGGTTCATGCCAAGCGCCAGCCACAGAATGTAAAACTCCTTCCGCCTCAGCACTTCCAACGGAGTCATGTCTTTTATCTCGCAGATTGATCTGAAAATAATTTTGTTCAGAGCTTCACGCCGAGTGGGCGACAAAGGCGAGCAGGCGGCGCAGTGTGTAAAGTGGTGCACTTTTTGAAATATAGTTGTAATTTCACTGGAGTGAATACTTCTTAGGCTGTATTCTCTATCTCTCTCCTCTCTTTTTTTCTCTCTCCATACAAACATATATTAGGCCATTTCTGTTAATTCCCCCCCCACCCCCCAGGAATTTTCCAGCAGTGGAGAGTTGTAAGTCAGGTGACAAACTTACACAGATTTTTCAGACTTTGTGTCCTGTTCCTGTTTCTCGCAGTCCTTTTTGTCGGCGCCTGGCAGAGAATCCTCCTTTGAAGGAGTCGGCTTCAGTTCTGTGTCTGGGGGAGATGTCTTGTTTGACAGCGTTGGCTTCAGTTCTGTGGCCTCGACTCGGTCCACCTGATCGTGAAGATAGGAGCTCAAGTACTGCAGGCTAAACCGCCGACAGCAGCTTACAGGAATATGAGGCCCTACAAGGGTTGGCACACGATGGAAACATGTTAAGCTCTGCTCGTGAATGTTTAGTGCAGCACTATATCCCGCATGGCGCCTCAGCTTCCTGTAAGCGGGTTAGCCTAAGCGGTATATGGAACAGGTAATGGTGAAGATCACGGAGTTAAATTACAGTCAGGGTTAATGCATGGCCTTTCCTACCAATCAAACATTTTGAATGAAAGTAAACAGAAATGAAGAGAGCAAGGATAGGCAGAAGATCAGATAGAAGAAAAAAAGGAAGAGAAAGATTTTTAAACAGATATACTGAATGATCGAAAATTCATCGACACAACAAATGAACAAATAAATCATACGTAGATACGTAAATAGGAAAATCCTTGGACAACAATTAAAAAACTGTCTGCTTACGTAAGCAATGATAAAAAATTCTCCGAAAACTGTGTAACACACAATAGCATTTTTAAAAAGTAACATAATGATTAAAATGTACAGACGTCTGACCGACACATCTGAGCTATCGCGGCTCACCTCATCCTCAGGCCCAGGGTCCCGGATGAGGGTGATTCCGATGAGTTGCAGGATGATCGTCAGGCAGCCCAGTACCAAAAACAACTCAGGAACCCGGTCTAGAATAAAGCTTTGAGAAAAGTACCTGCGTTGGCGGACACAAGGACTGAGAATTAGTCTACCTGAGGATCACAGTCGCCAGATGAGAATGGGCCGACGTTCGCAAAGTCACGCGCACCGTCTACGTCTGTGACAAAATCTGCGCACTTAGGTTCTGGGATAGTATGCACGAACGATCGTATAATTGTTTCCATACATAAATTATACTGTTTTGACACGCGCTGAAATTTATCAGGGCATAGGGCAGGCGGCAGGAGCGATCATCCAGCTCGGTCCACAAATTTGCATTTTTAAATTGGATTTTCACCGTTTGCGGTAGATATAGCCCTATGCCATTTCCCTCACTGGGTAAACGCACATTTTCGCACTTTGAGTACAAGAGGAACGATGGAGCAGATGACAAGTGATGAAGAAAAGGAAGCGGGACTCAGGACTGAGAACTGCTCATTAAGGTTCGGAAACCTGATTTATTTTGTGTTTCTACTCATATCCACACACGTCTATCATTAATGTAAAAGTGTACACTGTGCGCACACAGGAAAAGTATGGTACGGCCCGGATGGTGTACAATCTTCTCAACTAATGAAACGGATGTCTGCTTTTGTTTGTTTTTGCTCTATGCCAATCCAGTAACTGGTCAGTTTGTGTGCTGGAGACGAGATTTGAATTCACGCCTGAGTGTTGTGGCACTCAATAGCACTCTGAGAATTCTGATAATTGGTGATTTCTAGAGCTATAACCAGTCGTGTTATTATGAAATTCGACCGTTCTGATGTCCACATCTGTTCATAAAAGACTAAATGCAACATCATGAACATGTCTCTAACGTTTTATACATGTATATCCATAGGCACAGAGGGACAGGACAGAAATCTAAACCAGTCAAGGCAAAGGGAAACGAGATAGGAAAAGACGAGACATTAACGCAGGATATGATTGGTCGAGACTAGACGGCTGACACGAGACGGGGTGACATAAGGGGAACTGGAGGACGAGAGAAGGCGAGACACGACGAGAAAGGACAAGATNNNNGAGGGGGACCAAAATGAAAGAAGACAAGTCAGTAGGAAACTGGATGAGAGAGAGAGAGAGAGAAGACGAGAAGGGGCGAGATGACACTCACGATGTTCTTTCAGTGTGAACGTCCGGCCTAACGTTGTCTGGGTTGATGTAGAAAGTGATGAGCTCGTTGTAGAAGACAGCGCCACCACCGAAACCCGTCAGCAGGACGCCACTGGCCAGCCCCACATTGCGAGGCATCCACTGGGAGCAAACACGACATGGCTAGCTTTTCAGTCTCGTCAATCGCTTGCTCAAATACTCCGTTACCATGCATTCATCCATTCGCAGTCTAACACCTACAAACACCCTACATACGGACGAAATATAGCGGTAGAAGCAGATCGCTGTTTTGAGTTAACTATCCCCCCCTTTCTCCAAACACACCCACCCATTTACCTTACCTTGGAAATAGTAGGCATGGGAGGTCCATAAGCCAACCCCGCACCCAGACCTCCGACCGCTCCAAACGTGAGGATGAGGGCCAGCATGGAGCTCTGAACGGCGAAATAGCTGGCGAAGGTGGCGCCACTGTACAAATGCGAATGTTGTCTCTATATGTATTTGCAGGTGGCGTCTTGGTATGAGTGCGTACGAGTGTAAGCATGTGTTACTTATGTATGCTTGGTCCTGATGTGATTTCGGTTATAGGCTATAATAATAACCGCACTGTGTCATATTCTATGATCATATTTCAAAGATCAAAGAAAGACAGTGTATTTTCCACTTTTCTGGACAAAGAAAACCCTATAATGTTATCTTACGAGCAGTTGAACGAAAGAACGAACAATTAAAATAACGTACGAATGCAAGAACGAACGAACGAACGAACGAACGAACGAACGAACGAACGAACGAACGAACGAACGAACGAACGAACAAGAAAGAAAGAAAAGAACGAAAGAAAGAAGGAAGGGGGACGGACGGACAGGCAGACAGACAGGGCAGGCAGGCAGACAGACAGACGGACGGACGGGACAAGCAAGACAAGACCAGACAAGGCAGACGGACGAGACGAGACAAGACAGACAGACAGACAGAAAGGGAAAGACAAGACAGACAGACAGGCAGGCAGGCAGGCAGGCAGGCAGACGAGAGGAGACGAGACGAGACGAGACAAGACAAAACGATACAAGACAAGACAGACAGACAGGGTCCAACAAGTTCCCACCCGTGCACCAGCATGGCGATGACGATAGTGATGCGCGTGCCGAGGGCGTTGGCCAGGTAGCCGGACAGCACGATGGCGACGGAAAAGGCCACGAAGAAGGCGGAGAACACCCACTGGGGGTCCACGATCTCGTCGCCCCCACCCGCCTGCCGCCGGAAGTAGGACGCCAGGTAAGTAGCAAGGTTGCCTAGCAACAAGAAAACAAATAATTATAAACCATTTTAAACGTTTTGTGCAAACCTTTTTCTCTCCTAAAATCAGTCTCAATCTGTTTTTTCTTTGTCTGTATGTCCGTCCGTCCGTCCGTCTGTCTGAAACACAAATGCAAGCCCTTGAGTAAACATATACACAGGGAGAACGAGGTGGGTACCGGAGAGAGAGAGAGAGAGAGAACGGGGTTCGACCAATGAATTCAAAAAATACGAAGAGAAAGACACAGGAAGGAGATCAAAGATCGTGGACTACCACTGTAAGTAGCTTATCATCTTTGAGGAGATGATGATGTCGAGGAGGACAAGACGAAATGATGACGACGTCTTCTGTCATCCTTTCATTAACAGCGGCGTCAAAAGTTTTGTTGCGAAAGCCTGTAGATTGATGACTCAGGACAGTAGCTGTTGTCGTGATGAACTTTAATGTGTGTTTTTTTGTCGACCAGACAAAAGGGCCTGCTCCCGTTATAGTCACGTGGGACTGCATTATGGCGAGAGATAAATCACACGGCATCACCACATGCCGTTGAACGACAGTTAATAATTGTCAAGTGGTACTCTGTGCCTCACTGGCTGCCTCCTCCTACAAAACAAGTCGATGGCAAACATTTTGCCATGGCTGTACGTATAACTCCTGTATCTTTTACCCGAAGTCCTTATTATATACGTAACACCAAAATCACAGGCACTCATTCGTATAAGCAGGCAGTCACTAAAGCAAACTTACTTTTCAGCCCGTAAACATGGAAGATAGATGATTGTCGCACGAATAACTTATACGGACAGGCAGACAAAATATCTGCTAGGGTAACACGACATTTGATGACGCTGACATTTAAAGGCCAACCCGAGGGTAATATTTATTGTAACTACATGTACATCAACAAGGCTGTCTCACCGCCACCACGAAGGACACTGATTGTGATATTTTCTTACCATAATACCAGGGGACACCAATAGGCAGGTAGACAAAGATCCCTCCCAGAACAACAGAAAACCGCCGCTTCCTGAGGCAGAAACCCGACAGTCTCTTGCCCCAAGAACCCTGGCCACTGCTTCCTGTCGTCTGCTTGTCTTGGCTGGAGTCCGCGGCCGGCTGACCGAGAACTGCGTGCGCCGTCCTTGCGTCAGTTTCCTGCACCACTTCTCCGTTCATGTCTGCGGCAGGCAGAAATCTGCCTTTGATCTCTACCGACAGATGCTACCGGGTGCGACGTCCGCACTCCCCAGATTTTGACGACTTGCTCTGGGAGGAACTCGCTTCTCCCTCTGCTGTGCAAGAGACAAAGACTGATGCAAACGAGGAATTTTCAGACTTTTTGATCGTTGGCAGAGACAAGCTCATGGAAATGTACTTGTGGTGACGGGAGGAAGAAGAGGAAGTGACAAAATGACGTGTTACAAAGGGAAACAACCAAAAAAAAAAAGCCAAGCATCACCCTACTAATATTAGGGACTATATATATAAGTCCTAATTACTTCGCGGACATTGAACTGAGTGTTTGATCGATGGTTTCAACAGATGCTGATACATCGAAAAGAACAGCTAACACGCCGGTTGGGCAAACTTAGGACGGACCCCGTCTGTCGAGTCAGAAGAAGGTAAATGTATACAAGTAGTAAATGCGCCATGAACATTGTGCGTGTGTGTGTGTGAGGGGAAGGTGGTTGGCATAACGTGGGAGAGTGAGGGTAAGCGGATATAAAGACATCGTCTGCCCAGGCGTGAAAACGTTAGCTTTTGACTGTGCGGACTCACTGGTTGATCTATTAAGAAAACACTTGATGGGTAAGATGTTTGCCAACAGGAATGGCTCATGCACCTGGCATATTTGTAAAAATTCGTCATTTACCACAGGTATATGTCTATTTCCTCTTCGCGCAAAGGGCATATTTTCGTAGAGTGAAAAGGCATGTGAAAACAACTGAACAGAAAACACGGTCTGCAACAGGAACAGCACCCCGCCCGCCCGCCCCCACAACCCACGTACTCGACATACACCATCAAATCATTTCCTCCTTTCTCGCCCTAAAAAAGGTGTTTGGGGGTGGGAAGGAGGCTGTAGGGGGCAATTAAGACTACGAGTGGGGAAAAAAAGTGATCTAGTCAGGCAGGAAACTTCATTCTCCATCACTCACCTCCGGCCACGTAATTTACGTTAATTCGGTGGGTATAAATGGACTTGTGGGCCGAAGTGTATGTACAGACAGAAAAAATGATAATCTATTTTCCACTCTGTCCTTTTTAAAAAAATCTGGTTGCCCTTGTTTCAGAAACATATCCCATTTTCTCTGCGATTTTCTGTCTTAAGATGCTGCTCCAAACGATTCTAGCGAAACGCAACTAAACGATTTTTTGTTGTTGTTGCGAACATTCACATTTTAGAAAGTCTGAACATTAAAATGTTCACACGCCCCTTGATGTTGTGTTAGTAACCACATGTATAATATTGCTATAAGCTTTATTAAAACGCCTTAGCTTAGATTCTTTATCTGAATATTTAAACAGAAAAGCCTCAGGTTTGGAGACCATTTCGTGTATTTTTTGCAGTACCTTGTTTAGAACCCCGACTATATTACTGACGTAGGCATACGTTCGCATTACGAGTATTTGTTTACACGTCAAAGAATTTCACCAGAGTTTTTACCTTCACGTGCATGCCTCCACTTCAGTGTTCATGAGCCAGTTCGCTCCGCACTGGGTTCACAACAGCTTGGCTGAAGTTCTGCTTTGTCAACTTCCCCACCTGCTGCGCCAACTGCTGACAGGCAGCTTGCGCTGAATTCTGTGCGACGCGTGCCAGTGAGAAGCGGCGACGCGGCCAGCGTGAAACCAGCATCGAGTGGTGCAGACAACGCACACAGCAGCCTGCTCAAAGTTGAGGCTCTGCAAGACAAGGTTTAAACCCTGTTTTGTTACCATCCGCCACCCTTTGTAGAACGTCATTTTCCGGCAACCAAGTCATTTTCTGGGTCTGAACTGCTCGGTGCAATAAGAGAAAAGGCATGAGACTCCGGGGCACAGGCTAAAATCTTCGGACCCACCCCCACCCACCAACCGAAACAATCCACAAGGAAGTAAAATAAGATTGAAGTAGAAGGAAAGAGAGAAAGAAAGAAAAAGAAACCAAGGAAAGAAGGGAAAAGGAGGAAGATGGAATCGAAAAAGCAGTTCCACTGTGCCAGAAACGTGCAAGATTTGGGGGGGGGGGAATGCCGAACTGTCAGCAGGTATGTACGACGCGGAAAGGCTAAACGATACATGGAAACTCACAGACACGTGTGCATATTCATTCATTTGTCCATCGTATCCCACAGGTCAACGCGCGGTGTCGTCGTTCACAATACAGCAGCTTGTACTGGCGTTTAGCAGCCGCGTGTTCGCCATTAATCTTTTGGCGCTTCGATGTGGGGATGCTGACCGGACAACTTCCCCGTCACTGTCTGGATTCATGGTCTCTGACGGCAGCTGAGATCAACAAACGTTTGGTCTCTGACAGAAGCCGAGATCAACAAACGTTTGGTCTCTGACGGTTCGCTGGTTATTGTTCAACAGCAAGTCGCCAAAGAAGCTATATCGTGAGAGAGGGAAAATTGTTGTGAAGGGTGTTGGAGCATGAGGAACTTAGAAATGAAGGAAAGATGGGGAGAGGCATTACATTTTGTTTATAATGGCAATAATCCATGAAACGTGTTTGCTACATCCTGCATGTGCAGACTTCTATGCATAATATGCTGTATTGTTGAAGAGGTGTCATTATTACACCAACGTAAAGATGGTGTTTTTGACATTGAGGGAAACCCTCTGTTCAGAGAATACGAAAGAAGACACAAGGCCAGGAAGAGAGAGAGAGAGAGGAAAAAAAAGAGAGAAAGTAAGAAGTGAAACTGTCACAAAGGATGTCAGAAGGGAAAGCAGTCAATCTCTTCCTCATACCTTCCTTCTTAAAGAGAACAGATTCACATCACAACAAACTGCTGCCCAGTGGAAAAGTTTATTTTTGACTTTTAATCATTCTGCTCCAGTATTATCCATTCTTTAGACCAATCACACACAACAATTTAATTTAAATTCAACATTAACAATTACAAATTCCTGAAATTAACAATTACAAATTCCTGAAGCATCAGCATTTTCCAAAAAGATCTTAAAAAAGCTGTAGTGTTCACCCAGTTCCACCACAATTTACTCCCAACAGTTGCATCAAATTCCGATGTCAGCCTATTTCTAGGTACTATGTCTGCAGGGATGCTCATTGTAAAATGATAAATTGCTGCTTGTGCAGAAATGTCACACAGCAGGAACTAAAAAACCAGAAAGACTGAAAGATTAGTGATGCACACAGCACACAGTAAGTTCCATGAAGACCAGTTTATTCAGTGTTCTCATGGTCATTTACATTTGGGCATTTGGCCACAGAATGTTTTATCAACTTTTGCCTTTCATGGAAAGTCCTGCATTTGCAGAAGAAAATCACCCCTGATCCATGCCATTCTAAACAGTCTCTCCCTAGCCCCTACCCCAATCTTGTTCTCACGACCTGCATGATTCGTACTAATGTGCCAAATAAAGCAATGAATAAACAAAACATCAATCAAATGGTTAATGTCCTTTGTTTATCATGACACACTGGTGGAGAAAATGGAGGTACCACTGAATTTCCAGATGCAAATTGCCTCACTGTGGCCACAGGGTCATCCCACAAGGTCACAAGAACATGGACAAGCAAGTCCCAACGAAGAGTTTTTCCTAGCTGCTCAGGCGCGCCGACACAGTGTTCAGAACCTTCTCATCTGCTTTTTGAATTTCTCGTAGTGGAAATCATCTGTAGCTTTTTCATCCTGAACTGACTTGCTGCTGCGCTTGATGGCTGCAAACACACACAGCCATGTTTAGTTTGCAACGATTACAGTTATAAAGGTGATGGCAGTTTCCAAAACAGAATAAAAAAACAATCAAGGAAAATGGGGAGAATCTCTCAGGGGAAGTAAGCGGATGGTGAATAGCATCAGGGACGTAACTGAATAATTTTTATCATCTGACCACAGTTTTCATCAAAACATGCATCGAAAAATGCATTAAATTTACCCACCTGCAGGAGTACTCAGACCATCAACGTCTCCCACTCGCAGCAGGGCTGGTTTAGGCACTTCAGCTCTCCTCATCCTGGGTGTCTGGTCCTCAAGCTTGACTAGACAATTGAAATGAAAGCACACTGGGTTTAACAAGGCCTACACTTTTAAATAAAATATGCCTTTGTTTCACAATTATATACGTGAGCATCGCACCAGCAAGAGCAAGAGACAAGAATGTTAATGGAAAATTACAATTGTCTTGCCTTATACATGCTAGGCACAGCCAAATCTGCGAAGTTACTGCCATAGATATGAAGATATCAGTCCTGTCATCTGTAGTGACTAGCATTAGGACTGATTTCTGCTTCATGGTCTTTTATCATACTAAAACTACTGAAACCAGTTCTGTCACCTGACGTACAAAAGATAAGCTGCAAATCATATCTGACTGAAAGAACTGACCAATTCCTATATATTTAATGCAAACCCTCCCTTCACCCCCACCACCACCAAAAAAAAAAAAAAAGGAAATCCAATGAGAAAAAAGCTTTCAAACTTTCCAAAATCTGCTTTACGAAAACAAATTCACCATTGGTTTGATAACTGATTTTTTAGAGCAACAGTGCTGAAATAGGTCTGATTAACATGCTTCACACGTCGCCCACTAAACAAGACTCACAGCGGTTGTGCTGCATGTAGTTAACAGCTATGTTTGTCGGCACAAAGTCCGACACCTCCTCCTTCTTGTGCATGCGTTCCCATAGCAACTTTTGCTTTGCATCCTCTGTGGCTTCTATATTGGAGATCTTGGCCCTGAAGGTTGGAAAGTCAAACAGTAAGTTAGACTAGAGTCACTGTAAGGAAAACCAGCAAGGCGAGAAAAACCATTCAGATGAGCTAACTTCAGTAAGTAGTCCTCCTTTCCCTCGATTCACACTAACTTATTGACTGCAGACATGGACTAACCATACTTACTCAATTCCTAGGTCAACTTCCGTAAGTCGTCCTCCTTTCCCGATTCACACTAACTTATTGACTGCAGACATGGACTAACCATACTTACTCAATTCCTAGGTCAACTTCCGGAATTCCTGATAGCATTTGATTGGACAACATATCCTCAGATCGTTTGGTCGATGATGGGAATTTAAGCTTGTCTGGAAGCTCGTACAGCGAATCTTCTGCTTTCTGGGCACTAGATAAACCACACACAGACAAACTTGATCACCAGGTATTGTCCAGCCACAAAATCAGACGAACTGTACAAGAGACTAACAAGAAAGGGGAGGGGTGGCAGGGCAGTGACTGAGCAGCACAACCTGGTGCTTGGTCCAGGAGTTAAATCTCCTACAGCACATGACCTTCAAAAGAAGCCATTTCAGATGAAAGACGTCAGTCGCCCAGGTTTATATTTGCTTGTGTGTGGTGCATTCTTTTAAATGAAGTGGGTTTTTGTAGGATTTTTTTTTTTTTGGGGGGGGGGACATCTAGCTAAGCACTCTTTTTTTGGGGGGTGGGGGTGGGGAGTGCATGCATGTATGGGTGTGTGTGAGAGAGAGAGACAGAGAGCGAGAGTGTCCAGCACTCACTAAACTGTTGCTGATCAGATCCCCTCAGTGCACTGTTCAGAGTTCGGTAAAGTGAACAATGAACACTTTCTTGGAGTAGGTCAGACTCTTTTTAAAAAAAAAAATATGAAAGTACACTAGCTCCTGATCACAGTCTAAGGGAGACAACTTTGTAATTGTACCCTTAGGGCACATGCTGCAGCCATGTGCTCAGACAGCTGTCCTCTGATTCTGCAATGCTACCGTGGCAAAACTCATAAGAATGTCAGCTGCAGCGACTTCTCTAGAGCCATGAATCAGAAGGGTAACAATCTATTCCAATTTTGTTAACAAGCTGAAATATGTTTTACCATCTGTCATGCGTATGTTACACAAAGTCATTGGTCCACACAGTATGCCCATAGAAATTTACAATATGTGGAGCAAATGAAAAATAATTTTATTTCTACAAATCTCTGTTTCTTCTGTTGCATGTGATAAAAGTCTCTTGTGTTCTGTAGATCTAAGATGATATTGTTTTCAATAGTGTAACATGTGATGCTACAGGGGTATAATCTTTGTCTGGAATATGAACCGTTTAGTGATCAGAGGAATCTATTTTAATTACCTGGTCTTTGCTTTATTCTCCTCCTGCATGTGACCCTTCCGCTTAGCAACCTCTTCATCCACATACTTCAACCTAGAAAAAGACAACCAAATCCAATGCTCTTCTTTCTGTTTTGTTCTTTAGATTCAGGTAATTGCTTTCTCAAACGCTTTATCACCACAAAGGAAAGGACAAGATAGAACAAATAGAAACAGAACAAACAAAATCAATGTGTCCATGAGTGATTATTCTTACTGAATCTTTCGGCTGGAGTCACTCTCATGTTTTACCCAAAGAGTGGCCTAAAATATGCAAACATAATCTGACCTATATAATGTGCTAAACTTACAGACCTTGACTTCAAAACCAAATGTGTCTGTCATAAACTCTCATGTTCTACTCAAAGAGTGGCCTAAAATCTGCAAACATAATTTGACCTATATAACGTGCTAAATTTACAGACCGTGACTTTGAAACTAAATATGTCTGTCATAAATAAATGTCCGTCACAAGCCTCCTCTTGCGGTCCAACAAAACCACCTCCACCACCTTTCAACATTCCTGTATAATAGAGTAACTACAAAGAAAAACAAGCTTTTACTGCCGTCACATTTAACTAGTCCTAAAAAGATAGCCCTGCAATTAAAAAAAATCCCCATCTAGTTCTAGTGTTCTCACATTTCAGCGTCTTCATCACGTCTGTTTGTCTCAGCTGCAAAGGCAGTGCCAATAGCTTCAGCAACGTCACCAGTTAAAGGCCTGGAAGGAAAACAAACTTATAACAATTAAAAAAATACGTATTCTAAAAATACCTTGAAACATGGGAATTGGTATGGATAGCACCGATAAACCATTAAACTTTTCTGAGTATTAATAATTGAATTATCAATGCCAACAATAGATCTTGTGTGATTGGAATCATTTATACCTTTTTTGGTATAAATTATTTAATTATCAGGGGCATCTGCATAACTCACTTTATTTTCAAAGCTTTCATGTCCACAAAGCCACCAGTCTTCATCTTAAAGGGATCGCTCTGGAAGCAAAGCACAATAAAATCTTTCACTCTGGCCATGCAGAACTTCTAATAGACTTGACTTGCAAGCTCTATAGCTAATACTTTTCCTCAGCTTGTATTAACTAGTTTTTAATTTCAGTTTTCCAAGACAAGATGAACAATATTGTATCCATGATATGCATTTATTTCATTTGTTTCTGTGTCCCAAATCACACAGTTTAACCTACACTTGGAAATAATTTTGAAGTTGTACACAAAATAGAGTCCAATAATTATAGAAAGAAAACATTAAAGCACTACCATCAGCGTCTAAAATCTCAGTAATAAAAAAGTAACATGGATACATACATCAGTGATTTCTTCTGTTTTAGCTATTTTCTTTCCAAGTGCCAAGCTGGCTGCACTGACACCGCTCTGTCGGTTGCGCTGCCTCTGTACAGCACGAATGTCCTCTAACTTTCTTCTATTAAAAAACAATGTATAACAATTTTCCTACCGTTATCATGTTCACAATCGTGTAAAGAATAATCCAAATACATTTTGATTTCGATTATCTAGTGAAAGAAAGCGACAAAGTGCAATCATCGTGTCAGTTATCTGTCCGTAAGTTAGTGGCATAGTGGTTTATGTACAGAGTGATATACTTCATTCATCAGAAATCTATATGTTTGTCAAATTTCAAGTTCGACAAATAATTTAATTTTTACAGCGTCGGCAAACACATACGGATCGACTTTTTTTCGTGATCAACAATTAAACTATACACTGTATACATATCAAAAGTTGAAAATAGTCTCAATTTTGCTTGAATAGGCAAACATTAATCATGTGACGTCACAGACCATAGAATCACAATCAGATCTGCTTACTGTACGTCTGCCTCATCTTCAGAAGAGTCACTGCTATCCGATGATTTATTATTTCTCCTAAGAACAGCTTTCCTTTTCTTGAAGTCTGCCATCTTGAGTATTAGTATTAGTACCCTTTTCAACAGAAGAACTTCTGAAGGAAGATAACTCTCGTATGTGTTTAGGAGTCGGAGATGTTTTGTGTATGTGAGAAAGAGGATCATGGGATTCTTCATAGGAAGTGGGACGAAAATACAGAAAACGCGATCCCGTGAGAGTGTGTTTATTTAATGTCCAAACTGCAACAATTAAATGTTTTTTTAAGTGAGGAAGGGAGGAGGGAAGAATTGATAAAGAGTTCTCGGGGAAGAGGCGAAGCGAACTGGGCGGAGTGAGGAAACAGAGCTAAGATCACCGAAGCGCCCGGAAAAGACTTCCTGGTGGCAAGCCCTGTAAAAAAAGGTGCCATGTACATGGCAGTGGATATTCTCAAGCACATGGATGCACGCAAGAGCGCGCGCGCACGCACATACACAGTGCCCCCAGCCTCCCAACACGCGTACACATACGAACATCACAGGGATAAAGAATTTCCTATGCACGGTGAACAGCGTATAAATTGTGGGAAAACTATTGATCCCCCCCCCCCCACACACACAACATTAAAGTAAATTTTTCTTACTGTCGCATTAAAACAAGTGACAAAAAACCAATCTTACATGCTGATTTTTTTTAACGGGGCCTGTAGCATATTTTACTTTGTAATTGGAAGAAAACATCGAAGTTCGTATGTGATAAAAAAATGTCGCTGTGTTTATCCTCCGAATCATTTCATTGAAAAATCGACGTCCGCCTTAAGTGTACGCACGGAAACAGTATTTACGCGCGCAATTTTTAGCGCGACGTGCACGTATTTCAACTCCCAACCTTCACCAAAACGAACGCAAGAAAAAATTTACAAGCTCTACTGGTATTTTCATTTACAAGTTAATAAACAATCCGCAGAAAATATATTGTATTGATCTTGAAGACTACCAATTGATTAAATACTCCAGAAAATTTAAATGCGCCCCGTTACTGACTCTTGCAACAAAAAAGCTACCTCAGGACAGGTAATATAAATGTCGTGCGCTTCTTGTCACAAGTTTGGAAGCTTTAATTACATCCTTTCTGGAGTCAAGTCTAAATCTCTCAGCAATACAAAGAAAAATGATTTCCAACACCTCGACGGATGAAAGGTTTACACATATTTACACGACAGAAGGAAAATTTGGAATAAGTGTGTACGAACAAGGAATTATTTCCAGTGAGCAGCTGACAGCATTTTATCAGTACAAGCCGATTGGGAGTGTGCTGTGCGCGCTGGGAATTGTGGGTAGTATACTGAGTATACTGGCCAACGCATCACTCAGACAAGATGCATACGTCGCCTATATTATTGGGGTCAGTTGCTGGGACAGCATGTTTCTCATCAGCATCTTGAGTGGGGTTATCCTCAATGTCATCTTCCCGGTGTCGTCTCAAGTTTACGAAAACTTTACCCTCTACGTGTCATCAGTTGCAAGCGTTGCATTTCGACGAACAGCAGTCGTTCTCAACTGCCTGGCCTCTTCTGAAAGATTTTTCAAACTCATTTTCCCGTTCAATTCGTCTAAAACTCTCCTGAGCCGTTATCCTCGTTGTGTGATTGTGTGTGTCTTTGTTCTGTGCGGTCTGGCTCACGTTCCGTTGGCTCTCGAACTGGACGTGAAAGAAGTCAGGCCGGCTGTGTGGATGGTCTCGCCGACACGACTTCAGCAAGAGAACTACAACACTTTCCTGGTTTTACGGAAAACAAGCAGGGCCGTTTTTTTCTACCTGCCTATCGTTTATTCGCTCTGCATCAATCTGGCTTTGGTCATCGCTCTGAAACTGCACGCATCGAAACTACACAGCATCCGGGCGACACGAGGAAGACCTGCCACCCTTCAGACCTCCGCGGAAAAGAGCGCCCAGATAGAAACGGTGATGAAAACGTCTCGCCTCGTTTTGATTCTCTCGTTTAGCTTCTTCCTCCTGGCTCTCCCTAGCACTTTAAATGCGACGCTGGGCAGTTTCATGGCAGATTATGGATTTTTCTCAAGAAACCGTTTTCTAAGTATCTTGCTGTCCCACCTGGCAGAGTGGATAGTCTACATCACACAGCCTTGCATTTTGACGGGGTGTTTTGTGCTAAGTCAACTATTTCGAAAATCCTTGCTTCGCAAATTGCATTTGACGAGGTCTTGTGATGCACTGTTAGTTCAGCCCAAGTCCGCAACAAGCTGCAAAAAGATCTAGCGACTTAAGGTTCGAGATCGGTTTGAATAAAAGATTTAGTCCGCAAGACGTACGTCTGCCATTTTGCCGCTAACGATGCCTGTAGATGTTCGAAAATTAAAATAATGCCTAGGTTAAGAAAAGCTCTCGAACTGGACGTGAAAGAAGTCAGGCCAGCTGTGTGGATGGTCTCGCCGACACGACTTCAGCAAGAGAACTACAACACTTTCCTGGTTTTACGGAACACAAGCAGGGCCGTTAGACCGTCCGAGAGAAGATATTCAAAACTCAGTCCAACGATGTTTTGAAAATACTGTGTTTAAAATAACAAAAATAAAACTTTTAAAATGTCGACCCCCTTCTTCCAATTAAAACGTTTTATGAACAGTATAATATATTTAGTAATAACTGCTGAACTGTTGGTCTTGCATATGGACGTATGTTCTGGATTGACAAAGCTATTGGTCAGTGAAAATATTAACAACTATAACAACTGGCTTTAAGTACACTTCCGCTCCTGTTGTCCGCCCACTCTGGTGGAAATAGTTTCACTGTTGTGTTCAGAGCGGCTTCTGTAATGTGCAATCTGAATTTTACTACCTGGCACCACAGGCTGTTTTCCAATTTCATCTGTAGTGTATTTCGACCCTTTTTTCCAATTTCTTACATGCAAAAGTTATTCTTCAATCTGTTAACATAGCAGAGTACTTAGAGTACTCGAGGAAGGTCGGCAGCGTTCTTTTAGTGCTTAAACTTGTCACTGGTATCAGAGGGTTAATCCCGTTTTGGACCTTCGAGCTTTCTGTACATGTGGCGTGTCACAACTTGGGAGATTTCTTTTTGCTCTTGACGGGGCGTCTGCTCTGCTCGCTCTCACGACCCCCGTCAAGAGGGTGACTTATGCGTAGGTGGAACTATCACTGTATTACTAACATTAATTAATATTATTTCTCAATCATATGGCCGAGCCCCCACCACCTACAGTCTCCCATAAAGAACAACAAAAGACCGTAATACAGTGAACACAAAATAGAAGAATGTATTGTTGATAGAAACAGCGAGTATTTACAATGAAGACAATATCTGTTACAACTCGTTTCAACTCTAGGGCGTCCCGCAATTTCCTTCTGTTCGAGCTAGGTCTACTGTAACATCTAATACCAACCTACATCACCCGCCTCGCCATTAAACATAATGACAAACCACGTACCTCAACCTCGCCTTTGCATACGAGAAAAGAATGACCACGTGATGCACAAAACTCACAGAACACAACACTCGTTCCCGAATGCTTCTTACAGTCCGCACGACAGTCTGTACGTTGGAGCGCTCCTTCTTTGGATATATTCCAGTAGATATCCTGAAGACCTCTCGAACACCCCCACGTAACAGCAGACTTCGATGCTGACGATCACACTCGCCACAGAGGATATGACGTTTTCCAAAGGCTGACACACAGCCCCTTGAGCTCACCCCAAGAGCTCGGTTACAGACAGCCTCCTTGAAAGGCTGGACCTTCGCCCCCTGCTTCAGACGGTTGTCTTGTCCGCGGTCTTCGGTCTCCCTCCTTTACGTTCTGCAGTTCTCTCCCGCCCGGTCAGCGTAGAGGTTTTTCCCACAGCAGAGGAGCACGTGCTAGAGTCTCACGCCAGTCTGGAAGGATCACACACCTTCGCAGAGTCCCTTGCGCTATGCAGCTGTTCTACTCAAGCCACGTGCTGTCGCTGCTAGACTTCCACACGTCTAGCAGAACGAGACACCTCAATTCTGCAGCTGAACCCTTCAGCCTTCAGCAGACTTGTACCACAAGACACGTACGTCTCCCCACAGCAGCTCTTCTTCACAGGAGTTCAGGCTAACGATGCCCTCACTGTAGATTTCGCTGAAGATGTCCTCTCACAGGATATTTCTGGGCGTAAGACGTCCTCTCACAGATGTTTGGGAGTAAGATTATTTGACGGTCTAAACCAGTCCTTTTATTCTCAACTTTCGTCCATGGATTCTTTCATTCACACGCACGTGGTCAACAAGGCGGTTACATGTATCAACCAATCAGGCCAGAGACAGTAGAAGCCACACCCCGTGTCAACTAGTTAGAACACGCCCCTAAGTGGACACCTAGTGTGGACACAACTACCCCCTCCCCTTCCTGGTCATTTACACCCATCGGCTCGATACTACGCGTCACTGGATTCCTCCAGCGACGTAATCCTCCCCTGAACAAACTAAAGCACACCTGGTCAGCCTGACACCTGCACCAGTCGCTTCCCAGCTGCCCCAGGGTAAGTAACACCTTGCCCCCGGCTTCTAGGGCCAGCACCCCCGATCATAAGTGTGAACAAGGACCGAACCTGGGCTGGTGATGACGTGAGCGGCTAGATGGCGGTTTGAACAATTAAGGAATAATAGACCTTAATTAGGGCCGGAGAGTCGAGGATGGATCACACCTGGAATCTATGGTGCAATCTCCTTGACCCACCAGACCCCACCACGTGACATGGCGTCCGCGTTTATTCCGCGTACTTCAGCCTCCGTCCACCCTTCCTCTTGCCTCAGTACCCCATCATCCTGTCCCCTCCAACCCCTGTCATGTGATAGTCTATGTTGTTGGTTGGACTTTATATAAAAATACTTTTAAAAATCCAATCTCAGTGCTAATTGCGCTGCTGCTACATTGAGTGGCAATCTCAGATCCTTTACATTATTATCTTGGGATGGAATTATGAAGCAATATAACCGCTTGACATAAACAAGACCCCATACTGCTGGAAGTTGCGAAGTCAGGAGGCGTTAAGTATACGTGTTACCTGTACACACAACGAACCAGTTTTGTCCGAGTCGAATCCAAGTGGAGTGACGGGTACTTGTGTTGCAGAGAGGATCTGTGTTGAAAATGCCTTTGCGTGTAACCCTAACCCTACAAGCTAAAAAATCTAAGGCTATGGGGTATAGATTGTGCGGAAAATCCAAACCCTTCCTCTAAAATTCTGATTTCACACTTAACCTTACAGTAGTCTACTGGAGGGTTTAGACAGGTGATTTGGTCCATGGGAAATGGTTCCTACACAAAAGAGAGAGCCTATGACTTGTTTAGTCTTGCAACCAGTATCTAACAAGTAATCAGTCACACGTGGGAATATATGATCGACATATAGAATGCATTTAGTGTCCACTTACACTGGTAAGAAAACAATGAGTTTATATAGTGTCCCTCACCAGGAGCTGGCGAAAAGGCGATTAATCGTGGACTTCTTGCTACAATTGTAAGAATAAGACAACTTGGTCTTTGGTAACGCTACGTGGATTTGTTTACAGAGTACATCTCTTCGAGGTGTGTGTATGTATGTATATATATATATGTATTTACAGTGTACATCGCATTAAGATATGTTTACTGTGTATTTCTTGTATTTTTACAGTGTAGATAGCAGATTCAGATTTTATTTATTATTTTGCCTCTTGGGGGGGGGGGGGCATTCTGAAAAAAGTTCAAATAATAAAGATACAAAAATGGCACATCACGACAATTTACAGTGGAATATGAAACTCTCGATGAATACAAACAGTCGTATACCGGTCCATATATAAGCCCTCATGGATAAACACACATGCACACACACATATATATATATATATCTACTACACTTAAGTAATGAATATACAAACATGGAACCTCACGACAACAGTGGAGTATAAAATCTCTTGATGAACACACACACGCGCACACGCACGCACGCACAATCGTATAGATATACATATAAAAACCCTCATACATATACACACATGGATGCAAATATTCATATCAGCATACCTATTAAAGCTATGGTGGAGAAGTTTAAAAAGCTATGGAATTCTTACAAGAAATTTTTTTAATACTAGTAGACATAACTTGATGGATATTAATATGCAGTTTGTGTTTTCTGTAATATTTAAGTAATAGGTTATTGCGGATAGTGAGAAATTTATCACAGGTTTAAAAAATGTTGAACTCTTCCCCTATATCCTCAGCATTACGATAGCAGTAGTTTCTTTCCTCCCTGGGCAGATGATGAATTCTATATTTCTGAACTGGGAGATTATTATTCAGAATGTGAAATTTGATCAGTAGTATATAGTGGGCAGAAGGAAATATCTTTAAGTATGGCTCAAACCTAAACGATGTCTTAAACATTTTATAGTTTTTATATATGTCTTCCTTATCTATTTCTTCAAATCAGTTTTGCACAAATTGGTTTGTAGACACCTCTAAACATTTGCTTTAACCCTTTCTAGATTACAGGTAAGATTGTTGTGGTTGGTCCACATTCCGTTTAGTCCAGTACTCTGAAGTGTTGCTTTGAACCAATGAATAGAATTCGGTTAGAAGTTACATTTTCCATTTAAAAGTAAGTCTGTACATAATGTTAGATAGTTTGCAGCAATAAGCTGGACTGATTAGTTTGAACCCAAAACACAGCATTTTGGTTTTGGCATGAATGCTGATAGGGAATCGACTAAGTTCTCCCAATACCATGTTCATGGGGGTAGATTAAAAAAACACTTTAATACGTGTTTGTAAAGTTGTAATTTTACATTTAGTTCAATTTTTTTTCAGGAACCCATATCGTACAGCCACAAAAAACAAACAAACAAACAAACAAGAACAACAGAGTTGAACAGTACCACAAGAACTTTGCCCCCTCCCAGCCTCCCCACACCCTCTCCCCTATCGAGCGAAATTTGGCGTTACGTTGAAGGGCTTCCCCTCCAAGAAAAGAACGGAATGAACAAGGAGAAACAAATCTGAAGGGATTTTGAGATGACAATAAAACACAAATACTCTTTCATACAGTAAAACACAAATACTCTTTCACACAATAAAACACAAATACGCTTTCACAAAGTGGTGGATCGGTTAGCAATAAACACTTAAGTCAAAGAAAAATGGCTTGAGATATCTCAGTTTCAAAACAGTTCATGTAGCATTTTGAGTCAAGCGATCTACACTCGTACCAATGCTTCGCTTAGAAAACAACTTGATGATGATGACAGAGAGGACGCTAAAAGCGCAAACGAGAGTCAGTTATTGCTGCCACGAACATCCCTGGACCCGCCGTGCTGACAACTATTATCCTGTACCTATGTCACGTGCCTCAGACATACGCTTGTTAATTGAAATCTACCTTTGGCGAACGCTCACAAAGCAGCCAATGACGAAATGTCAATGCATTGACGAAACACCTCCCTTTTTTCCTTTGGGGAGGGGAAGGGGGAGGGGGCTGGGGAATAGAGCGAAAGACATTTTTTTAACCCAAGGAAAAGAAACTAAAGCCCTAGGGCACTGGAGTGAGGGAGTGTGGATTGTCGAAGAAAATGAGAAGCAAAGTAGAGGATGTAATCTGGATATTATTGTACTTAGGTAAATCATGTACATTGTTATCTTCTCCAGACATATACGCACGCTCGCACGCACGCACGCACGCACGCAAATAGGAACGATATAGCAGGTAAATGAGATAAAATTCGATATATATATATATACACGCATATGTATAGGGGACTATTTCCTTTAAATATTTTAAACATAATTACTTTTTTCTTCTTGAGTTCAAAAGATTTACGTTAATGCGCAGTAAAAAGAAAAAATCCCCCACCCACCCCAAAATGACTAATGAAGGGGTACGAACTTGATGAAATTACGTATTTATCAATTTTCTTGCTCTGCAAAAGCTAAGCAGAGGGTGTTTATCTGCTTTATTGAACTGTACCGTGGAAACATGAATTCTTGTTAACAACGGAACAAAAAACTGCATTCTGTTTGGGGTTTTACTTGACATTTACTCTTTGAATTTTTTTAACGTGAGCTTGCAAAAACGCAATGCAGGAAATATCACTGGAATTGTATTTAGTTGTTTTTTTCAAATGCAGATACTTGGAAGTTTTATTTTCTGATAAGCTTATTAATGTTAAAAATCCTAGATAATTGTCAATATACCAAACAAGGAAATTCGTATACCTCTGGTTAAAAACTTATTAATTATTTAACGAAATGCTGTCTTTTGTCAAGCTGTTTAACATTATAAAGACCCGGCGTTTGGAGATGGGCACATGTCTGGAGCATCAGTAGAAGACGTTGTTATTTGATGTTATTGTGCTAATAGTTGTAATCAACCATAACACTCTTATACAATGTGCAGTGGGTGTTTTGAAACTCTATCGTACACGACACAAGGAGAAACATTTCCTAGCGTATCGAAAGTTGACAAGAGTACCGTTTCGCGAACATCTGAACGTAACGCAGCTCCCAGTCTTTATGACCAGGGAGTTATTTCCCTGCAACAGCTGAACGCGTTTTATGAGTATCAGTCTCTAGTGATTCTGCTTTGTATTCTGGGAATACTGACCAGTCTTTTAAATATTCTTGTAAATTCGCACCGTCGACATGATGCATATGTTTACTATTTCACTGGAGTAAGTTTCGGGGACAGTTTGTGTCTCACCACTGTGTGCATCGGCTTCATCTTGAATTTATTTCTTGAAAATTCGACCAAGGTTTACCAAATATATTTGCTCTATATATCGACGTATGGAAGTACAGTCTTTCGTCGGGGTGAAATTGTTTTGAACGGACTGGCATCTTCGGAGAGGTTTTTAAAGCTGATTTTTCCTTTAAAACTATCAACAAATTTCCTCTGCCGTTACCCACGCTTTGTTGTTGGCTGTGTTTTTATTCTTTCCTTTCTTTCCCACCTTTCATTGGCTGTGGAGATGGAGGTCAGAGAAGTCCAGGTCAATGTGTGGATGATCGTCCCGTCAAACCTTGCGATAGAATACTCTCCCCTGTTCATCGCTCTGAGAAATACAAGTAGGGCAGCGTTTTTCTACCTGCCAGTGACGTATCTGCTCGTGATCAATGTGGCCTTAGTTGCTGCACTGCGTGCTTATGCAAAGAAGCAAAGAAACATCCGGGCAACGAGGGGTGGGGGCGAAAGGGAAGGGGACCAAGAGATCAGCGTAATGCGAGGCACAAGACAGCGCGGAGACCAACGCGAGCTAAATTCTAAAGCGTCTGACAATAGGAGTATCCAATCGTTGAACGCCACGAGAACGTCTCGCCTCGTTCTGATTCTGACCTTCACCTTCTTTCTTCTCGCCCTGCCCAGCGTCCTGAATGCCACTGCCAGCAGTTTCGCCCCTGACTACGGCTTCAGCTCCAGAAACCGTTATCTGACCTTCCTATTGATGGCCTTAGGAGAGTGGATAGTTTACCTCACACAGCCGTCCCTTTTCGCAGCCAGCATCGTCTTCAGCCGACAGTTCAGGAAATCGCTCTTTGAGAAGTTACAGTTAGGTCGTTGTAAATGTTCCATGCAGCCCTCACTTAAAACGTCTCTGAATTATCCATCTGCGTTTCACTGAGGGAAATAGCAGCATAACCCCCCCCCCCCCCCC
>SMGT01014989.1:48984-102309 GCA_004794575.1 Lanistes nyassanus | reverse complement strand
TGAGGGAAATAGCAGCATAACCCCCCCCCCCTCCCGCATGGTGGACTGGACATGCTTAGACATTACGATGATGAAGGAGTTTTGGTGTTTCACTTGTATAATTAAGTAGGCGTTGAGGATTTCTGATCGAAATATATACCCATGTATGCCTAAGATACTTTTCTTAAATGAATGAAAATACGTTGAAAATTTTGGAACTTTAAGCCGAATTTGTTGTAAGTAGTACGTCTAGCGGTTTTATTAACACGGGTTATTGTTCCAGCCAGCTACAGATTAACAATACAATTTGTTTCATTTTTGCTTTGTTAGTTTATGTCTCTGTCCGGCTGACTATTTTAAAACAACAGCCAAAATGTCCTAAACATCAAGTAGACACAGGGTGCGTAAATCCAGAACAAGCCCGGATCATGTTAATTTTACAAGACACCTGAAAGGAGCGAGAGACTTTTCCGGCCAGGATAAGAAAGTTGGCCCAGTGCAACGTCATGGGGAGGGGGGGATGCGGACTGTTGGAGAAAATTGAGAAGAGACGAGGCGGAAAGTAGAGGATGACATCTGGATATTATTGTAGCTACTTCTTAAATAAGGATCATGTCTACCTTCTTTAGATATACACCGCCATACAAAGACATGAGAGGAGGACGGAAACGAGATAAAAAGTACACAGAAAGTATAATGTTTTTAGAACTCCGTTTATTTCCTTGAAATATTCTTTAAATAATTATTTCTTTGTTCTTTTTAAGCTCACCAAGTTTTCATTGATCTTCGTTAAAACAATTAATGGACGGATCACGCGTTTATCATTTTTAATCTTCTAAAATTAGTTATAACGAGCTAAGCCGCGATCACGATTTTACAAGACAGGTCTCACCAAAGCCATAGGTGACAAACGTAACCAGTTGGGTGGCTCACGACACCACACACAGACAAACGTAACCAGCTGGGTGGCTCACGACACCACACATAGACAAACGTAACCAGCTGAGAGGCTCACGACACCACACAGAGACAATCGTAACCAGTTGGGTGGCTCACGACACCACACACAGACAAACGTAACCAGTTGGGTGGCTCACGACACCACACAGAGACAAACGTAACCAGCTGGGTGGCTCACGACACCACACATAGACAAACGTAACCAGCTGAGTGGCTCACGACACCACACAGAGACAATCGTAACCAGTTGGGTGGCTCACGACACCACACAGAGACAAACGTAACCAGTTGGGTGGCTCACGACACCACACAGAGACAAACGTAACCAGTCGGGCGGCCCACGACACCACACAGAGACAAACGTAACCAGCTGAGTGGCTCACGACACCACACATAGACAAACGTAACCAGTCGGGCGGCCCACGACACCACACAGAGACAAACGTAACCAGCTGGGTGGCTCACGACGCCACACAGAGACAAACGTAACCAGTTGGGTGGCTCACGACGCCACACAGAGACAAACGTAACCAGTCGGGCGGCCCACGACACCACACAGACTCGAGGCAGCATCGTCACGTCAAGGTCGTGGAATTTTGCCGAAGACTGGTTTTCTGAATATTACAGTCTTTTCCTCCTTACAAGGCGATAGAATACTATACATGTACCTCTCTGGGAAAGGAAATAGAATATGGAAGCGGTATGTAAATACTTTTGTCAAATGTTTGTGGCTGTACATGGTTGTTTAACTCCTGTCATTCGTCTTCATGTTAAAATCTTATTAAATACAAATAACAAAACTGCTAATGTATCTTGTTTGGCAAAACTAGATATGATTTTGTTTGTTACATAGGATACTGATGAAAAATATAAAACATCTATAATATCGCGGCTTAAACCAACGCTTTTATTCGAAGCAGCAAATTTACTTTCTGTGCGGTTCAATACATGTTAAAACGCTTCGCTAAAGTTGTATACAGTAAGGGAAATGTGATAAACACCGCACAGTCGAGTTGAATGGAACACCCTTGTTTTATACTTATTGGAAATATCCGAACAAGCAAATTCTGCAGACTTCCTTTGACTTCAAACACGGTGAAGAAAAAGGCGGCAAAAACTGAAGAAGCTGTAAAATTTGTTGATTTTTGTCGTCTTGCTTGTTATTTGTTGAATCCACATATGCTGTGGCTGCTCCATAAATCTACAAGTTCACATTAAACGAAGCTTGTTGCGGAAAACTAGTGTTATTTGGCAGCTTTGTTGAAGCTGATTTGCAAGTTGAATGGTGTTGGTTAGTGCCACGAGCAGCCAGGCGTAACGTGGGGATGCTGGAACACAGGCGGCCGAGGTGGAACGGCCCGTCAGGTGAGCTGCATAGTGTTCCGCTGTTCCCATGCACGAGTCACGTGGATGGATCTGCAGTTTGGTTTAGGTGGCTAAAATATACGCGAAAGAGCTTTCTCTATGTCTCTTTCTCTCTGTCCCCTAAAATCGCGAGGCCAGGCAGGGAAAAACCATGGCAAATTGAAACTGAAAATGTCTTCCACATATGACGGAGTCCAAAAGAAGAAAAACACATGCTTTACGAGATCTGCAACATTGGAGACTGCAACTTGGTATTGCTTTGTGTGTGTGTGTGTGTGTTGGGGGCGGGGTAGCTCACGCGACGATACGATTCAATGCCAGATGTGCGAAAAACGGGTACTACAGACTACAGACCGAGGACTTCACATATGAAGCCCGTTTGCTCGCGGGTCGTTATAAGCGAACATAAAAAAAACCAGTCAATGAGCTTTCGTCTGAAGTGTTCCTAGCAGTTCCTAGCAACTCCGCCCCCCTTACCACCTCCACATACACCTCTACGTCAGGAAAGACGTTAAATTTAATGATTTGTTACAAAGAGTACTGCTAATATTTTTAATTATTTTCCTACTTGTATTGGAATTGTTATCCAAAGGTATTCTTTCAGTTTTGTTTTAGACGCCAGGCTGTTTCGTGTAGCTCTCCAAAGCGTCTGAAATGGAACAACTTTTAAAATGTCCGAATTGAAATAACAAGACTTTTAATTCATTCATTTTATTTCTGATCATAAACTCTACAGTTTACACAAAAATCTTTTTATCTGTGGTTGTTTTTGTGCAATACGAGTTTCTGCTTGAGTGTTCCGAGTTTAATGACTTTCCCCTAATACTTTTCGTAGAAAGATCATTATAGTCATCTCACAACGACAGAACTGTACTGTTTGCATTGATCTTTAAAACACAACATTGGTTTATTGTTTAATTTCTGTTGCCTTTCTGGACAGTATTCTTACAGTGTGAGCTTAATGATGACAGGGATGTGTGATGTAGGGTGTAGGATGTATGATGTATGATCCAGTATTATAACTATAGCTCTTATATATGGAATTGATCAAAAGGACTGTGCAATATATTGCAGGTGTAGGTTTCTAGCGACAAAACCACGAATTCCTGATTTGATGAGATTTGAAAGTATCAAACGTTCAGAGTAAACTGATCATCTTTTCCACCAAAACTTGATTTGATTTGAAACGTTCTTTCCCCTCCTCCAACCATTTTTTTGTGACTTACATAACTATGCTGGTGAACAGCTGGTCTGCTAGAACATATCGGAAAACCGAAAATGCATTTTAAAAACTCATGAACGGGACAGCCGATGATAGAGGTTTCCAATGATTCCATGATTACACTGTTAAGTGAGTCTGTAGACTTTTTTTTTTAAAACTGCCAAATGGTATGTTTCAGCAGCAGGCTGACGGACTGCCGTTATCGCCAAACATAGTGTTCGGCAAGGGTCCAGTGAGGTCATTGTGGCTAGATACACTGCAGATACTTAGATACCGGGCTGTCACATGATTTTAAACCTTATCTTCCCATCCTCCGGGAATTTACGCGCTTGCCACTTACTGAGACAATAGCCCGTCCCAAAACGTGATGTACAAAACAAGGCAAATTACCACCGCTGTTATGCATGCGTCCGAACGCAAACTCGAATGGAGGGAAGGAAGAAACGGACAGACGAGTGGACGAATGATTAAATGAATGTATGGAGAAATAATTGAACTGCTGCCGTGTACAAGCCAGATGACACTGGGCCCAGGCCCGCCGAGCAGCGTGATGAGCCTGCGTCAGGACAGGTTGTTGTTGTTGTTGTTGTTGTTGTTGTTGTTGTTGTTGTTGTTGGTTTGGAAGGGAAAGTGCTTCCACCTCGCGGTGATTTCGCACTGAAGGGGAGGGGAGATGGGTGAGGGGAAAGGACAGGTGACACTAGGGGGCGCTTTTAACACAGGGTAGCCTCAGGCAGCCGCTTCCTAATCGTCTGGTCGCTGACGGCGGCGTTGCTGGCTGCTCGCAGCTGCCCCACTTCTTGTGGACAACCCGGTGGTTTTACGATTTATTCTCGGCTGCACATACCGGAGTCTATAGTTGCTGAGTAACTCATCGTTTCCAGGAACGACTAAAGCTTTGTCTCGTCTGTCAGCATTAGCATCGTCACAGCGGGAGTAACTGAATGGACACAGGATTCAAGGAAATGTAGATGTTGAACGCAGCGTGCGAATGAAAGCAACAAATTTGGCACAAGTTGTGAAGACAGCAACAGCATAAGAAATTACGAGGTGTTAACGTAGCAATGGCTAAAGAAAGCCCATAACGTTTCGGGTTGAGGGGAACTCTTTCTCTTTCCCTGTATTTCTCGTCATTTCCCGAGGCCTTTCTTCAAGTCTACCTATCTACTCTTTCCACGTGTTCCTGCATTCCACGGGTATACGCTCCTTCCAGGATTTCCCAGCTATTTCTTCCATCCATCTTCTTCCTTGACCGACATCGTTCATCTTCATCATTCGCTTCAAGTATAATCGTGTCTTATTACCGCTGAAGATTCAACATCTGCTGAACTTTTCAAGACACCTTCTCCATTTTTAGATCCACACACCTTCCTCATCACCAGTACACTAATTGCACCTTTTCGCAGACACTTGTATACCTCCAAACGATACTGTACAACCTCGATCCCGTCATCACGTGTTTTGGCACGCGCACGCCTGGACAGTTATAACTGAAAGGGTGTTACCGAAAAAACATTTGTGTGTGTGTGTGTGCGTGCGTGCATGCGTGTGTGTGTGTGAACTGAGGTATCTTCTCATTGCGCTTCACCATGTAATCACAGAATGAGGAACACAAGCAAAATAAAATCACATGACAATGAGCCTACTGTTTATTTCAGTAAAACAGTTTGTTACACACACACACACACAAAAACGTTTCGTATTGAAACTAATGCCACTGCTTGTACGGAAATAAAACTTCACGAATGTATGTTAAATCGATGGGAAGATGGCTGTTGACGCAGGTATTCATTAGTTGAATCGACAAAGCAAATAACCGTGTTCTTTTTACGCGAATTACACAAAATAATGTCAACTTTCGCTGTGGTATTTTGCGTATTTTTCACGAACAGTACGGGAACATACAAGCCGTATAACGCCTATACAAACAGCATGGTGACAGTTTTATATATTTTCGAATTTGTCCTTCATTATGTCAGCTTCAAGCATAGGATATGCATTGTTCCGATGTATTGCTGCTAATTTTTAAGACATCATCCTGTGAGCTAATATTGTTCTTGTTAATTTACAGTCTCCGCTACTATTTCGGTGAATAGAAAAATAACGGTAAAATGAAATTTCGAAGGAATAAAATTGCGCATATTATCACTCTTTTGCTTAAAAAGGGTTTAAAAAACACTGCCCTTCCGAATGTTCTACAGAGTTGGATGATTCTAAAAACAGTGCATGA
Source organism: Lanistes nyassanus (assembly GCA_004794575.1). Classification (NCBI taxonomy): domain Eukaryota; kingdom Metazoa; phylum Mollusca; class Gastropoda; order Architaenioglossa; family Ampullariidae; genus Lanistes; species Lanistes nyassanus. The sequence goes on along the minus strand of SMGT01014989.1, from coordinate 96,553 downwards.
ATAGCTTACTGTTATCTCCAACAACCTTTCTATTGATCAGATAATGACATTGTAGAGTTTCTACGGAATGTGTAGTAGCTCTTTCCGAAACGTGTCGCACATGGCACAAGAGAAGATGTTTTTAAGCACTTCAGCATGTGACAACACGGGCATCTGTCAGACATCTCAAAGTTACACAACTCCAAGTCTGTACGACCTAGGAGTTATTTCCCTGGAACAGTTGAACAGATTTTATGAATACAGGCCTCTGGGGATTCTACTTTGCGTTGTGGGAATAGTGAGCGGCGTGTTAAACATTGTCGCTAATTCGCGCAGTGGACACGAAGCGTATGTTTCTTACTTCACTGGAGTGAGTGTCGGGGACACTTTGTTTCTGGTTATTGTGTGCGGCGGCTTTATTTTGAACTTATTATTTCCGAATTCGACGCAAGTTCGCGAAACATACTTTTTGTACATATCGACGTTTTTAGGCACAGTGTTTCGTCGTGGGGCTATTGTTCTGAATGGACTTGCGTCGTCTGAAAGATTTTTAAAACTAATTTTTCCTTTTAATGCCCCTATAAGTTTACTGAGCCGTTACTCTCGCCATGTTGTTGGCTGCGTATTTATTGTTTCGTTTTTCGGCCATCTTTCCTTGGCTGTAGAGTTCGAGGTTAGGGAAATACAAGCCAAGGTGTGGGCGATCGTTTCATCAAGCTTAGAAAAAGAAAACGTCTCTGTGTTTCTGGTCTTGCGAAACGCAAGTAGGACAGTGTTTTTCTACATCCCCATGGCATATCTGCTCGTGATCAATGTGGCACTAGTTGCAGCACTGCGCGCGCATGCAGTGAAGCAAAGAAACATCCGGGCAACGAGGGGCGGACTACTCAGAGACAAAGTGGGTCAACAGGAAAGCACAATAAGAGCAGAAGTGAGAGGACAACGCGTACACCAGTGTGGTTTAAAGACCACTGCATGCAGCGAACAGAACATCCAGAAAGTGGCAGCCATGAGAACTTCTCGCCTCGTTCTGATTCTGACCTTCACCTTCTTTCTTCTTGGGCTCCCCAGTGCCCTGAATGCTTCTGTCAGCAGCTTTATGCCCGACTACAGCACAAGAAATCGTTATTTATTTTTCATGCTGTTATATTTGGCAGAGTGGATAGCTTTCCTCACACAACCGTTTCTTTTCACAGCAAGTTTCATATTAAGCCTAGAGTTCAGAAAATCGTTGTTTCAGAAACTGCACCTGAAAGATTTCATCTCCACGGTTTAAAACAAACAAGGAATCTTCTATATCACTCGGAGTGAGACGGCTTCCCGACGGAACTACTTTCAGTGTAGCAATCGCAAGTACTCTGATCTCGCTCGGAGAAAAATATCAGGTTAGGATAAATAAATAATTTCCCAAATAAGAAATCTAAGCGTTTACAGTTTTAAAACAAACCACAGATCTGCCATCCATCCATCCATCCCATCTATTATAATATTGTTAATGTGGAAAGCCTTTAATGAGATGCCAGGTGAAAAGCGGGAACAAATGGCAGAATCATATGGCGTTAACACTTTATCAGTTATTTCTCGTATTCCTCACGATGACTGCTGGTGTTTGTAACGAACAACAACGCTGAAGACAAAGACACTTGCAACCTGAGCCTCAGAATACCGGATGCTGGATGTGAGAGATCGAATGATGCCGTGCGAAAAACGAAGAAAAGTGCGTATTATTCAATTTAAGAACAAACCTGCACATCTACGACGTCATCACCGTGTGAAGTGATACCTGTCACAACCTGTCACAACCTGTCTCAAGGGACAGTGAAAAGAACATTTTTGTTTTCTGTGGTGACAAGGAAGTTCGGACGGCGAGGCGGGTTGGCGCCCAGCATGACTTGAGTTCGTGAAGATCATGAAAGTCGCTGTGTGACGGCCCACTAAAATCAACTGGAAATCAAACCCAGATGCTTTGCTCAGCCGAACATGGCCTCAGGGCAGTCCAGCAGCTGTAACGTTTACAGCACAAGACTCAGATTTATCTCAGTGTTGCGTGGGGGTGGGGTGGGGGCGGAATGACCCCTTCACTTCCATCGCTGTTGATCACATGTGTTTACTTGCCTTCTTTGCTCATCTTTCTAAAATGTTTATGAGAAACAACAACAAAAACAACAACAAAATTTTGTGTAGTGGGTGTTACAACAGATTTTAACTAAAGTACATTCTTCAAATTGTTCCGAAATACACAAGCTTTAGATTTTCCTGTGTTGCGAGGTAACTCTACTAATTATATAGGCCTATATATGTATAATACAAACCTTTCGTGGAGTCCCGACTCCCAAATTATTTAAGCTTCTCGCCACCGACAGGAACAGTTATCCCAGTTTGCACTCCCATCCAGCATGTAACAGCGCGCTCTTCATAACGCGATAGCCCTATTCGTTCCACGAGATTTTACCTCTATCCCCACACTTTTCTTTCCGATGTGCAGATGTCGGTCGCAGTTCCCTCTCTTCTCTCGTTCGGCTGCTGTCATCTGATCTGACACTCGCCGTTAGCCTCGAGAGTTGAAAACCTACTTAGCTAGCCATCTGTCCTTATTCTGTCCTTACAGCGCTACCACAGTGCAAATCTGCATCTACGCGGAGTGGTATACGGACGGCATCACCCCCGTGTCATTGGGGGGTAGGATATATCGATCAGCACTATGGCTACCCACTTATCTCCCTTGGGTTTTGCCACAGAATATTGAGGCCTTTCGTGACCAGGCGAATGTGCGTCACAGGTAGTCGAATCTGGTCATATATATATAGTCAGGTTTGGCGAACTAGCACGCATATATCAAGAAAGCCCTTATCGTCTTGTTGACAATCACAATGACTCAGCCAGGTCACTCTTTATGCAAGAGGTATTCTCTACATTTCGTATAGAATGTTTCTAGCTGAAAGAATAACATCAGGATCTATTTGTGACAGCTTGTGAGGTCTTATGGTGGCGTACGTTCCTTTAGGAAAGTTCAACGAGCATACATTGCTTTAAAAAAACCATTACGTGTTAAGTATTTGTACCTTTGTGAGCAATACGTATCACGTAAGCGAAAGATTAACTAGATCACGTCGAGATTATTATTGAAAGCCTTTAAATAACAGATCTGCCTGAGCAAATACTTTTGGCAAAAGCAGCAGAGTTTTGTACAGCTGCTTTACAATACGGGTTGAAGAATGGGTAGTCTTGAGAAAAGAGCTGTGATGCTGTGTCCTTTCAAGTGTTCCGATTAACTTTGCGAATGCAGCAAAACGTGAGTAGCGCTGTTCACACGTGGTTCGAGTGTTGTCGATGACACAACTACCAGGGGGTCAAAAGTCGAGAACTGGTTGTCCCCACCCGTCGCTGCAAGCGCGTCGTCTAGGCCGTAAACTGTGGGACGCAAACAGTCATGGCTGGTAAGTAAAACTGGTTATTCACCTCGCGCTATAAAACTGCCCAAGACCAGCCATGTAACCAGGCTCCACACGGAGAGAAACTACATGTGCTGGACGCGGGTTCCGAACTCGCGACCCTTTGTATTGGTGCCAAACAGGCGTTACGGCTGACAGACCACAGAAAGCTTAAGCTTCTCCAGTACGCGTCATAGTTCAATGCAGCGACGACTTCAGGTGTTCAGCGTTTGAGACCATTGGAGACGTACCTTTTGCCCAGTAACTGTTGTCATCACTAGAGTGTCAGGGTTGCTGGACACCGCATATAGACACATCAATACACAGCAAAGAGACAGATCGCTTTCCTGCAGTAAGTGATCCCAGTCACGCAAAGATCTTCCAGTAAACCAGAGTTCATGAATAAAAATATGGCTGTGGAGTATTCATTTCAGAAAGCAAACAATTAAATTTAATTTTAATCATTGCGCATTGGTCATCTGCGCAGTAATGTACACATTAGTGTCTCGACATTTACCTGTTTCTTTTACAGTGGCAATGTTTGATGATCAAAGGTAAAGTTTAGCAATCTTCTTGTTAAGGTCTACGTTGAGTTTCATGTCAGTATAAATTTATTATATGACTGAACAACATGTAGTAATAGTTATGATGAGTCAGTTTAGAAAAGGCTAGACTTCAGAGTATTTTAGATAGCTAGTTATTAAACGATATTAGTGAGAGTTAAACCTGTATATTTCCAGTTGAAACAAAGGTCTGCACGCACATCATTTTGAAGAAATATCTCTGTGAGAAAGATAATGTGCAAAATGATCAAACCAGTCCACAAAGAAATGAACAGAAATGGGAACTAAGAAAGAAAGGACGAGAGAAAAGGCGGGAACATAGTGGCGGTAGGTGTAAGATATATTTTAGCACGTCTGCAAAGTCCGTGACGAGACAGAGGGTGACTGAGGACAGTGCTAAGGCTAGCACAGATATTCTTGCTATCAAACGGTGGTGTGTAGTCAGCTGTGAAGCTTGTCCTGTTTGTCTCCGGAAGCACCTGTCGGGTCAGATATGGTCCGATAACGTGCTATAAATCACTTCTTATAGTTTACCTTTTTAGGATCAGTATGATTTTTCTGAAAACAAGCAGTTGAAAGCAATGATGCATCAGGTTTGGAAGAAAATCGAGATGAGGCCGGGAGGTATTTTCAAATCTCTAACAATCCCAATTTGCCTGCTTATACAATCCCAATTTGCATTCGTAAAATTTCCCAAATATCCCCAACCATCCATCTCCCACGCACATCTTTTATCTCACTCATTTCCTCGCTCGCTCATTCACTCATGCACTCACTCACTCACGCACGCACTCATACAAAAGTGTCGCAGACATGAATATTGACTCACACCACTCTTCAAGAATAGCGGGATACAACAGAACTTAAATTCCTTCCGGCGAGGACGATCATTTGTTTTTTGTCAGTCTGCTTATTTTAGATAATCCCAGATGTTGTTGTCTTTCAATTAGGTTGATATCGATGATTCACATTAATTATGTTGGTTTCTGCAGCAAAATATTTTAATTTTTGTTGAATCACCGAAGCTTACAGCGGCTTCGATCAGTTGTTTCTCGATGCTGGGGGGTGGGGGGCAATTGCCACAATATAAAAGTCTGTGAAGAACGACAGCGAAAGCTTCGTTAACAGAGTATTTCCTCGCGTTCTTTTCAACTGTGAAATCCAAATAATTGTGAAAAAGTTATTTCATAAAACGCTTCGCAAGTGGTATTGTTTACTTTAACCAAGCTTTCCTCGAAAGGCTTCATTAACTGGAAAATGTATAAAAAGATACAGCATCGATCTAAGAAGCTGATGTCTTTACTTACCAAACCAAATTTATATAGAGGCTGCTACTGTTTCTGAAAGTCTAGCTCTATGCAGGCGACATGACTGTTAGATTCTAGACCAAAACGTTCGCCTGTCCTTGTATCGCGAGACAGTCTTGTGACATACAGAGAACAATGACATCTAAAATGTCAGCCAATGAAAACTATGTTTATATTTACACGACGGAAAGAAACACTGTAGTGAATATTTATGACCAAGGAATTATTTCCCTTGAACAGTTGACAACTTTTTATCAATACAAAGCAATAGGGATTGTTTTGCGCGCGCTAGGAATTTTATCCAGTTTTCTGAGCATTCTAGTGAATTCATCACTGAAGCAAGATGCATATGTCACTTATATGACTGGTGTCAGCTTATCGGACAACATTTTTCTTATCACTGTCTTCGCGGAGTCAGTCCTCAACCTTTTCTTTCCGGTATCGTCTGAGGTTTACGAAAACTATTCCCTCTACGTGTCTTCCTGTGTTAGCATTATATTTCGACGAACAGCAGTCGTTCTCAACTGCCTGGCCTCTTCTGAAAGATTTTTCAAACTCATTTTCCCGTTCAATTCGTCTAAAACTCTCCTGAGCCGTTATCCTCGTGGTGTGATTGTGTGTGTCTTTGTTCTGTGCGGTCTGGCTCACGTTCCGTTGGCTCTCGAACTGGACGTGAAAGAAGTCAGGCCAGCTGTTTGGATGGTCGCGCCGACACGACTTCAGCAAGAGAACTACAACACTTTCCTGGTTTTACGGAACACAAGCAGGGCCGTTTTTTTCTACCTGCCTATCGTTTATTCGCTCTGCATCAATCTGGCTTTGGTCATCGCTCTGAAACTGCACGCATCGAAGCTACACAGCATCCGGGCGACACGAGGAAGACCTGCCACCCTTCAGACCTCCGCGGAAAAGAGCGCTCAGATAGAAACGGTGATGAAAACGTCTCGCCTCGTTTTGGTTCTCTCGTTTAGCTTCTTCCTCCTAGCTCTCCCTAGCACTTTAAATGCGACGCTGGGCAGTTTCATGGCAGATTATGGATTTTTCTCAAGAAATCGTTATCTGCGCATTCTGCTGTCCCACCTGGCAGAGTGGATAGTCTACATCACACAGCCTTGCATGCTGAGCGGGTGTATCGTCTTAAGCACGAAGTTCAGGAAAACGTTTCTTCATAAACTGCACCTGACGCGGCTTGAGAGTGTGTAATCAGAGTGACTCGGTCTTGTCCATAACTACGCACAACATGAACACATTTAGAGGTCAGTAGCCCAGCATACAAAGTAATTTTGGCTGATCTAAATATGTCTATGTCTCTAAAATAGTAGCTTTTTGTTTTTGCATATATGATGTCTCACATTTGTTATGTTTTCATACGGTAAACATATATCTGATACGCATACGATAAGCCAATCTGATGAAATAAAACCGTTTAACTGTTTACTTATTTCCTCTACATGACATTTCGAGAGGTAAATCTTTCCTATTCCTGAAAATAAAATGTTTAGTGCACCAAGAAGCTTTCAAACATTATGTTACTCTGGTTCCAAAAGCGCTGAGAGGGTTTCAACGACTTATTTCTTACGTACATATTAAGATAAGTTTAAATAATTGTTTTTGTTTAAGATAGTTTGAAGACAGTTTTCCTAGTGTTTCCTTCAGACATTTGTTTGTTTGGAGTTTGGCGTCTGGTTAGCAAAACCATCGTGAAAAAACGGTCGGTGGGCGCCACATGCATGTCCCGGTACTGAGATGTGAACCCACGACCCATGATTCTCCCTGTCTTGGGGACCAAGATCGACAGTTTGCACAATCTGACTGCAAAATATCAAGGCATTTAACGTATACCTTCAGAAGGAAACCATAAATACTTTGCAGGTTCTCATGCATCGCGATAGCAACTTCCCTTCTAATCTACGTTTTTGCGATTTTTTAAAAGTCTCACATGATCTGCCTGAATCCGCTCTAACCCCGGCGCCTGTTGTCAGTGCTTCTGATTTTTCATGTTGACGAGTGTCATCTAGTCTGTGTGGTCATTTTGTCTTGTCATTTGTTTATTATTTTAGTGTTATTCTTCCAATCCACTTCTTGAAAGAAAATTTTCTTCTGATGTTACTCAAACAGTCTCTAGTTTAAGCAATATCACAAACTTGAAACAAAGATATCTCTGGTGAAGGAATTTACCTGTGTGATTTAGCAAGTATTAGAATGGTATCTCCCTTTTCAAAGACTCGTTATTAGATTCGCAAAGGAAAAGTATTAGCCGTTAGATTAGTTTATAGACACATGTCGCGATGGAGAAGAAATGACTTATTTTACACTTAACACATTTTTCTTCAGTGTCTGAGTATCTTAAGTATCTGAGTATCTTCAGTATCTGAATATCTTCCGTGTCTGAATATCTTCAGTATCTGAGCACTGTCGCACAAAAAAGCTATTTTCTTTTAAACAACAGTTGGATAACTGAAGTTATAATAAAGTCATCTGCCAGTGCAAGCTTGTAAACATTAGCTTAAAACGAAAAAAAAATCTGGAACTGGGACGAAGTAAGGACTAATTTCGTAGGAAGAGCCACGTTACCAGATGGTATACACCGCAAATTGTTCGGCTGAAGCAGAATCTTCTGTTTCAATTTTTCAAATGCAGCCACTGTGATGTGAAGATCTGCTAGATATCTGGATAATAAAAGAAACGAATTTTAATGCATCGACCGCAGATTGAGAACCAAGGTACGGCAGGCTATAGCCGATAGGTTGAATTACGTTTGTTGTTTTACGTCTAACTCCACTCCTCATTCTCTCTCGTACATGAAGCTTCCCCCTGTAAGACATGTTTACTTTTATTTTCATCAAAACTAGCACAAAATACATTGAAATTTTTAACATAATTTTAAGTGGTGATTTATTCGCTGTAAAGAGAGCCTGTTATTTCTTCTAGTATAAAAGCAAATGATTTTATTTGAAAATGAGAATACAGTTTCTTAAAAAGTTTTAAAGCTTGTAGATAACATGGTATTATATGACCCCGTTACGTCTTTCTATACTTCCGTTTTCCTATTTAACTAAGAAGCAGCAAACACAATGTGCCGATTGCTAATACAGGAAAACTAAAAACATGTTATGGGCATCCAAGCCGTCAGTTAAAGCTGTCCTGTCTCATTAACTTTTACCTTAAGAGACAAGCTTCTTAACAAATTGCTTTTGATAAATTGCCCGAAAGAGTTCCAGAACTCAGTGGCTTTACTCTTAACTCAGGAATAAGCGATGAAGCGTTGACTGTGTAATGGGACCAAAATGTAAAAACGAAAACAAAAAAGACTGAAATCTCATAAATTATTGTTATTTTCATTTTTAGCAAAGGCTTATAACTAAAAACTGTAAGGTATTAATAGTGGATGCACATTTAATTGTTCTACAATATTCAATTAAATGAAGGTCACGGAGTTCTATTTTACATTTGATAATAAAAATGCTCCTTATCTTCCCAGCAGAGCTAGCACAGGTAAGATTCTTCCTATTTATTACACAGACCCTGATCGACATTCTGTTTTCATATGACCTATGAAGTAAAATGCATGAGTGAAATCTGCAAAATCTCTATGTGATATCAGGATCTTTGCTGTCACATGTCAAATGTCACCTTAGCTATCGTGTCACCGAACAAATGTCTGTAGTAACTGTTTTCAATTCCTCAAAAAAGGACTTCTGTAAACCTCGAATGAAAAAAGGTTAGAAAGAAATTTACAAAGACTTCCATTCATAAGCAGTGGTTCTCATGACATACGGTGAGCTCTGAAATGCCTTTCATGAGGTTTGTGAATTCTCTAAATAGCCAGTAAATAAACAGTTGTTATCCCTTGACCAGACACCAATGGATCTGTGGGCTAAACATTGTAAATCGCTTGTAAATAAACAATGTTCACGCAGGGTACGGTTTCTTCCCAACCTCGTTATAATCGAGAAGGAAAGTTAGAGAGAGAGAGAGAGAGAGAGAGAAGGGGTTGGGGGAGAATAAATATGAAATATAAGATCGGAGGGTGGAGTGGTGTAGCGATACCGTACCGCTCTGCATCCTTCTGTGGAGATTTAAACAAATAATAATTCACATTCTTTGCAACTGTACTGGGTGGCACAGGGCCATGGTTAGTAACTGTACTAACCAAACAGATATATGTCAAATGTTAATTATACATGTACAACACAGAAGATTTACAAAACATTCTGATGTGATCACCTCGAGTCAGGAAATGTATACTACTAAAAAATTAAAGGAACTGTGCAAACAGCGCGCACCACGTGATGCCGAAAAAAAAACCAGTAGCTGAAGTTGAAGTGATCCTCATTCATCAATGTAACGACGAAAAACGGATTTAATGGGTTATTTTCTTTGGAACAGCAAGGGACACAACTCATGTAAAAAAAGTCAGACCAGGTGCAGCACAGAATAATCAAAGTGAAAACGCATGTGCTGTCCATTGTCCTGCACCCAAGCAATCCACCGTTGTCGCATGGACTGAGCCAATGTCTCCAGTCATTTGCGGAATCGCCTGCCAGTCCTACTGCAGCAGAAGGAACGGCTGGTTGTCAGCTGGTGCTTGGCGGTTTATTCGCAGACGACGGCTGAGATGAAGGTCTGGTGAAACTGCAGCCCGGTCCAAGTCAGTCAGGAAGGTGGTGACGACCCGAACTCTGTGTGGTGAGACTGCTGGCCGGTCCAAGTCAGTCAGGAAGGTGGTGACGACCCGAACTCTGTGTGGTGAGACTGCTGGCCAGTCCAAGTCAGTCAGGAAGGTGGGGACGACCTGAACTCTGTGTGGTGAGACTGCTGGCCGGTCCAAGTCAGTCAGGAAGGTGGTGACGACCTGAACTCTGTGTGGTGAGACTGCTGGCCAGTCCAAGTCAGTCAGGAAGGTGGTGACGACCTGAACTCTGTGTGGTGAGACTGCTGGCCAGTCCAAGTCAGTCAGGAAGGTGGGGACGACCCGAACTCTCACACTGGCATCAGGACAATGACCACCCCATCCACTCTAGACCCAGACTCAGCCATCGTCAAAACGATCTGCAAAGCGGGACATATCGGTGAAGAGAACTCTGGCCCACTGCTGACGTGTCCAAACAACACGACACCGGGCCGACAGTCTGCTTTTTCCACGCACTTGTGCTACGCATGCGCAGACCACCTTTCGTCCTGTTTAGTCAGAAGACACAGACTTCAACATATACAATGTACATGAAAACAGAACCCCTACCTAATACTAAACCTTAATCCCCTTACCAGCCTTTCTCCCATAAAAACCCCTCCGAAAGCTTATATGGGAATCGAACCTGGTACTTTTCAACTGTTAAAACCAAAGTTTTCACCACTCAGCCATCGTTGTTAACTGTAACAGAAGTGATGCTGTGTATAGGTCATGAGTTTGCTTGACCAATAGTTATCTGCTGTTGTGGTTAGTAGCCAGCATACGCATGCGCAGAGCACTTGGCACACCGTGCATGCGTGGTACAAGCGCGTGGGAAAAGCAGAGTCACTGGTGTCAGGACAGATGGCGCTGTGTGACACCCTGAATATAGTGTGTCGCTCCACGCAGCCGGCTCCTAATCGTTTGGTCGCTGACGGTGGCAGCTGGCTGTTTGCAGCTGCTCCCGAATGTGTTGACGGTGGCTGTTCTGTCCAGTAAAGCCGAAAGAACAACGAACCTGTCATCCTGTCTGGGAGGTCGTCGTGGACTTCAAGGTCGTCTGCTTTCGCTGACATCCTGTCTGGTTGCAGCGGTCTCGCAAATGTCCAAATGACGGAATGGGATAGTCCTAATCGGGTACTATTTTCCAGGATCCAATGTCTTCCTGCAGCCACCCAATACCCTGCCGCGATCAGCATCACTGAATCATCGTCTTGTAGGAACGGTTACAAACTGTCTTTGGACTACGTCCATAAATACCACCAGTTCATCAACACTGGGTAAATTCTGTTCACATCACTCATGGTTTGGCTGTGCATTGCGGTTTTTCGCCCGTTCAGTTTTACCTTGTCACCTCCACGCATTTAATTTTCAACCATCAATTTTCACGCACACTGACGCTCACTGTTGCACCATGAAGCAAGGTGCAGCCAGGTGCAGCCAGGTGTACGGGATCGGATGTTGTGCTATTGCAAATTCCACACATCCGTGACCTGTCTAGCAAAGTGCAGCTGAACTTTCAATTCTTCTGTACCACAGGTCATTTATTGTATACTGTTATTAGCAGCAATGTCTCGACCTGATGTTGACATATGTTAGTTCAAAACCTTTCTCCGTCAAAGGTTAACCAACAACCACGTCTAACAGCCGTGGGGAAAAGTGGGATGGGGAAGACAAAATACCAGGAGGACGCCTTAGCGCATAATAAATTTCGATATTGTTTTTCATAACAAGAAAAATTCCCACCTACCACACGCACGCACGCTTTGTCTTTTATACGAAATTCGGGGGTGCAGTCCAGCATGCACTTATGCGCTCACGCTTAACCACACAAACGAGTTTAAAAGCAAGCCAGTACTCAAAAGACGTAAAATTATACCAGTAATGTTTACATTATTTACACTTCAAACAGAAAGAAGTCTGCTCGAATAAATATTACATTTTTATCTTCCCACTCGCATTAAGGTAGATCAGAATACGTTTTCTTAGCTACACAGATATATTTTATTTTATTACGACCAAGAATTGATTTCTGTCACAGTTTATCCCATCCACACGACAAAAACTTTCGTTCCTTTTATTTAAAGTCAGCTTCACTCAGGTATGTTGCATTTTTTTATTGGATCACAGTGTGTAAATAATGAAGCTTTAAAGCATAAAAAACCCAGTTCAGTTCTACACACTATATTTACACTTTTAACGTAATTCTTATTTTTGTACAGGAAATTCGAGGATGCAGTGCAGCCGATAATAGTCTTAGTGTGTGTATGACATTTTCTCGTAAATCATTATTGTTAATAACAGTTCTCAGAGCATTTTGTTGCATTAAAATAGACATAGAATTTCGGAAAGAAACAAATGCATATTTATTTAAAAGATGTTTTGTATCTGTTACTGCTGGTGGTTCTTCAATCTCTGATTTAACAGCAATCGGTCTACACGTCTGCTTTCTTCTGGTAGCTAGAAGAGTGTGGTTCCTGGCATCTTATCGCTGGTTAGTTATACAATGCATATTGCGTATTACCACAATTTGTCGGACTTAACAGGAACTGCATCTTTCGCCATTTTAACAAGTAGAAACCGTGACAGTTTCGTGACATCTGACAGTTACACGACACCCAGTCTTTATGACCAAGGTGTTATTTCGTTTCGGCAGCTGAATGCATTTTATAAATATAAGCCTTTGGGGGGTTTACTTTGCATTGTGGGAATAGTGACCAGCATTTTAAACATTGTCGCTGATTCGCGCAATGAACGCAATGCATATGTTTCTTTTTTTGTTGGAGCCAGCGTCGCGGACAGTTTCTACCTTCTCAGCGTGTGCGGCGGAGAAACTTTGAATGTCTTCTTTCAAAATTCAACCCGAGTGTACGAAGCGTACTTTCTGTATGGAACAACATTTCTCAGTACAGTTTTTCGCCGAGGTGCGATTGTTCTGAATGGACTGGCGTCTTCTGAGAGATTCCTGAAACTGATTTTTCCGTTTAAAGTGTCAAGAAACATTGTTAGCCGCTGCTCTCGCGGTATCGTTGTCAGCGTTTTCGTTCTATCTTTCATCGGTCACTTATCTTTAATTCTCGAGCTTGAGATCAGAGAAGTCAAGGTCGATGTGTGGATGATCGTCTCGTCAAACAGCGCGTTAGAAAACCCCTCCTTGTTCGTTATTTTACGAAATGCAAGTAGGACAGCGTTCTTCTACTTGCCTATGACGTATCTGCTCGTGATCAACTTGGCGTTAGTCACCGCACTGCGCGCGCACGCCGTGAAACAAAGAAACATCCGGGCAACTAGAGGCAGACGACAGAAACATCAGCAGGAAGCTAGCCCCAAAACAACAGGACAGCGCGTGGGTCAGCGAGCGTTAAAGACCATTTGGGGAAAACAAGCAGATCAGCGAGAGTTAAGTGCCCTGGGCTCCAATATGAAGAACACACAGACAGGGACAATCATGAGAACGTCCCGTCTCGTTCTGATTCTGACCTTCACCTTCTTTTTTCTGGGGCTCCCCAGCATCGTGAACGCTACCGCCACCAGCTTCCTAGCTGACTATGGCGTTTACTCAAAAAATCGTTATCTAACCTACGTTGTGATGAATCTAGCGGAGTGGATAGTCTACCTCACACAGCCGTTCCTCTTCACGGTTAGACTTATCTTAAGCCGGCAGTTTAGAAAATCGTTGTTACAGAAACTGCGCCCGAACCAGTCTTATTGCTTGAATTTTTTTCATTTGAGATGGTCGTAAAATAGTTGACATGATGCAGGTTGTATCAGGGTTCTGAAGGTTGTAAGTTAATAACAACCACTTTACCAGGAGAAAGGTGTTGATGTTTAACAAGCCACGGCTTGACACTACATAAGAACAGCTGTCAGGCCCATTCGCCCTGTCAATTTTATGTGCATCTTTATGTTTGAATGGATATACGAACATTTATTTATTTAAGCGCATTTCTATAGCGCACTTTCACCCAGAGTGCTCAGTGCGCTTCACAAAGAGAAGACGAGAAACAGACAAGTGGTCAGGCACCTAAAGAACACTATCCCCAGTCACACTCCCTCACAGAGTCACACACAACCCACACAGTCCCAACATCCATGAAACCCATTTTTTTTAAACCCAGAGATAAGTGGAATGAAGGGTTGTGTCTGCTTTTCCGGTTGACTCAGTGTATTTTACGTACAAATTTACATGCGCAAAGATATCACACACCCCTACCCCTGGTGGTTTGGGAGTTTTTTTTCGCTACACTTGGACTAACGAAGGCCAGAATAAACTTACTTGTTCAGATGTGCCGTAAGAACGACCCAATTCCGATTTTCCGATTTTTCAGTAGACTGGCACAAAGAGACTGTTTGAGGCATCAGCGCTCTAAAAATATCTGCGACGTCATCGCGTGTTAGTGTTGAGAGACAGTTAGATGTTGTAGGATGGCCGAGGAGGCTGCACATTTCTCTGCTGACTTCAAATGTACAGTCTGTGACACAGGAGTCCAGTGTTCCTGGCCAGCCAGCTTTCCAAAAAGGCAGTGGGTCGGGTGGTGTTACGGGGTGTCGTGGGGTGGCGTTGTCCGGTCTAGTCCTTTGACCCACGCGTCAAGGCTCTCACCATACTCATTCGGCTTTGCCATACCCTTCCCCACTTTTTAGGTTCCCTTCCTCCGCCCCGCTGCTCCAACTCCAAACTCCAAACTCAGCCTTTCTCTCCACCCAACGGCACAAGAAGCAAGTCTCCGTTGTCCGTTTTTCACAGGACATATTCCCGCGAACTTTATCGCTCCTTCCCAAGCGACCCACCAGTCTCTCTCTCTCTCTCTCTCTGACCAGCCCAGCCGTCCTCTCTTGCCTCCAAACCCCTTCTGCCCTTCTCTCCTCGCTCCACCACGGCTCACCCATTTTTGAACCCTGCTCAATCATTCTCACGCCCAGCACGCGTTCAATCATTGTTTTTTTTTAAATCTCATACATAACAGGTGGGAACTACAGATAGATTGATCCTACCCAGGGCTTTCCAGCAAGTAATCCTTTTTACCCCGTACGCGAAATTATTTTTCCCAATTGAGTTCTGCCCCAGGCCGGACACGCATGCGCAGGTCACCTTTCATCCCACTCAGTGTAAAGGCACAGCCTTGAACTTATGCATGAAAACAGAATCTCTACTCCCTCCTCCCATCCCATTCAAAAAAATCGTAATCGAACCTGCGACATAACCGTTAAACTCAATTTCTTTACCAACTCGGCCATGTATCACCATGGATTGACCTCTTCACTGTAACTATAAAAAGTCACGCTGTGTAGAGGTCATGGCTTGACCTATAATTATTTGTTGTTGTGATTAGCAACTGGCATGCGCAGAGCATTTGGTACGCGAGGCATATGCGACCGGGCTGGAGCAGAAATCATTTGGGAACAAAATTTCGCCCCTCTTACTCCGCGTGTTTGTTCCTTTTGACTATGCGTGCGCAGATTCTGTCCTATGTCCTTGTGTGAATTGGACGTGTTTGACCCACAAAATGGCACACCAACGTCACGCCAACAATCAAGTAACAATTGCGACTTTGAAATGTCGAGGTAGAGCAACATACGGGTCAATAGAGGGTCTTCAGACTTAGCAAAATGTAAGTTTGCCCATTTGAAATTTATGTCACTTTTCTCTCTCTCTTTAAAAATTTCCCTACCATTCTTCTGGGCCATGCTGCATGACCCTTCCAAACTTCTATCTTGACATAAATGTGCCCACAAGTCTTTTTTCATATGTGAAGGTTAGAAACACTTTTATGTATGAGCGATAGTACTAAAAGATGAATGGTGGTTTGGGTTGGTTTTTATTGCTATTCCACAACTTCCTCGATTTTAAGAAGGCATTCTACAGAGTATGGCACAACGTACAGCCTTAGGCACATGCTGTGGTCGTTCAACGTTGAAGAGGGCCTAGAACAAGTCATGGAAACACTTTATTAAAACCTTGAACAGTGTCGTAACTCTAAACGCCAGTTAGGGGACTTGAATTCTTCCCAACCACAGAAGGGGTTCCACAAAATTTCTTTCTCGCACTCTCTTAAGCGTTTTCATATCTCAGTAGGAGGAAGACTTATCGCCAACCTGCACCTCTGACGTCGACCTACTGGGTGGCCGCAGGCAAGAACTGCAGGAGCTGACGTACAGGCGAGCTCTGGGAAAAATAAAGTGATGGTTAGCAGCTGTTTCCAGGTGAATGGGGACGCGCGAAGACGTTCACAGTGATTCATGACCTTTCTTCTCGCCACCCGAGCACAAGAGGATAGTACGTCAAGGGTACGTCGCAAAGACACAACGCCGAGGAAAAAAGAGCTGATTTCTCGGACTCGTATGACTGATACCGTCAGAACTTTTAACTTGAGATTTTCGAGACGTGGTTCATGAGGAGTGGGAACTAACGGGGACACTTAAGGGGGATAAATATTAAGGACTTTTTTTAGTACAGAAGAGTCCAGCCGGACCAATTGGTGATTTTTGATGAAAATTTGGTTTGTTTGTTCTTTGTGGTTGTTTATGCTTTTGAAATATGCGCTTGTGTTAGAACATAACTTGCGGGAACCTATTGTTGCATCTTGAGAGTACCTCCAGAGGGAAGCTCGTGGTAATTGGTAGTTCATCAAAACAAACGGTTAGCATTCGAACTAAAGTATAGAGGTTCACGAATATTGTTGAGCCTACATTGTCGATGTATTTTTTCTGTTCTGGTTTAATACCGTATGTGGAAGTTGTAGTAATGGAGAGCAGGGAGAACTAGTGTTCGACACTTGATTTTTGATTGGAAGTAGGAGGTTTGAATTTTTGGATTGATTTGAGTTAACTGTGTGAAATCTTGAGGAACTAGTGGGAACTAGTTTGAAAGTGAACTTTTCTGGTTGTTGGAACTTGAGGTGAAGCGGTAAAGGTACTATTAAGTTACGTCCAGCGCTCCTTTGCGATAATAAATAGTGGTGGGTCCTATTTATGTTACCCAGTGTTGAGTTTTGTCTGAGTGACAGGAGAGTGAAAGAACACAAACACGTGCTCCCACTATAGGTCGTCTGACATGGACGGGGGTGGGGGTTGTGACAGTATGGAAAGGTCACAGCCATGCAGAGGACCACAACACCTATCGCCCCCTCCCTACCAAAACGCGCGCAGAGAGAGAGAGAGAGAGGGGGGCAATGAGAGGAGTTAGTTATGACTATGTTTATAGAAAGTTAGAAATTATAGTTCATAATTTAAAAAGACAGATAATCGATAAGCAGTACTAAATAATCAAAATGACAGAAAATCAGGTAACACAAGGAATGCGGGCATGAACAGTTGGCCTATACAATCGCTAACTTATAATACTCGAGATGAATACACGTGTATAATTAAAAAATACATAAGCTAGCGTAGTGTGTATGCAAGTTGCAATCTCCCAATCATATCTTTACAAAATGACATCGGAACAACACGCATAGGGAACACAGGGGAAGTCTCTTTTTAACATCGTAGGCCTACTTGGGGTACTTCCTTTCTTCTGCACAAAGCGTCTCGTACCGAACACACGTACCCATACCGACGTACCCTCCAGTTTCAGGAGGTAAACCGGAAGCCAGCCAAGAAGAACTTGACAAGCTAACCCCGCCCTTCCAGGCGAGGTGTGGAGTGTGAACTGTTTGTTCGTTACGCGGGCTTCAAACGACTCGACTAGCCAGCAAAAAACCATTATAGAAAACTTCGGTAGCAATATATAAATATATATATATATATTTAGGCATACTGGATCGACATTCCTTACAGACGGAGATTAAGCTTCTTGGACAGAAATTATACATCGAAGGGAGACAAATTTTGGATGCACATGCTATGATTGGTTCCTTGCAGCTGCTTTTGTCCGATTTAGTGAGTGGCGTAAACAGACTTCTCCGCACAGACCACAGTGATGTAATTATACAGACAGCAGACTCTCCAACAGTTCGCTATAGCTGTGTGGCCATGTCCTGCACTTTGTGACCGACTACCGCAAATCACTAAACTTGTGGCAACAGCCGATCACTCGTAACCTCCACACAGCGGCCGCTCTACTGGGCATTTGGAGGTTAGCCAGACCCGACGGCGGCTGTCCTCCCGCCACATTTCATCAGTTTTACCTGCAGTAACACAGACGCCAACCAAGGTGTGTGTTGTCGCCCAGTGTTCTGTAAGCGATTCGAGCGATTTACCTGAATATGTAATCAGATCATCTTTGTCTATCGTGAAATGCAGATCAGCGAAGACAGTCCATTTCTTAAAGTTTTTATTGTTACAGATGTGATGTGATGCTCAGCATATAATCTCAGTAAATAAGTCAATATTATTGTCAGTATATAGCTCCGTTTGCCAGGAAACAAGTTTACAAACGGCATCAGCGTCACAAAATGTCTGTTCTCCTCTCCATCATTTGTCTCGGCACTAAAACAAAGACCAGGTGAACAGATAATACATTGGTATTGTTGTCATTTAACCCCTCTCCCCTCGGAATCATGGACGTATGATTTGCTACAAAAAGTAAGCGTCTACAGTGATGCCTCATCATACTTCTAGCCTGGCCTTCAGACAAGGCAAGGTGAGAGCATTTGCCAAGTTTTGCATACTTCACGTAACTAGGTATGCGCACATGCAGATATCAAGGTACGAGCTCACCCCCACACAGCCACTGACTGAATTATATACACACAAATATAAAATATGCATATAAGTATAAATGTGTACCCATGTACCCAAAGAGGTACATCCGTAAATAGGTCCAACGCACACACGAAAGGGTATATACATGATAACAAATCATACAGACATAAAGCCGCACGCGCCTACACACGCATAGGCGTATGTCAACACTTAAGTATGTGCACGTGTACAAAAACCTCAGATAAATCATGGACTCTTAGGGGAGACGAGTTTATAAATAAAAAAGATAAAGGTTCATAGTACAACGAGCTCAAAGTTAAAAGTAAGTTAATCTTATGTTTAGTGTATTAAACAAACAATTTTTGATGAGAAAAAAGACTGCAGAGAAGCGGAGACGTTATCGGAGATGTTATAAATATAAATGCTCTTTTCAAATAGTTTTATTTACAAACAGTATTTGTAAGCTATTATTAAGACCCCCGACAGAATACATGTTATTTGTCCCTGGTGCCAACAGCCTCGTGAAATTTCTTTCTCCTGTAGACTCTGCAAATAAATAAATAAATAAATAAATAAATAAATAAATAAATAAATAAATAAATAAGGAGGGATGCATGGAAGCATTTAGAAATTAATTGTTTTAGGATATGTTAAGCAGGAACCCTTGCGCCAACTTGACACATCAGCGGAAGTCACGTTTAACGGTCTACGAAGCCCCCGTTTATCAGTCAAATGGTACAACCCCCCCCCCCCCCACACACACACACACTTTACCCAGTTTAAAACAATAGGGTTTTCCCTTGCGCTAGAAAGTCATGCAGACCTATATTCATCATTGTGGCACGAGTACATATTGGGAGTAGGGATTACAAAGCATTCACTGAACATGTTGTTTAGATAACACTCTATGTAAACAATTAAAGGAAGCATAAAGTTGTTAAATGTAATAACTTAAAAGTTTCACATTTTTGATAAGCATACATAACGGCTTTCAGCCGTCTGTTGTGCCAGTGACAGCAGAACGGAAATTAAGGAGAAATAGTTGCTCTAAACGAATCTAAAAGATTTTGGTCGCGGGGAATTCGTTGCTACCCATTTTTATGTCCCCGACATTACAGTTTCACACTCTAACCTGGCTTCGTGAACGGGGAGGGAGATCAGGGTCGCCCAAAAGGTATGCACCTACTCAGATATATATATATATATGGAAAGTTACAGGCTGAAGCAAATTGAGAAATTTCCTGCTGGAGTCCCTCTGGTATAGAGGCTTACCTTACAAAGCGATTACACTTGGCAGCAGTTCTAACCATCAGTTGTTTGTTTGGGTTGGAAGTCTCGCACCACAGTAGCTGTCAATACATTTACTACAGAAATGTTCTGCTCCACCCCGCCCCTAAGTTGTTTCAGAGGAAGAACGGAAGCTCTCTGCATCAAGCAAATTCCTGGGATTATTGGCTTCTTTGCAGCAGATAGTTAATGTGCGTTCGTCCCGACAACATAAACCTTATACATAGTAATGCTTGGGAAACCGTGCGAAGAATCCATTTTCAAAGACTGGAGTATTCTAAGTAAAATTGCAGAAGGATTCCGTGTTTACACTCTAGGTTAAGTGAGGGTTATTATTTGTTTGTTGTGTTGTACGCGGAGATAGCGACCTGAGCTATATATCATTTGGAAACAGTCGTCATATCACTTTGTGCCAAATAAAAAAAATATTCTAGGAGATCTGCACCTCTCCAGATCACTGTCCTGGTGGCAAATGGATTGCCCTGTCGTTTCAGGGCCACGAAAGGACTAACGTTTCTGCGCCTTATGATCAAACAATGGCTCAGAGATAGAAGCTTCCTTAGATGCTCGAGATCACAGCATCAGCAGATGAGCTCAGTGGACGCCAATGACACTTCCCAATGCAAGGACTGTTGACACATTCAATTCACACTCCTTTGAAATCATATAAAGCTGTTACCTTTACCTGGATATCAAGCCCCTGTTTTAGGAGTCAAACCATGCGCTTAATTCATATTTCTGAGTCCTCAGCCTCCGGCTGTCACAATGGGACGGTCTGGTGTACAGATGTCTTAATCACAACATTTCGTCAATAATTTGCAAGTAGAAAACCTACCTATGTAGTCCACAATTGCTCTGGGGCAGTCTGTTGCTGTTCAAACGTTTGAAATTAAGTCTCACATTTGCAGTCTCTTTTATTAAATACAATGACAACAACAGCTGGTTGGAGTATCAAAGCTCTTCACAATTAAAATTCCCGTCGAACAAATAAATAATTTAGCGGTGTGTATTTGTTAAAAATAAGGATTCGTCAGACAGCCAACAAGAAGAATTACTAAGTAAAAATATAGGGACCGTTGCAGAAAACATCCTGTTTGCAGTTTCTGTTTGTCAAGGTCGAAAAAAAAAATTTTGCTTTCTAGAAATCTTTTAAAACCTAGAATCCTCAAATACGCTTATTAAATTTTAGACACATCGTAACGCGCTCAAACAAAATTATATTTAAAAAGACAGAGTATAATATTTTGCAGAAAAAAGAAATTAGGATGAAAGATAGTGCAGGATATCTATTTATCTTTGGATAAAATATACGTGTACAAGTAAGAGCAATTATGCCTAAAATTAGACTCACAGGCAGTCGCCTAAGAAGGTATGCACACGCACGCAACATACCTCAATGCAAGTATGGGCGAGCACGCACGCACGCATTATAATTTTGCCAAATTGTTCAAAATAAGGGAAAACGTACTAAGGAGAAAGACCTATTCTGTCTACAGGAAGAGGAAAATCCCTCTGGGCTAATAATCAGGTGTCACCATTTGTACACAGTGAAACTAATAACTGAGATTGACGAATTTCTTGTTTGTGCAGAAACTACGATTAAAAACTCACTGGAACTCAGTATATATGCAGTCATGATGTCATTTTTTTCTCAAACCGCTGTTCGTGTCGGTCTGATGTTACTCTGTGCACAAGCAGTCACCTAGTTCCACGAGACAAGATTTATATAAAAGAGCGATTTACAAATAAGAATTTCTTCAATATGACGCTTACAGTAAAAAGCATTTCTGCATGAAAATAATATTTGCTACAGTTGGACAAGCAGCACTGGAGATACGGCTCAGTAATTTTACAAGTGTGTTCTGTTTTTTGTGTCAACATTAGTGCGACATTGAACTCTACAGTTTGTACACTTCACGACATGGTAGCTTCTAATGCGAGAAAGTGAGATCCGATGAAAGGGCATTTATTTTTCCTGTATTATTTCTGAGAGTTTCAAGGATAAGAGTTTTGCTACATCGGCTTGCTTGTTTTGCAAAACTGCACCTCATTTTGAAGGAGGCTGTATGAAGTCATGTACAACGTAACACAAGGAGCAGGGACTTACAACGCCAGTATAGGTGTCAACCGTGTTAACTTCAGCGATGTGAAGATGACCGGAAGTGGGAGATGGGTCAACGTCTATGACCAAGGGCTCGTTTCCCTTCAACAGCTGAACATGTTTTTGGCGAGCAGGCCACTGGGGCTTCTGCTTTGTACGCTAGGCATTTTGGCTGGCTGTGTGAACATCGGGGTTAATTCGTCTCTTAGGCAAGACGCGTATGTCTTTTACCTTACAGGAATCAGTGTGGCAGACAGTGTTTGGTTCCTCAGTGATTGGATCGGTCTGATTATGTACATGGTTTTCCCGTTTTCATCCAGAGCTTTCCAGATTTACAATCATTATCTAACCGTCTTCGGGGCCACTGTTTTCCAGCGCAGTTCAATAATTCTCAATTGTTTGGCGTCTTCTGAAAGATTTTTAAAACTCACCTTCCCGTTTCAAATCTCGAAAAATGCTCTGAACCGCTACCCGCTGGTCGCTATATTCTCAGTGTTCTTTCTCTCTTTACTATTAAATTTCTCCCTGCTTCTGGAGTTTGAGGTCAGGGAACTGCGAGCAGATCTCTGGCTGCTTGCTACGACAAGAATCGCGCAGGATAACCCCGGCCTGTTCCTCGCGTTACGTAACGTAAGTCGGGCGCTCCTGTTTTACGTGCCGCTGGTATACCTGCTCTCAATCAACATAGCCTTAGTCACTGCGCTGAAACTGCACGCGTCCAAACAGCAGGACATCCGCGCAACGAGAGGAAAAACCAAGAG
This sequence comes from Lanistes nyassanus, assembly GCA_004794575.1. Taxonomy (NCBI): domain Eukaryota; kingdom Metazoa; phylum Mollusca; class Gastropoda; order Architaenioglossa; family Ampullariidae; genus Lanistes; species Lanistes nyassanus. Next base: position 73,806 of record SMGT01014989.1, on the reverse strand, counting down.
CAAAGATCAGCAAACATCAAAGTCTCTCGCATCGAAAGAGAGGAACACACAGGCGCACGCCGTTATGGCCACGTCTCGCCTCGTTTTCATTCTGACGTTCAGCTTTTTCCTTCTGTCGCTGCCAACCACGCTGAACTCCACGGTGGACAGCTTTGTCGACGACTATGGACTCAACTCCCGCAACTTCTACTTGTATCTCATGATAACGTACGGGGCAGAGTGGACAGTGTACCTCGTGGAGCCGTGTGTGTTCACAGTCAGCTTGACGCTCAGTCGCCAGTTCAGGATAGTGTTGCTTCGCGGAATGCACGTGAGACGCCGCCACGGCTTGCGGCGAGGAGAAACTTCAGTGAAATCTGATTTCACGCGTACTGTAACAGTTTCACGCTGAGATTTTCAGTTTTCACAGCCGCTGGATAATGCATCAGGCATTTGGCCGGGTATTACTCATGGATTTAAAAATTAGGAAAAATTAGGAAAATACCCCTTGAGCTTACTCAGCCGCGTTCGTACAGATATATTTAATTTTTCCCAAAGACAATACAAAAGGGAATAGAAACAAGATCTGCTTTCTGTATTTGTGTTGTTATTGTAATTCTTCCAGTGCTGTAACACCATTGGTGAATAGAAGATCCGTCGGCCTAAGGGAGATGGAAGGTTGTTACTTGCGTAAAGCCGTTGTCCACGGTAGAGCTGGCTTTACCGTCACCAAAGCTGTCAGACTTTCCGCTGTACGCCGATAGCTAAGCCACCTATCAGTGTGTTCGATCAAATGTTAATATGCAATGAAATTTTATCAGACTCCGATTATGCCGTTTGACAGTTTTGAAAAGAACTTTGATTTCAGAAAAAATGCTCAGGATAATTATGCCTCGTGAGATCAGCGGAACAAGTGTAACGGCCAGTCGGTTGTGATTTGCAGTGGGTCATAAGGGATTTTGCAGATGTCTTCTTTAAAAAAATCTCCTAAATATTGAATCAATATCTCTGTGTCGCCTTTCTCGTGTTTACAAGAGCCTGGCGGAACTGGCGATAAGTCATTTCATAAACATGCTTCACAACCCCACGCCGACATAGAGGTGACTGTGTGGATTGTACGACTCCATTTTGAAACGAAACTTTCCTGGTTAAGCTCATATATGATACAGTGCTGGACAAAACAAAAATGAGAAAACACGAACAAAGAATTAGTGAAGACACGTGAGTTTAAGCTAACAACAGTTCTAAAAGGCAAAATATATTAACACACATAAGAAAGCCTTCGGCCTTCAATATCTGTTTATTTTCTCAGGTACAAGAATGCATTTCTAACGGAAAACGACAATATACACTTTCTCTTTCGGCTTAATATACATTATATTATTTGCACATATTCAAAGTCAACATTAACAAATGTGTTGTTACCGCTGTAGATATTTCTTTAAAGTTAGACAGCTATTCAGCAAACTGTATTGTCTTTTAAAACAGTGGAGCGTAAAAATAAGTTGCAGATGAATGGGGATAGAAAAAGGATACGAATACAATGACTATGGCAATGATTATGACGACACGACGACCTCATGACACGATATAGGAGAAGATGAGGAGGCAAAAATGATGACTTTAAAAGACGAAAGTCAAAGAACAATACGGAAACCAAAGATAAAAAATAAGTAATCGGGTACGTGCCCCGCAAGCAGAACCTCGTTTTAAGCAAAATACCTCACAAACCTTTGCATTGGAATTGTGAAATTAACAATAAGACAGTTGCTTTATTGGGTGACATTATTTTAACTTACCAAAGTTTCAGAAAACGTGCGTCTAGGACAAGAGGAATCACAGACAGTCTGGCAGCAGAAGATCTTACAGACGTCAAGACAGGGAGAGAACACATCCTGGCAGACTAGCGACGTGTGGGATTTTCGCGTCGTGTGGGATTTTCACGTCGTGTGAGATTTTCACGACGTGTAGGATATTCACGTCGTGTAGGATTTTCGCGTCGTGTAGGATTTTCACGTCGTGTGGGATTTTCACGTCATGTGCTGTGTATTTGTAGGTTAAGCCTAAAAAACCATCAGTGCATATACTGTTTAGGCAGTTTTGTCATGTACTTCTTGAGAACAACAGAAAAGATACTGGACATTCTGTACGTATATACACAGAAATAGAATTGGTATTTATATTCATTATGCTGTAGTTTCATTGTACTAAAGCTTTCCTGCGCGTTTCAGAAACATTATTCATTTTTTATTCGCCGAGCGATTTTTGCGCAAGTAATTGTTCTTACTTTGTCTGCATTGAAATGGGTTGATGAAGGATTAATAAAATTTATTAACTACCCTTCTCGTCTTCCGAAATTAAAAGACCATTTAAGTGAGGAACAACGCGAACGAACTAACGAACGAACGAACGAACGAAAGAGCGAACGAACGAACGAACGAACGAACGAAAGAGCGAACGAACGAACGAACGAACGAACGAACGAACGAACGAACGAACGAACGAACGAACGATAAATAAACCTTGTTTATGTTCCCCCATCTCTGAGGGCAGTGACAAGGTCTTTTAAACTTCGTGTCAAGCATCTCATCGGAAGCTGAGAAATTACACAGCAGAAACAAATGTTTTAGCTCTGACGACACCTTTGGTGACAAATCTCCTGCCTCCACATCTGGAGATAATGCCATCCCCAAAATACAACAAGCCAAAACGCAATCATCTGTAGTATAATTTCCAGTGCAAGCCACACGCGAGTGGGGGAAGCGAGTGCTCTGATGACGTAGCCAAAACTATGACCAAAGGCCTGCAAAACCTTGACATTTGCGCAGGGAAAGTTAGAGCTTTGAAGCCATGGGGCCAGGCACATAGCAGCGTTATGACAACTCCGGGCATAAGCGACATGGTCGGCCGTCTCCACGTCTGGTAGTTACAGCCTCAGCTGTATAAGCGTCAACATCTAGTGTCATGCAGATATATCTTCGTCAGCCTCCCACAAGCCTCGTCAAGCATACATTTCTCAACTGAGGCCATAACATTTACAGACTTTCCAATGGGAACAATGTGTTCTGGAAATCGTGTTTCTCTTAGTGGAATTAAATTTTTGGAGAAAAGAATAAACATATCGGAAGCTATATATGGACTGTTAATTTCAAAGGGCTTTTAACTAATTTGTTGGGTACATCTTGCCAATCTTGCCTGAAGGGTTGACTGTCTGACGGTTGGAAATGGTCACAAAGTCGGACTTTTTGTGTTATCCCACTTCAGTACCAGACGATAGATATCAGTATAGTTTAAACTGCATGGTTCCTTGTAAGGGTCGCTTGTATTGTTTGACAAAGCAATACGGAAACTGTCTGTAACAAAGGAATTAAGTTTTAGATTGAACTGGTCATAATTCCAGCCTAACAGCCTAACATTAGATAATTGTTTTTTTATCATAGAAAAGCAACTAAAATTAGCAGAAAAACAAGAGAAAGAAGATATTCATAGCATAAAGACAATTAAGAAAACCAATAGTGTATTTTAGACACCCTCGTTTGGTACCGAAGTCCATTAGATGATGACTTTACGACACTTGCGTTGCTTCTGTGGTTCCAGAAACGTCTGAGTTGATGTTACAAAGTTGAACAGTACAGGCTGGATTTTGTTGCTAAGCGGATGTATACAAAACTCTGCTGCTTGAGACAAGTTGATGTGCTGCCACACGTGAGACTGCTGTCGCAACACGGGCCTCAGTCCCACCCAGTCACATTATACTGACACCGGGCCAACCAGTCCTAGAACTGTTCCCTGTAGTGCCAGGCGTCTGGCAGGGAAGCCATTTTTTTAGTGTGACTCGGCCGGATGCAAACCACCGACCTCAAGCTATAACCGTGAGACCATTGAGGCGGTCAGGATAGAATCAGCCCCGATACGTTTGTGTACCCACACAGACGAGTGTACGCAGATAAAGAGGAATGAGCACAGAAAACAACACACACAACTAAGCATGCGCGCTACACACACACACACACACACTCTCTCTCTCTCTCGCTTTCTCTCATTCCATTCTTACTCTCCCCCCTCTCTCTCTCCTTCTCTCTTTTCCTCTCATTTCCTGTCAGTCTTTGTATTTGCTGTGTAATGATTAGGACTGAGTTACGACACACGTTGTGAGGCCTGTTTTCCTTTTTGCATTTTTACCTGAACCGTTTTGTGTTAATAAGAAACGGGATACGAAGCCCCATATAGCAAGACTGACTAGAACATACAGTGATTTGATATATAGAGGTCTTATACATTTCTATGTTTGATACAGGATCACGTACTTCAGCCGAAAAGAAAGACATTTTCTATTTTCAGAAACAGAAAAAAATTACCTCTTATTTTTCTTAAAACACAATTTTCAATTTTGTCATAAAAACATTTTGTATTTTTCACTTAAAAACTTCTTTACGTTAAAACAAAATCTTTTCAATTTTGGATAAAGTATTTCTATTCTATTTTTCATGATAACCAAAATATCATTTTTCTTACAGTTGCCTAAGAGGATACAAAACTCGAATGAGCTGCTGGCGTCGTGTGCGTGCGTGGAACATTGTAGATCACGGGCCGTGCAGCTCCTTCGTTAGGTAAACCGATCAGCTCTGCTTTTGCTGCAAGCGGATAGACTTGCACGGGGTTAATCAATAATCTGATACTGAGATCAATTTTTAAAAACCTCAGTAACTTTTTAAATTTTCGAATTTTTGCGTAGTCATTGGAGATTTTTTTGTTGAAATACCTATAACATTACTATAATGTACTTGGATTTGCGTATATGCATCCTCTATATTTCATTTCTCTAAATTAATTGCACACCGACACATACATGCATGCAGGATACGCCTGTCCATAAGCATACACATTCCTTCTCTCACACATCCACGTGATCACGTTTTCGCTCACACTCATACACGCACACAATCACACAGATGCACGTACTCTCATACAAACGTACACACGATGCACACACATAAATATACACAAATACAGAGAGATGTCTCAGAAACCTTTTCTCAAAAAAACTCTTATATAACGCACGTTTCTGGTACTGAAAAAACCCTGAATTTGAAAATATGCATTCCTGGTTAGGGCTATATCGATTGGTTCCTGGTTGGAAAGATACATTTACCTGACGGTATATAAGAAAGGGGTGTCAGAAAGATTATAAATCTGTCACCGAATGTGATAAGAACTGATGTGGACATTGAGCCTGTCCTTGCCTGTGGCTTAGGCTTCTGATGGAGCTGAGTGAGGGAGGCAACCTCACCTCGTCTGTCGTGAACCTAGCGGCAGCGGGAGATGGTGTCACCCCGGACTATCAGCCGAACACTGATGCCGTTTTCCCCACCGACAGTGTGGTCTCCGAGGAGATGCTGGGCGAACTTCTGAAGGCATCTAGCATCGCATGTCTCGTCACGATCTCACTTGCTCTGCCGGCTTGCGTGCTGAACGCCCTAGTCACCTCGCTCAACCGGCGCGACGCGTACTGTCAATATCTCGCGGGCATGAGCGCTGCAAACGGCCTGGGCTTGCTGTGCAGCCTCCCCTACAACATCCTCACCTTTGTCTGTCCCTCCTCGTTCGCCTACAACTTCGTGCAGTTCTATCTCAACTCTATCGGAGCGACGATTTTTCGTCGCGTGGCTGTCGTTCTGAATGTGCTGGCGTCTGTGGAGAGGTTTCTGACGCTCATTTTTCCGTTCCCAGTCTCCACCAGCGTTCTGAGGCGCCAGCCTCACCTGATTGTGGGGTGTGTGCTAGTGGCTACTGTCGTCTTGTACACTCCTGCTGCTTTCGAATTCTCTATAGTGAAAGTCGAGAGCGATGAGTGGATTTTAGTGCAGTCCGTCGTCCGCTTGGAAAACCAACAATTGTTTTTTATAACAAGAAATATTGCCCGTGCGCTCGTGTTCTACGCACCGTTGTTGCTGTCACTAGTGGTGAACACCGCATTGATTGTCGGCCTCAAACTTCACGCAAGCAAACAACAAGCAGTGCGCGCAGTCAGAGGAAAAGCTCTCCAGCGTGGTAACAGGAATGGTCCTGATAATGGGGGCCACCTGCAGACGACAATTGTCAGCCAGACTTGTCGACTGGTTCTTGCGCTCTCGTTCGCGTTTTTCTTCTTGGCGCTACCCCGGATGCTGAACGACACAGTCAGCAGCTACCTGCCGGGGTACTGCTCCGTGGCCACCCGCTGCACTCTGTACCGCGTCATCAGCGCCTTTGGAATGTTGCCTCCGCTGCTCACGGAGCCGTGTCTGTTTCTCATCAACTTCGCTCTCAGTCGCCAGTTCAGAAAGGTGGTTCCTATCCTCCTCCGTTCAACGTGGTACGTAAGCAAAAGCATCACGGAGTCGAAGAACTACATTACAGCGGCATGAGACAAAGATTGGTTCACTGCTACTTCAAAAAATAACTGACAAAATAAGATATATAGATTCGATGCCAGATAATAGAACTATAGCTAGGAAGCCCCAAAAAAATGAGTACGAAGTGAAAAATTACTCGAAATAATTTGAAATCACCATCATCATCATCATCATCATCATCATCATCATCATCATCATCATCATCATCATCATCATCTTCTTCTTCTTCTTCTTCTTCATCGTCATCATCATCATCATCGTCGTCGTCGTCATCGAAGTACCCTCCACCACCAGCTTTTCACCAACAAACACGACACTGCGTCTTGACACGTTGCCAGCCCGGAATGTGTTCATAGAGACAGCTCCGTTTTAAATCGTCTTCACAGGCTCCACAGACAGCTGTACGCAGTTCTTGACCGCCAAGGAACAACGGCGAAGAAATTACAAACTGTATTGAAGTTTTTGCATGCATGTGGCGTGCCCTTTGACGCCTTAGATCTAAATAAACAGTCTTTCATATACATTAAAAGCAAACCAGATAAGCTTTGTTTGGGTTGAACGGTTTTTAAAAGTGATCGTTCCTACCCACGGGATCGGAGAAGGGGTTACATCCCTTTATCAAGAAAGAATTCGAAGGCCAGTGACCTATATAGCCAGCTTTTAAACTCATCAACACGGTTTCCGACAGAGGTGGGCATGTGGTGAGATTTTTCACAGAACTGAAGGAACGTTTTTCTTGTTCTCGGACTTTACTGACTTAATATTCCCGTAATATTTACTGTCTACTTGCAATATTTTCCTTATATTTACTATCGACTTATTCTATGCATTTATTTTGCTTACTTATGTTATTTACTAATATTTATTCTGTTTCTTGAATAGGTGGATCATAATAACATTCGATTTTGAATGGTGTTATGTGCCAAAATCTCCTTCAACGCCCAGGGGCTACAAAGCGATTACACTGAACTCATGGCTACACGCCGTTGCAAATCTTGACCTCATACAATATACTGACACAAACAACTCGCTTATCGCGACAACAACTTCTTATTTCGTGTTGCCACCACCTTATTGTGTATATTTCTGCGTAAATCGTAACCTAATCCTTTGAATATATCTTGGTAAAGGTTTTAATAACACTTCATATGTCGTAAATGATATAACCGCATGTATTTCTCAATGCAGTTTGCTCGGGTTGTTATCGAATTTTGTGATATAATTCTACTCTAAACTGGTAGCTGGTATCTCCTCGTGACTGACCTTTGCTCTACCAGTATCTTGTTTACAGTGTATAGACCAGCGGGATCTACTATTATTTCATGCTGTAACATCCAGATAAATCCGCATTGCACTCAGGAAAGTGGCATACTATGGCAGCTAGGTAAATAGTTCATTTGAATAATGTTTTCCTGAAATGCGAAAACACCTAGCTCATTCCTTGTATCGACGCGCGAAAGTCTGTGGGTTTGAGTAAGTGCGTGTGTGGACACGTCTGAGTGAATCTTAACGGAACAAATCGAACACGTTTTTAAACACAATAGTAACTTTTGTAAGCATTGATTTTGTTTTTGATAGAGCGGCGAGAGGATGAAACAATCTGGAATCATTTGTGTTTTAAAATATCGTGTGTATTGTAATGTACTGGTACGTCTACGCTTTAGAGCATAAACAATAATCTGAGTGTTACCAAACGCAAGGTTCGTTGGGTTGTTTTGGCTAGCACTGTTGATATCAGATCTTGCTTGTTGTCGGCAGTAACTGTGGTAACGACTAAGACAGCAGTCAGGAAATGGAATAATAAAAGAAGACAACAGGTGAATAGCTGTGGGCAGAAAAAGCTTTCGATCAGGTGTGTTATTCATGTGTAACCTGTGTGTTACGTATGCATCCTTGCATGTATGTCAGTAATAAGTATCTATCCATGCATAATTGTTTGCGTGTACGTCAGATGGAGAACAGCAAGACAAAAACGAAAAAGAAGAGAGCAAGAAAGTTCAGGGTTAGAATGGAGTAGGATGGGAAGGAACAGAGTTGGGATGAGATAAAACTTTACTTCGTTAGATGTCAGATGAGCATCAGAAGAAACAAGAGAGCTAGAACAGCTCCGTTGATTTTCTGTGGTTCACATCAAAAGGTATCGGAATGTAATATACGGGTACTTTCATGCCCACAAACTGTTTTTGTGAGCCGGATCTCTCTTCAAGGTCACTTGGTGATACAATAATTTTCAAATATACCTCAACAGTTTTTGAAAATAAATGTCTACGGTTTTCATATTTCCCTTTTCCTTCTGTTGTGGTCTGTCGGTCTGTCGGTCGGTCGGTCGAAAGAACGAAATGTCGAAAGGTCGAAAGCAGTAGTTGTTACGAAAAAAGTTGTTCTTAACAGCGGGAAGTCATGATACAACACAACTCAACAACGGACCTTGGGAAAGGGGGGAGAAGAGACAGAGAGCGAGAGGGGGAGAGGGGGAGAGAATTAGAAACTAACAAGAACAAAATAAAAGGAAAGAAGGAATTTGAACTGAGTGTTGTAAGAGCCAGAAAAACTTTAGAGACCTCACGTCCTTAAAGCGTAGTGCACACGATGCGACTGAGTCGCAATCACAAGCTAGATGTTTTATATACAAAACCCCCAGCAGCGTTCAGGAAAGACCGACTTCATTTCCTCAAAACCGGAGCACCTTGTGCGACTAGCAGCAGACGTGTGCAGCAACTTCGGTGAGAAAGGTCCAGTGGAAATTCCGTGCTCTAAAAAGCCAACATTATTTTGAATATTAAAAAACAAGAAGGAAGATGTAACAATACATCCCTTCTCCCAAAGCCATAATTGAGCTACAAAATGTTGCACGAGGACCGTGACAACACCACATTCACCCTGCCCGGACACACCTTCACTTCAGTCTCGTCACCAGGGGTCGGTTTCATGAACGCTATAGCGGCTGGTTTTATGGACCAATGGATGAACGGACCGAGTAACGACCCAGTGGGCGTGGGAAAGGAAAAGAACCAACAAACCAGCTTTCATTTATCTTCAGCGAGTGTGCACATCCCCTCTTGCATACGTTGGTTTCCTACTTACAGAGCATCTCTCTAGTTCCTGCAACAACCATACTGCCAACAATCAAAGACATACCAATTTCATAATAAGACTCGGGTGGGGGTGTGGGCGTCAAATCTGTGCCAGGGCTTCCTTGTCAAAAGAATAAAAGCAACAAGAAAAATAAACAAGAAGAAAACTATAGATCACCTTGGCATGACACATCGTTACTGTTTTCTTATGCTTGGGAAAATAGTTTAGAATCTTTCTAGATAAGTGCACCTTACACTAACGACTGACAAACCCCGCCCTGTATGCACGCATGAACAATCAACTGTTTTCCATCTCATAAAATATACCACAATAATATCAATAAGAAAGTACAGTTATGAAGAGCTAGACACATCATAAACTATGATTACTTAACAATTTTCAGAGCAGTCAGGGTATTTGCACTCCTTCGTGTACATGGCAACTTTGTATTCCAAACATAACTGTTTTGAATTCAAATTACTTTCTTATTTACACTTATCTTTTCCATACCTTGTCTTGCGCACACAAAAGATATGTGCACATAATTGATCGTGCGTCCTAGTGCATTAATATCCATGTTTGTGAAAATATGGTAGAATGTATTTCGTCAGCAAATCTTTTGATATTTAGACCAAGCTCCATACAATTTACTGAAAAACTGCATGAAAGATGATAATTATGAGTCAAAACTTTTTTATTGGTTTTGTTTATTGGTCCTTTATCTGATTTTTTTGGTATGTGTAACATCCAGAAGTAAGGTATCTCTAAAAGAACGTACATACTCTCCCCACCCCACCCCACACACACACTCCATATGAAACTTTGATGAGCGAAAATACACGGTAATTGTCTGCAAGAATTATTTGGTTAGTGTTCACAGCTATAAATCCTCGGGAAATAAGAAGGCGTATTTTCCTCAGTGAGTTTAGTTCATGCAGGTTTGCCATCATGTTCCGCGAGTTTCTTTTCCTCGACACAACCGTTGTTCCAGAGGCTCCAGACACAACTTCGGCTTCCGCTTCCGAGAAACTTAGTGACTTCTCCACGCAGTATTCCAGCAGCTCCAGACTGCCAAATGTTTCGACGGACGCCAAATCCAGTGGCAGTCTTTACGATGACGGTCTGATTTCAGCCAGAGTGGCAGCAGTGGTTGTGCTGACCACTAGCTCCGTGGCTCTCCTCATCGGAGTTGTCGCTGTCCCGCTGTGCGTGCTGAACGTTGTCACCAACTCTGAGCAGAGACGAGACGCCTACACGTATTATCTGATAGGGATGAGCATAGGAGATGGCTGCGATCTGCTCGTTATGTTAATTACCATACTCTTGTCGATGTTTGTTCCTACATCATCATTCGCCTACAACTTCACGGTGGTGTACTTCAGCATAGGTGTCGCTGTGGTATTACGGCGTGGTGCTATTGTGCTCAACACGCTGGCGTCTGTTGAGAGATTTTTCACTCTTGTTTTCCCTTTCCGAACGTCCAGTAATTTTCTAAACCGCTACCCGCGCTTAGTAATCGTTTCTGTCTACGGAGTAACCTCCCTTTTACACATCACTACTGTGCTTGACTTCAGTGTGGTGAACATCAATGGCGAGGTTTGGACTTTCGCACCATCGACTTCCCGACTGAAAAACGAAGAAGCATTTTTTATGATGAAAACAGTTTCCAGGGCAACTGCGTTTTACGGACCGCTAGTCGTTTCGTTGATAGTTAACACAGCATTAATCGTTGCGCTTAAACTGCACGTGTCTAAGCAACAAGACATCCGGGCAACTAGAGGTGGAGGTGCAGGGGATGGAACTCTTCCGAACGAAACAGCAAAAGGTCTTCAGCAGAAAGGTCACCATCAGACAGACAGAATCACACAGACGTGCCGTCTTGTTCTAGCTCTCTCGTTCACCTTCTTTGTCCTGGCCTTACCCAGAACGCTTAGCGGGAACGTGGCCAGCTTCCTGCCCAGCTATAGTTACTTTTCCAGCACGCGCTATCTCATCACGGTTATCGACTCTATCACATCCTTACCGCAATACCTGACAGAGCCCTGCCTCTTCATCATCAGCTACACCCACAGCAGCCAGTTCAGGAAAACGGTCGCCAGTCGGCTATGTCGAAGAAAGACGGTGGATATGGATGTCAACAAAAAGCAATTCTTACCCGATTCGACACAAACTATTTTTTAAAACGAATTGTGACAGAAAGTCGATCAGGGGTGTGTTTAAAGATAGTTGCTCTAACGAATTGTGACAGAGAGAAGATAGACCAGTTCAGTGTTAAAGAAGGCACATAATCCAAGTAGAAGTGAAGAATTCCCACCCCACCTCTTCTCTACAGTTACAATTAATTTGATTGATTGTTAACGCAATTTGTAAGGATAAAATTAGTGGGAAGGCAGCAGTCAGCCATACTAACAGTTGCGCTTATACACATAAACCTAGAGACAAAACAGCAGACTCTTCACTAAAAGCTGACCCTAAAATGACCTTGCTATTAAGCTGAGCAGCTATGGAGGGTTTCGATCTTTAAGCAGCATAAGCGGATCAACCAAACAGATAATGAAATATCAATCAAGCAGTTAATGACGGATCAACCAAACAGTTAATGGCGGATCAACCAAGCAGATAAAGACGGATCAACTTAACAGATAAAGACGGATCAACCAAACAGATAATGGCGGATCAACCAAACAGATAAAGACAGATCAACCAAACAGATAATGGCGGATCAACCAAGCAGTTAATGGCGGATCAACCAAACAGATAAAGACGGATCAACCAAGCAGATAAAGACGGATCAACCAAGCAGATAAAGGTCACAGGTTGATATGCAATTCTCTCACCGCAAACCATTAACTGATGGAAAATGTCCAGAAAGCTAGGACAATCAAAAATCTCAAAATAAATCCATCAAAACCCAGTCACTAGCACACACAGTTAAATAGTTATGAAAATAATGCGACACTGTTCTGCTCAAGTCTGGGGGAAGGGGACAGCATCAGCAATATGTTCATATGAAAGGGTTCCAGCTGTTTTTTAAAGCTTACCATCGGATTCAGCCAAGCGACAAACGAAAAGACGTGTCGGCTGCAGTTAGTTGTGGCAGGAAGGGAAGTCTTTCAGTTCTCGTTTCTGCGATGCTGATTCCAAGGAAGACAGGTACATTAGGCAACGACGAGGATTTCTTTACTTCTTTTTCTGTTTGTTTCTGTACTTCTTATTATCTCCCACATTAATGTGTTGCATACTTTATGTACTGTTGTGTAGTTTTAAATTCCATATGCAATAGATCTTCCATGGCCTTCATTTTGAAATAGGTGGGAAAAAAATTGAGAAACGTCTCGTTTATAGAAACATTTGAAAAGAACCAAGCGTGAGTGAAAGATAGGAGCACATCAGACGATGCTGTTTGCTTCTACTGCCTGATGTGAGCCGAGAGGGTTGTTTTCAGCTGTTGAAACTGTTGAACTTATCAAAGATTTCATACGCAAACTTACTTAACAGTCTTGGCCTTTAGAGACAGGGGGGTGCGGCTATATTCTATGTATAGGGGGTTGGGAAATGCGACGGTCTGTGGTGGGACATACAGACAGTCCAAAAGTGTTAAATTTGTACATAGTTATACTTGTAAAGACTTGCACAAAATATTCATTTGTTTATTCGGTGTCAACTTTAGTTCTCTCTCTCTCTCTCTCATTTGCACGTACACACCCTCAAGCAACCCCGCAAAACACACGCACATGCGCACAGCTTTAAATAAGAAAAGTCAACGACGAAGTTTTTAATTTTGCTTCTAAGAAACACGTTTGCCTGCACGCCAAGTATATCGATATTTTATATGTTTTATACCGGTATATAAAATACCGCTACGGCAATAAAATAATATTGTGCGTACCAGTACCACTTTAAGTACCTTTATTCAACTCCACAAGCAACCCAGGGTTTGACAGGCGAACTACTCGCACCTGCACTTCCTGTGTGTTGTACCTGTACGTTTATGGTTGAACAGGAAGACAGACAGAAAAACGCCGAGCCTCATCCCGGAACAAAGAGTCTATGATTTTGTTTTGTTGTGTTTTGTTCATTTAATAGGGAAACCACATGCAAATGACGTCCTACAACATGGCCAAGCCATCGGTCCAATCCCTGGTTGTCAAGACCGCCCTTTGGATCGGCAGGGAACAAAATCTTAAGAGGCAAAAAGAATATTTAGACCATTTTATTTAATAACAATTGTTATGATCTGTAATAAATAATAATCGACTCGCTGAAAATATCTGAGGGAAATTCCAATTTAAAGCATCCGTTGATATCTCTTCGTTATGCTGGGCAGCAAGTTAGTCCACACACATGCGCAGTAGTCCTCTTCACAAAATAAATGGAGCTCCCGGGAAATGTGCCGAACGAAGACCAACTAACAAAGAAAAAGCCCGAATCAAAACTAAACAATTTAAAAACAAACCAAAACCAAACCAAAAAATAAAGCAACTAATAAAATCTATTGACCTCTGAACATCTAAAATCTTCTTATGCCTTCAAGACCACGTGATCCCCGACAGTTTTGTGCAGCATTTAAGACATAGTAAGTCATTGCTGTGATTGGTAGTAGACTCAGGGAAAGTCTGTTACTCGTGTATCATGCCTGATTGACCAATCGGATGCGCGGGATGTAGAGTGCATTTGGACCTGCCCTTAACACTAATTCTCGTCTAGTCAACCAAACTGCAGCCTCACCCTATATGGCTGCTAGTGGGACACGGGTAGGTAGATCACAGGTTAACAACGGCTAGACATCTGTGGTTAAGTGAACAGTACACAGGGCAGTTTGTGAAGTCCTCGGGCCCTGTGACCCAGATCAGACTTAAAAGGTGTCTCACCTTTAGACTGTGTCTAAAGGTACAATTGGTAATCGATAGTGTTTCGTTTATAATTTGTGAAATATAAAACAGCCCCACGCGAGTAAATCGCTGTGAAAGACGGGGCAAACGATCTTTTCCGAAGACTGCCGAGCTACGCGACCGAAAAACCGAAGGCGCGGGATTCCGGATGTGACGTAGATGGCAGTAACAAGAAATGGAGGTAGAGAGGCCAGTAGCGATTCGAATGAGAAAGAAAATGAGCACAGGCGATCTGGAGTACAGCCATATCAATCTGAACTTCAGCAAACCAGTATCGCCTTTAGAATCGGCGGTTAGTGGGGTGGATCCCCTACAGAATACAATGGCAAGTTAGTAAATACGTTTCGTAATGGCAATGGTGCGAGTGCGTGCAATGTGTATCAGTGTCTTTGTTGGATATGGCTTGGAGTATGACGACACCATCTAGAGGGTAATACTGAGTAGTACAGTCTAGATTATGAGACAGTACACTTACTAGCGCCAGTGAGAGCTTTTGGTGGAATGTAAGACGTAATATTCGGCATAGCATATAATTTATTAACCGGATCCCAGTTTAATATTATAAAAGTCTGGATTCCTTGTTAGTACAAAAATAGCCTGCAGTCTGGAATAAAGGTTTAAGTGTAAGCAGTCCAACTCCATGCTTCCAAATACTATGCCTGCAGGAAAAAGAGATGAATGAAATTGTTTAGTTTTTCCATACATTAAAATACTGTTATTTTTGCAAGTGCTGTATCGGTGTAACACTATTGGGTATGGTGCGTGGGGTATGACATACGGGCAACGAATCTTGGGTTAGTGTTGTCCACAGATGGCCTGGTTGTCTTCACAAAATTTATCGCTTGTTACCTCTGCTTATTCTGTGCTGGTGGAAACGAGTGCACGCCAGATTTGTGTCCATAATCGAAAACGGCATACACGTGTCCCATGGCTGCTGTAGATGCAAGCTGCAGTGCACGAGTTTCCATTTATACGTCACGAATCTGGGAAACCCCTGATAAACGAAACCGAGGCTCTCACGCGGCGTTTCAGCTAGCCAGGCAGGCGTTTCGCAGTACGGGCTGTTTATGGTGTGCTTTAAAGCAGTAAATCTCCTTTAGACAACAGAGACTTCTATTGAAATCTTTTTAACTAACGTAACGTAATCATAATAGATGTCGGCTTTGAATAGGCGAGAGACCCTATAATTACCACAAACTGGTCACATGTAATTCACTTGTTTCACAGTCAAATTGATGGAGAAACTGGAGAAATCAGTAACTCACTGAACGGGTGACTACATAACTAATTATTCGTATACAAATAGATTACGTGACTCTGTGCCCACGTCCGGTTAATGTCACTTTTTTCATATCTTTGAAAACTCACTAATTTCTTCATGGGAATGAAGCTGTTGACAGAAAAAGAATAATGTATTCATTATAGATACCATAGATAATATAGATGCTATATATTTTTATGTGCACATCGCTCAGAAATATAAAACTGTGCATTCATAATTGCGACTCCTTACTGTACTTTTAGAAGAGGATGTCAGGGATTCCGGAATATTTTTTTTTAGAAACCATTGGTCGAGATGACCCTCTAGCCTGAGTGTGAGGGTCATTTTGTGAAAAGCAGGGTCCATTTTGCGAATCATAGCGTCTTTCATAAATTACCCCTTTTGGTGGTGCGTTATTAGGAGTTCTGAATGTGTTCATATTTTTACTTCTATGGTATTGAATATGAATAATGATTAAGTTTGTTGGGTTTTCTATTCTGAGGACAAGTAACCATAGATAGTGCTCGAACACATTTTATCTTGTTTTCAGGAAGAGTCTGATGTGAACCTAGATGAAAATCATAAGCAGTCATCTTGTCCTTTCGAGATGGAAGACAAAACATTTTATAATTAACGAATTACAGTTAAACAGACACTTTTAAGCTTTGTATTTCGCAATCAGTTCCAGTTTTTAAAACGTACTGCACAGTGGCTTTGTGTCTGAAACCCCACTAGCTAGGTTGCCATGGCAACGCTGCAGTCAGCGGGACCAACCGACGCATGCTAGAACAGGTGATATAAACTCATCTTTCTACAGTAGTGGGGTATTTGGAAGATTCGATCTACTTTTGGAATCAGATAAAAGTCTGTGTGGTCCCTGGCTCGGCTTCTGAAACTAGTACCAGTCATTTAAAACAAAAGCCACTCTGGAAAATGTTCAATGTGAAAATCACTGCGTTTTTTCAGTCATGGTTCAGCATTTTCCTTTCGCAGATGTCACAACTAGGGAGATTTCTTTTGCTCTTGACGGGGCGTCTCCTATGCTCGCTTACACGGTGCAACAATTCTACCAGTTCTCACCAGTCTCATCCAATCTCGTTAAGACGCCAACTCGGGGAGTGCGCGTCCCAAACTTTATTTGTTGAAGATAAACCGTTGCAGGTGGTGGCCAGCTTACCATGCAACCTGTTCCATAGTCTAGTGGCTATTATAGGACCTCTTCTCTCTCACTACTGTCTACCCTGTTAATGACCACAGACGGAAGCCTGGCCTTCTACTACTCCAAATTTTGCCTGGCCGCTAAAAGCAGTGGTTTCTTCCAGAGTATAGCTCCGTTGTACAGCTGCAGCGGAGGCGCGCGTAGAAAAATAGCCCTGTGGCTCATCCTCCACTGTGCCCCTCCGATCTTCTCCTGCTAACTCCTGCCTTGGGCCTTCTGTTATCAAAACTTTCTAAGTCCCATGGCCAAGCAAGCATAACCCTATGGGCTGGGCGTAAGCCCGAGCACGCTTCTTCCGTCTGTATCCTTCTCTCTCTTGGTCTCCAATCTGAATCTGAATCCCTAATTCTTGCATGTCCCCCTGTTCTTATTTCTCCCTACTCCAACGCCATCTACATCACATGGTCTATTCTTGTAAACAGCATCACGAGTTTCCAAGGCCAGCGACCGGACATTACTAATACATTCGTGATCAGTTGTCGCCGTGCTGTCCCTGACTCTTGGACCTGGGAGGTGGATTGACTACCTCCTTCCCCAGTACTTAATGTTCTCTGGGAGAGCACGAAATTTACTTCCCTGAACTAAGTGAACTCTGGTTTAAACTGCGTAAACAATTCTAGTTTTAAACGCCAGGTCTCAATTTCGTTACACACGGCCACCGTCAAGATTGTGACATGTACGTAGGTGGAACTATCACTGTATTACTAAAGTTAATTAATATGATTTCTTAATCATCTGGCCGAGCCCCCACCACCTACAGTCTCCCATAAAGAACAACAAAAGACTGTAATACGGTGAACACAAAAAAGAAGAATGTATTGTTGATATAAACAGCGAGTATTTACAATCAAGATAATATGTGTTACAACTCGTTTCAACTCTAGGCGTCCCGCAATTTCCTTCTGTTTGAGCTAGGTCTACTATAACATCTCATACCACCCTACATCACCCGCCTCGCCATTACACATAATGACAAATCACGTACCTCAATCCCGCCTTTGCTTACGAGAAAAGAATGACCACGCGATCCACAACACTCACAGAACACAACACTTGTTCCCGAATGCTTCTTACAGTCCGCACGACAATCTGTACGTTGGAGCGCTCCTTCCTTGGATATGTTCACCAGTAGATATCCTGAAGACCTCTTGAACACCTCCACGTAACAGCAGACTTCGATGCTGACGATCACACACGCCACAGAGGATATGACGTTTTCCACAGGCTGACACACAGACTTCCACACGTCTAGCAGAACGAGAGACCTCAAATTCTGTAGCTGAATCCTTCAGCCTTCAGCAGACTTGTACCACAAGACACGTACGTCTCCCCACAGCAGCTCTTCTTTACAGGAGTTCAGGCTAACGATGCCCTCACTGTAGAGTTGCCTGAAGATGTCCTCTCACAGGAGATTTGGGCAGAAGATGTCCTCTCACAGGAGATTTGGGCAGAAGATGTCCTCTCACAGGATGTTTGGGTAGAAGATGATTTGACGGTCTAAGCCAGTCCTTTTATTCTCAACTTTCGTCCATAGATTCTTTCATTCACACACACGTGGTCAACAAGGCGGTTACATATTTCAACCAGTCAGGCCAGAGACAGCAGAAGTCACACCCCATGTCAACTACAAGGACACGCCCCTAAGTGGACACCTAAAGTGGACATAGCTACCCCCTCCCCTTCCTGGTTGTTTACACCCAGCGGCTACATCAAAGCCCCTGGTGCTTGCTACTACGCATCAGCAGCTTCCTCCCGATACGTAATCCTCCCCTGCCCAAGTAACCCGCACCCGGCCTGGCTATGGTCCCTTCCCAGCTGTGCCTCAGGGCAAGTAACACCTTACCGCTTTCTTCTAGGGTCTGCACCCCTGGTCAGAAGTATGAACAGGGTCCTAACCTGGGTGATGACGTGAGCGGCTAGATGGCAGCTTGAACAAGGGATACTGGACCTTAATTAGGGCCAGAGGGTCATGGATGGGTCACACCTAGAATCGATGGTGCAATCTCCTTGATCTACCAGACCCCAAAACGTGACAGCAGAGGACACGGGACTTCACTCGATATATGGCTTCTGCAGAAAATGAGAAAAGTTCAAAGCATGAAATTATGTTCGATGGGCTTACAAATCCTTACGCTGTGGAATTTTTACTGCTTTGTATTGTGCGTAAAGCAGCGGTTATTTCTGTTTTAAATTGTAATTACTATTTGTAAATTATAAACTCCATGTCATGCATTAGATGGCCGTGCGCCGCATGTCAATTGATTGTCCTTTTGTTATCATATTTTTTATAGAACATGTTGCCTTTAAAAATTATAGGAGATTGGAGTAACGTCTTTCACAGATACTTAGGAAAGTGTGCATTAAAACTTGGACATGTTAGGTGAGGGCAGTGGCAGACCCAACATACCACACTCATATCTCGCTCGCTCACACACACACACACACACACACACACACACACACACTTGTAGGCACACAGACACTCAGCGGCTGGTTTTGTTGACCAATGGATGAACGGACCCAGAAAAAAAAACAAAAAACGAACTTTCAAGAGAACAAATAAACGAAGGTACGAACGAATGACCAAATGTACGAACAAGAGAATGAACAAAATAATCAAACGAACGAACGAGCAACAGAACTTGAGTCTAGTGAATCTATATGTAAAGTTAAACTCAACTGATGAGAGGGCGACAGTCAGAAGTTCTTTGAACAGCAGCAAGCTTTCTCACTAAAGGGGAGGAGTAAGAGAAAGGGATGAATAACGGTGGGAATGTCTACCCCCAACTCAGCCATGCCTAGTCTATCACAGATACCGCCGCACGTCTCATCATATAATGTATCAGCTCAATTTATCTTCAGCGAGTGTGCACATCCCCTCTTGCAAACGGTGGTTTCCTACTTACAGAGCATCTCTCTAGTTCCTGCAACAACTATAATGCCAACTATATCAAAGACATACCAATTTCATAATAAGACTGGGGCGGGGATGTGGGCGTCAAATCTGTGCCAGGGCTTCCTTGTCAACAGAATAAAAGCAGCAATAAAAAATAAACATAAACAAAAATATAGATCACCTTGGCATGGCACATCGTTACTGTTTTCTTATCCTTTTAATTTCGGAGTAATTTCAGAATTTTTCTTAATAAATGCACCTTACACTAACGACTGACATTCCCCGCGCCATGATACGTGACAACTCCTCAGATCTGTCGAAGTAACCAAGACTGCGTGCACGCATGAACGATCAGCCGTTTTCCATCTCATAAAATGAACAACTATATATGTCAATAAGAAAGTACACTTATGAAGAGCTAGACACATAAACTATGATTTTCAGAGCAGTGAGGGTGTTTGCAGTCCTTTTCTTACAGTCCGAAACTTCGTGTACATGGCAATAGCTGATTTGAGACATCACTGTTTAGTGAATTTAAATTATTTTCTTATTTACACTCATGTTTTCCATAACTTGTCTTTTGCACACAAATAATGTGTACATAATTGATTGCGTGTCCTTGTACATTAATATCCAAGTTTGTGAAAATACAATTTGCTGAAAAACTGCACAAAAGATGATAATTATAAGTCAAAACTTTTTCATTTATTGCATTATGGATTTTGTGTTTCGGTCCTTTATCTTATTTGTTTTGGTATTTGTAGCATGCATCCAGAAGTATCCCCAACAGAAACGACATACATACTCCACCCACATCTCCCCACACTTTGATGAGCGAAAATACACGGTAATTGTCTGCAAGAATTATTTGGTTAGTGTTCACAGATATAAATCCTCGGGAAATAAGAAGGCTTATTTTCATCAGTGAGTTTAGTTCATGCAGGTTTGCCATCATGTTCCGCGAGTTTCTTTTCCTCGACACAACCGTTGTTCCAGAGCATCCAGACACAACTTCGGCTTCCGCTTCCGAGAAACTTAGTGACTTCTCCACGCAGTATTCCAGCAGCTCCAGACTGCCAAATGTTTCGACGGACGCCAAGTCCAGTGGCAGTCTTTACGATGACGGTCTGATTTCAGCCAGAGTGGCAGCAGTGGTTGTGCTGACCACTAGCTCCGCGTCTCTTCTCATCGGAGTTGTCGCTGTCCCGCTGTGCGTGCTGAACGTTGTCACCAACTCTGAGCAGAGACGAGACGCCTACACGTATTATCTGATAGGGATGAGCATAGGAGATGGCTGCGATCTGCTCGTTATGTTAATTACCATACTCTTGTCGATGTTTGTTCCTACGTCATCCTTCGCCTACAACTTCACGGTGGTGTACTTCAGCATAGGTGTCGCTGTGGTATTACGGCGTGGCGCTATTGTGCTCAACACGCTGGCGTCTGTTGAGAGATTTTTCACTCTTGTTTTCCCTTTCCGAACGTCCAGTAATTTTCTAAACCGCCACCCTCGCTTAGTAATCGTTTCTGTCTACGGAGTAACCTCCCTTTTACACATCACTACTGTCCTTGACTTCAGTGTGGTGAACATAAATGGCGAGGTTTGGGCTTTCGCACCATCGACTTACCGACTGAAAAACGAAGAAGCATTTTTTATGATGAAAACAGTTTCCAGGGCAACTGCGTTTTACGGACCGCTAGTCGTTTCGTTGATAGTTAACACAGCATTAATCGTTGCGCTTAAACTGCACGTGTCTAAGCAACAAGACATCCGGGCAACTAGAGGTGGAGGTGCAGGGGATGGAACTCTTCCGAACGAAACAGCAAAAGGTCTTCAGCAGAAAGGTCACCATCAGACAGACAGAATCACACAGACGTGCCGTCTTGTTCTAGCTCTCTCGTTCACCTTCTTTGTCTTGGCCTTACCCAGAACACTTAGCGGGAACGTGGCCAGCTTCCTGCCCAGCTATAGCTACTTTTCCAGCACGCGCTATCTCATCACGGTTATCGACTCTATCGCCACCTTACCGCAATACCTGACAGAGCCCTGCCTCTTCATCATCAGCTACACCCACAGCAGCCAGTTCAGGAAAACGGTCGCCAGTCGACTATGTCGAAGAAAGACGGTGGATATGGATGTCAACAAAAGGCAATTCTTACCTGATTCGACGCAAACTATTTTTCAAACGAATTGTGACAAAAAGAGGTTCCAGCTACCTTAGTTTACTAGCGAAACTGCTAGCTAGTACCTGTAGTATCAGATGAGAAAACTGGTCACATATTTAATTCAGTCTTTTGCAACAGCGATATAATCCAAGTAGAAGTGAAGAATTCCCATCCCACCTCTTCTGGTCAATATTCTGGCCAAAATGCGTGCCTGTACCGGATATTGAATCCCCTCATGCCAGACTCAGCTACGATTTGTAGTTGGACTAGCTTCTGACAGAAACTGTTTCTGTCAAAGTGGCCGAACCACTCATCGCGTGGGTAGGACTATAGCAGACTCTAATCTCACGTTTTTCCCAGCTGAGCTAGGTTGTGTGGGGGTTGTCATCGCGTCTCCACGTTAACCCTTACAGCACGACGGGTTCCGCCCGACCGCCGCTTTCCTGCCGAGGGCAGTACAGCTCGCGCCAGCCGTGCATTCTTCGATTTCAGGGCAGTGTCACCACTGGGAGAATTTCTTTCGCTCTTGACGGGTCGTCTCCTGTGCTCGCTCTCACGACCACCGTCAAGAGGGTGATATATGCGTAGGTGGAAATATCACTGTATTACTAAAACTACTTAATACGACTTCTCAATCATATGGCCGAGCCCCCACCACCTACATTCTCCCATAAAGAACCACAAAACACCTTAATACAGTGAACACAAAAGAAGAATGTATTGTTGATATAAACAGCGAGCATTTACAACCAAGACCATATCTGATACAGCGCGTTAAACTCTAGGGATCCCGCAATTTCCTTCTGTACTGGATAGTTCTGCCTTAACACGTAATACTGCCCTACATCACCCGCCTCGCAATTAAACACAATAATAAACCACGTGCTTTAATCTATTCCTTACATACGAGAAAAGAATGACCACGTGATGCACAACACTCACAGAACACAACATTCGTTCCTGAATGCTTCATACAATCCCCTTGACCGTCTGTACATGGGAGCGCTCCTTTCTTGGATATGTTCACCAGTAGATATCCAGAAACCTCTTGAACACTTTCATTTAACAGCAGACCTCGATACTGATGTTCACACACACCACAGAGGATATGACGTTTTCTCAAGGCTGACGCACAGCCCCTTGAGCTCACTCCTAGAGCTCGGTTACAGGCAGCCCCCTTTTAAGGCTGGATCTTCGCCCCCTGATTCAGACGGTTGTCTTGTCCACGGTCTTCGGTCTCCCTCCTTTACGTTCTGCAGTTCTCTCCCGCCCGGTCAGCGTAGAGGTTTCCCACAGCAGAGGAGCACGTGCTAGAGTCTCACCCCAGTCTGGAGGTATCCAACAACCTCGCAGAGTCCCTTGCACTATGCAACTGGTCTACTCACAACACGTGCCGTTCATACGAGACTTCCACACGTCCAGTAGAACGAGACACCTTAATTCTGCAGCAAGACTGAATTAACCTATCAGTCTTCAACAGACTTTACCACAAGACACGTACACCTCTTCACATCAGATCTCCAGTAGAAGGTGCGGCCGAAGATACCTCTGGCAGGAGTCTTGGCATGAGATGTCCTCAGAGTCTTGGCTAAAGATGATCTTCTCACAGGAGATTGGACTGAAGATGGTTTGATTGTCTAAGCCAGTCCTTTTATTCTGAACTTTCGCTCATACATTCTTGCATTCACATACACGTGGCCATCTTGACGGTTACATACATCAAGCAGTCAGGACAGAGAAAGCAGAAGCCACACCCCGTGTCAACTACAAGAACATGCCCCTAAGTGGACACCTAGAGTGGACATAGCTACCCCCACCCCTTCCTGGCAGTTTATACCTCTCGGCTACATCAAAGCCCCTGGTGATCGACGCTATGCGTCACCGGCTTCCTCGTGATGCGTAATTCCTCCCCGTCCAACTAAACCACACCTGGCCAGCCTGACACCTGCTCTAGAGCTAAGGTCCCTTCCCAGCTGTGCCTCAGGGTAACACCTTGCCCCTTGCTCTAGAGCCAGCACCCCTAATCAGAAGTGTGAACAAGAACCTAACCTGACCTGGTGATGACGCGAGCGGCTATATGCCGGGCGGAACAAGGGGATAAAGTGTTTAATTAGGGCTGGAGGTTCGTGGATGGGTCACACCTCAAAGCTATGGTGTAGTCTCCTTGACCCACAAGACCCCAACTTGTGAATTTTGCTTGGATGTTTTATTGCATCCAGCAGCGTAAGGGTTAAGATCCATGTACTATACGCTGTGTGAGAGGATCTACAATAGTCCTCCGAAGAGGTGTTAGAGGTGGCGGTACGTACCGAACTACCGGTAAATACCAGTGCGGTCTGGAAACAGTACAGGGCTTGGTACCGGTATATATCGTACGGGACATACTCAGAATAATAATAAATCCTTATCCTTTAAAATACAGCTAGTGTTCCCAAAGAGAGATTACAACTATACCAGAGGCTTACAGGAAATACAGTTACAATTAATTTGATTCAACACAATTTGTAAGGAAAAAATTAGCGGGGAGTCGGCAGTGTCACATGTCACCCTAGGCTATTACCTGTCACTCCTAGGTAAGCCTTTTAGCTCCTCCCTTTGTAAGCTAGCAGGGGAGAGATACGTCATCACCAGGTTAATCGCTCCGCCCTTTCTGATCACTTAGGTAGGGGTAATGCTACGCCATTGGTTATGGAAGTCGCCCTGCTCTCGCTAGTCTGGCTAGAACCGGTTTACTTGAGGGTGGTGCGTCAGAACGCTTACTACATAAGGAGGTAAAAATGTTAGATCGGAGGATAGACAAAAGAGGATACACAGAGAGGGAGGAGAGAGCGGAGAACAGAGGGTCACATACAGAGAGGGATGTGCACCTAGGAAGAGACCCAGTGAAGCGACCACGTGCTAGCCTACGGACCTCAGTCGCCATCTTGCCAAAAGGAAGA
>SMGT01014989.1:19230-41877 GCA_004794575.1 Lanistes nyassanus | reverse complement strand
TTGTAGAGGAGATGAAAGAATAAAACCGATGTTGTGGACAACTTGTAGAGGAGATGAAAGAATAAAACAGATGGTGTGGACAACATGAGGACTGGATTCCTGATCTCCAGATAGCAACAAAGCGCTCTCAGAGTACGCTAAACTGTGGCCTGATGTGCACTGGTTTATGCAGGGGCTGCTTGCATGTGCGTTGTTATCTTCTCTTTGCGCATGAAGCCGTGTCTCAACATCCGGTGCCGACAGACGGGGTTCACGGGTTAGAGGTCGGGACGTCATGATCGTAAGCCCCAACCCCCATCCGTAGGAACCCCATCTATTCTAGACATAGCAAGTGCTTGTGATTTCCCGATCTATAATCCGGAATTACAGTCCGCCATCTTGGAAACACCACAGTGAGTGGAACTGCGATCATGTACACAGTCACAAGTGTCAGGCAATCAGACGCACCTACCAAGACATCGCTTAAAGGTGGACATAGAATACACAGAGTGGATGGGAGTTAATCCGCTTTTTATGACTGGAAGAGGAGCTACAATTCTTCATGCAACCCGCGTCAGATCAGAGTATTGAGCAAATACGAGTTACACACCAGCTCGCACAAGATAAAGGATTTCTGGTCGACACACACCGGATGTCATTCTGTCATTCTCCAGGTAGAAGCAAATCTTAGGACAATGGATTTTTCGACATCAGGAGTGCAATTTTGTACTCTCGAATCGTGTGTTAATTTCAGTCAAATGAGAGCACGTTTTCCTGGTACTGGTACTGCGCGCACGTGTGTGGGGGGGGGGGGGAGAGAAAGAGAAGGAAAGAGAGAGACTAGCTGCACAAGAAGTTAGATCCTGACGTGTTAACTCGAGACCCTAGCTGTATGCTTTGCTTTAATCGTAGTTTTAAAGTTGTTTTTATTCTTTCCAGATTCTGCATTTAAAGTAAATAATAAAGATGTTTTAGGCATAAGTCTTTGGTATAGGTTGTCACAGATTGTAGAATCTACGAGTTTCTAGCACCTAGTTCAAACAGTTTAGGATGACCTCCCCTACAAAGTGCCACGCGACGGCCGCTAGAGGCCCTTCCCGAGTTTGGCTTCAATTTTGTCTACTTTTTTGTGTTCAGTGCACCATCGTAGTGTATATCTAGAAGCCTGTTTGGTACGAGCTACGAAGGACGCAGTAAAGACACCAAACACTCACGAAATACATGAATTTATTTTTTTATGTTTTTTCTCAACCTTTGTGCCGCCTCAGCTGCTGTTGGCACCAGTCAACGGCTTGCTCTAGGGAAGATGGAGGTGCTCCTTCGTGCGTATGATCGTAAGTTCCGGTTGCCCTTCATATTTTATGTGCTCTTCAAAGCGTGTCTAGAAAATGTAAGTTCTTTTGTAACGCAGTCCAATTTTGAAAGAATTTTCAGTTTGCTAATTCGTTGACCCCAACGGGTATTTTGGGATACTGTTTGGAAACGCACCCTCCCCTCCACTTCTCGATGCTAAAACATACCAGACACAGTAAAGATAGATTTCGTTTAATATTACCTAACACATCATGCAATGTGATGTCGAGCGTTCTTTTGAAATAGTCGACGCCTGCACTCGCCAGACGCCAGCTGCATGCTGGGAAGCGCCTTATTCATGGGTGGAAAAATCAATTCGTGACAGTTCGAGTTCGCGCTAGACATAGCGCCATTTAGATAACAAGAACAAAACACTAGCACACAGACTGACCTGCTGACAGGCACAGCAGCTGATACAAGAGTGTGATGAAGCGGGTTCGCTCCGCAACCTTCCTCTCTCTCTCTCTCCTTCAACAAAGGCAGGTTTTCCTTCCACGCCCTCTGCGTACTTTATTTAGGGCCGCCACTGCTGCTGCCGCCCTACATGCTCCGCCAGTCCACGGTTTACTGGCACGTCACTACCACACTACATGTTCTCTCTCGTCCTCCTCCAACTTCACCCCACTGCAGGGCTCTGCTTTGTCCGGCCCGCACCCCGCTTTGCCAGCTACAGCAGCATCTAGCGGGTGGAAGTGAGGTGGATACGGCATTTTGTGTTTCTTACACATACAACAGTTAGAATAAAAAGTGAAAGAATATTCCTATAAGGACATGAAAATATACAGTGACTAGAGTGCGCTTTGCTCTTCCTGTTAGTGTTAAGGAAACTTAAGTAGAGTGAGAAGGAAATAAAGATAATTACGTTAAAAGGCAGTTTAACTAGCTAATGTGAATAGATAAAGGTAAGAATTCTGCCTACAATAAATTTACTCTGTCAAGACGTTTGATGAATTAAATATCTACAGAAAGAGTAAATCGAGGAGAATCAGACGATGTTAATTGTTAGTATCTACAACTATCCTAGAAGAATATAGAAATGTCTAAACAGAGTGAGCCTAACACAGCACGCTATAAGATGACACAGTGCGTCACAGTGTCGCTGGCGGTACTTGACCTGTGTACCCCCCCTCCCCCCGACGTCGGCTGTGGCTGTGAGCGTGGTGGCCGAAACCGTCTCCGTGATGGCTGCCCCCATCACAAGAACAAAGCACTTGAATCTGCATTTTGCTTGTCAAGGAAGCACAGCTCTACGAGCTCCTTCCGTGGTACTGGCAGTATAGAAGAATACTGGTACTGGCAGTATAGAAGAATACTGGTACTGGCAGTATAGAAGAATACTGGTACTGGCAGTGAGGTTGTGGTTGTGGCTGTGGTTGTGGTGGTGGCGATGGAGAGAACGGCCGGGTTCAACAGCTTCACCAAAATAACCGATAAAACTTAATGCCATGCCTACACATTGTGCTGATTAACTTGTTGGAAAATCGTATTACATTCATAAGACATGCGCATTGGTGAAATAGCTTTAGTTTTGCGAGATCGCGCATGCTGCAAAAATGGCGTAAAAAACGCCATTCATTTTATATTTGGCAAGCAAAAAAAAAAAAATAAATAAATAAAAATAACTTGCAGTGGTTGCTCCATTTTCCGAGTATCTACATATTGACCATAGTTAAGGGGAAAGAATACCAAAGTAAGAAAAAAGTATCTGGTCACATCGGAAATTTCCTTGACAACAAACGCAGCGAAAGATTGAGAAATCAATTGCCGACTGGTACGAGACACGAATTTTACAAGAACGTGCGCACGCACGCATTCACGAACATGCATGCACGTACACCGACGCACGCAAGCAACCTTTAATACGCTCGTACACACAAGGTCGGATAGATATACCTTGACACATGGAAATATACGCTTACTCAGGCACGCAGAAACACACGCGCACGCACGCGCGCGCACACACACACACACACAACCACATGCACGCACTCTCTCTCTGAACTAATAATCCTGCCTATACACGTAGGCCCGAACATTCTTCTTTTTCATGACGAAGAAAAAAGATCTAGTTTTTCGTCTTACCTTATTTTAAATTGAAACTCTATAAAACAAGCAAAAGATTAAATAAAATTATTTTATTGATTTCCATATCATAGTTACCTACAGAGAAAGTACCTAACGAAAATATGTTCGTTGTTTTTACCATTTTAATGAGCATGAATTGTTTTTTTTTATCCCTTTAAAATTCGATTTCTTCATATTCTCTATAAAGCGAGTCTTCAGTCACTTTCATGAAGTCTTCAAGTCTTGTTCACTGCGAGCCGACGAGTTTTGTTTCTCCTATACGTGCGTGTAGAACTATCTTCGCTATAGCTTAAAGGGACGAATGTTCCTACATGTTGAAAACTATCTATGATGTACTTAATACGACGATGTACAACGGGTAGATTTGACTTAACACTCGGCTTTGATGTAAGGTCTGCGCAGCTTTGTTATTATAGAGCAATGGGCGAGTTTGTCCCGCGTCCAATCATTTAACCTTGCCAGAAGGTTCCCTGAAATGTCTGCATTATCGCCTGTTCCTTATATCTCTAACGCATTCCTGACTGTAGGACCACATACCACGGCTACCTCTCCGTGTGAAAACAGTTCCGCCGTAACACCGCTCGCTGGTTTATCAAGTGCAATTGGCTTTTCTTACGACGAAAGCGTCATTTCAGCGCAAGCATTAGCCGAAATCTACCGAGCCACTAACATCATGTGTGTAGTTCTCTGGCCCGTTGCCCTCACAGCGAGCGTGCTCAATGTCCTGGCCAACTCCCTGCGCCGGAGAGACGCGTACATTTATTTCCTTGTAGGAGTGAGTGTTGGAGACGGGATGGACCTTCTGTGCCAGCTGCCAAATCTTGTAACCAGATTCGTCGTGCCTTCTTCCTCATATGTATTCGTATTTACGGTCTTCTATCTCGGCATGTTTGCATCGGCCATTTTTCGTAGATCGGCTATCATTCTCAACGCGTTAGCGTCTCTTGAGCGGTTTTTTACTCTAACATTTCCCTTCATGGTTTCCAAAAACTGTCTGAACTTTTCACCGCGATTGGTTGTGATGTTTGCATTCATAGTAACATGTCTGCTGCACGTTACTCTAATGTATGAATACGGAGTTACTCCAGTGAAGAACGACTCGTGGACACTCATGCCAACACCGAGGCGACTAGAATACCAGGAACTATTTCTCGCTGTGCGAAATTTCGCCAGGGCGGCTACCGTGTATGGGCCGCTGTTCATTTCTCTGACCGTCAACCTGGCTTTGATCATCGCGCTCAAAGTGCACGTGGCCGTGCAGCGAAGCATTCGGGCAACCACTGGAAGGCGATCCAAAGAGACGGCAGACACCAAGCAGCAACAGGTCACGAAAGGTCGCGCGCAGACGAGACAGGTGGCGAAGACGTGTCGTCTTGTCCTCGCACTTTCCTTCAGTTTCTTCATTCTAGCTCTGCCGAGGGTCGTGAGCGAAACGGTCAGCAGTTTTGTCCCCAGCTACACTTACTTCGCAAGGAACCATTACTTAATCAGCGCCATCAACGATTTCGCTGATCTGACTCCATTTCTAACCGAACCTAGCATGTTTATTATAAGCTTCGCAGTCAGCCGTCCGTGCAGGAGAAACGTGTATATCCAATTCAGGCGTGCTTGCGTGAGTCAATAAGGTACGGGACCTCTCAGAAAACCTTTTGGTTCTGAGAGAAGAGGACTTCGGCAAACGATGGATGAAATTTCTATTTGCGAACTTTGGTGAGACGTCATTTCACAAATCATTCCAGTTTCTATTTGCGAACTTTGGTGAGACGTCATTTGACAAATCATTCCAGTTTCTATTTGCTAACTTTGCTGAGACGTCATTCGACAAATGATTCCAGTTTCTATTTGCGAACTTTGGTGAGACGTCATTCGACAAATGATTCCAGTTTCAGCAGCAGCATCAACAACTATAGCAACGCCAAAAAAGGAAAAACAAGCCCTGCTTGATAGCAATGTTGTCTTTGGAGGATCTTCATAAATGTGCTTGTCAGATTTGCAGTTATAAAGCCACATAGATATGGCCATGTTCTTTATCAGTATTAATACTGTCTAGGATATTGCTGGCTCGTATTAGCTCTCTCCAGTTCTTCCTCTCGTAGAAGCGGTCGTAGGCTCCATTCACCCTGTGTATTTTATGTCCGTTTCTACGTATGAAAAGAGACGTTCACCCCAGATCTGGAATCCTTTACTAGTTCTTATGACCTCTGAATTGTCTTTGAACAAGACCTGGCCTGATATTAAAAGAAGGTGCACGAGGAAAGAACAGTTCTTGCCTGTGACGGAAATATTGCGATTTCTTCCTGCATTTTGGCTGATCTTATCCAGTCACTGTAAAAGTTTCTGCGGTCATCTTGTGCACGGTGAACTGACATTTTCATTCTTCTGTCCAAGATCGACTTCAGTTCTTTCAGTTCCTTCTCTTCAAAAACGGTACGACCCGACAATCAATGTACACCGGCACAGATGAATGCATATGCCATATGTTTGTGAACGCGTCCTCTGCTAATCACCGACTGAACCGCGCGGAAGGTCATGTGGTCGAACCCAGTCACTGCATTTGCACGGCTCGCAGCTACAGACAGAGCCATTGCAGCTTGTTCTTTATTAGGTAGAGATGGACCCAAAAGACTTCCCCCACTCCCCCGTCCGTCCTAGAAGTACTCAGGTTACTGAACTCACACGACCTCCTTCCATCCTGCGACATAGCTTGTAACTTTGATGGGTTTAGTGAGTTATCTAAAACACGGTTGTCGATGTCAGACACGCTTTCACGATAGTCACAGACGAAACCCCGACTTCACTGTAAAACTTGAAACTTTAAAATTGCAAACTTTGTTGCCAAAAATAAATAGCGAATTTAAAGAAACCAGATTGCCGACAGCTTATTCTGGTGCAAATCAAACTGCGGTAATTTCCAGTTATGAGAGACTAGCGTCTTCGGATGTCCAAAATCCTAAGCGTTCGTTGGTATGGGGTGTCACGGATGAGGGAACCAGCTTTAACAAAGAACAAATGAGAACAGAGCGCTATAAAATCGTCAATGGACAATCCCAACAAGGTACTGGCAGCGCTCCTTACTCTCGATTCTCTCTTTGCTACGTGTATGGGTACGGTAGGCTCCCTTGTTTGCATACGTCAGCATACGGGTATGTCTAGCGCTGCCAGTACCTTGTTGGGATTGAACCAGCTTTGTCATAGTGTTCCATGCTGTTCCACCCTTACTCGTGCTGGAACATTTGACCCACTCGGTGGTCTAGCGGTTGAGAAGCGGGAAGTCGGTGGTTCCCACCCGGGTCGCAAGTTTGTAATTTCCACCGACTTGCGGCACGCATGCACAGCGTACCAAGTGCGCTGCGCATGCGCATGCCGGGTGCTAACCCTAACCACAACAACAGATAATTAAAGGTCAAGTTCTGACCTCTACACAGTGTCACTTTTATAGTTACAGTGAAGAGTCTAATCCGAAATGATCCATAGCTGAGTGGTAAAAACATTGGGCTTCACTGTTTAAACTTGCAGTTTCCAAACCATATCAACTTACTTTTTTTGGTGGAGGGGGGGCGGATTAGTTGTAGGGTTAGGGTTTGGTATTAGGTAGCCCTTCTGTTGTCATGTATACGTTCGAGCCTGTGTCTTTGAAGCTTCTCATCCAGTCACAGCCTTGAACCCAGGCGCGCTTTCTGTAACCACAGTGTGGGGCGCGCGCGTTGGCACGCAGAGTTTTGCGTCACCGAAAAGTTTACTCAAGTCCAGCGCGTCATAGCCGTGTCAGGGTTACCTTGTTCAGTGCTCGTGGCAACAGGATGATTTTCCTAGTTTTCTTGTATTGTTGTGGTGCCAGTGTGTGGATTTTAAGGTGACATCTGTGCGCCGGGATGGATTAACTTTGACGGCGCGCACTAACGAAAACTCCGCCGCTTTCATGAGCAATACGGCAGGTAGCGTTCCATCTCGATAACCACAGCCAGGACAGATCACAGACGCTAGTGGCTAAGGTTCGCCCATTGGTTGTCGAACCCAGCAAGCGGGATTGGTCTGACTACCTTCCCTTCCAGAGTTACAGTACCTTAGAGACTTGCTAACCTGAGCATCGTCTTGCAGGTTGAGCAGGTATTAGTATGAGTGGAACTTAAAATCTTCTGGAGAGAAGAGACTATTTCACCTGTCATTTGGACAGTTTGCTCATATAAATATTTTCGTGGTTTCTTTTCGTGACAGCAGATTTTTCTGCCTAGCAACAGTCAGCTACCTGGTATGTGGAATACAGTTACACACTCGCAAAACACAGGGAGGAATAATTGATGCTATTGCTGTAGCGCTGAGTGCGAATGTCTGTATGAGTGAAAGCTTGCGAGGATGCATGTTGATAAAACTATCGTCGATATTTCTTGCCGGGCGTGCACAGTGTCAGTTGCCGTGTTCAGTAAATTTTGGTAACGCCCAAAAACAAAATATGATAGTTGCGCAGACACTATGCGCGGACCCACATCTTCGACTGTGGTGATGGACTTTGTGCAAACAGGACACATCTTCTGTCTTGCAGGGGAGGCTATTCTTAGATCTTTTATCTTCACCTTACTTCCCTTTTACCTGTTTTCTACGCCTTCGTTTGTCGTCCGACTTCTGCTTCAACCACCATCCATCGTCGCCCGTTATCATCGGTTGCCGCCTGTTACCCTGCATCTTCTCGGCACTGCGTCACTTCGTCGCCAAGACATCAGTGGCTGGGGGCCCGACACCTGTCGCCTTCTGCGCACCTACGATGTCCGTTGCTCCTTACCGCTGCCACTTTCCCCGCTGGACGCTTCTAGCATCTGTCATCGTAGTGCGATCACGCCAGTCCGGCAGTAGCCACCACTCGGACTCAGAAGTGACAGTAGCTGACTGTCCGGCATCAGCCTCGCACTGAACTATCGGCGTTAGCCAGAGGGTGTTGCCATCCCATTTATCGTTCACTTTCGTATACCATCCTTCATCGTTGATAATGCTTTTCGCTAAATGTGTTTTAACTTAGATCGATCTGTTTGCCTGAATAGAGGTGATACGCGAAGTGATTTTTGAATCCAAATAAGTCCATTTCGGACTCACTCACATTTCATTTAGGCAGCATATCCCAAAACGGTGCAGTCTTTGCGCTTAACGAAACGAAGGGTGGTCTGCGCATGCGTGCCCCAGGTCAGTGGGAAAGGCAGACTCGTGGCCACGTCATACCTAAGACAAGCTAGTAACTGCTCTGGCAGACTCAGGCTCTGTAGGGAACTGTACTAGGACTGGTTGGCCCGGTGTCAGTATAATGTAATTGGGTGGGGCCGAAGCCTGTGCTGCGACACCAGTCCCACGTGTGGCAGAACGTTAACCTGTCTCAAGCAACACTGTCCTGATATGCGCCTTTTTGTGTGTATTTACTAGCGAATGGCGCGCGGTAGTCAGAGCGTGAAACAGAACATTAACAAGTTTTTGCTTAGTGAATAATGGTTCGGATCTCTAGAGATGCGACTATGGTGTGAAGGAAATTAGCCCGCGCTTAAACGAGGTAATACTATCTTATCTATCGTCCACATATATGTGAGAGAACAGACTTGAAATAATACGGGCTATTCTTAGATATGTGTATCATATCAGGAGAACAACATTGTATATGTTATGTTTCGGGGTTTGGTGGGTCAAAGAATTTACCCCATAGACGCTAGGTGTGACCCATCCACAGGCATCTTACTTGTCTTTGGTCCTTAATCCCTTTGTTCAAGCCGCACCTGGCTCTGTTAGGTAATCGCCAGCCCAGGTGGGTTAAGTAGGTAGGTGCCTCCTGGTCCTCTTTACACTGTAGAAACTACCAGGTGAAAGTGATTATCCTACACGTGGTCATGGTGTGTGTGTGCAGTTGAAACAGGTTCGTGTGTCTTCCTTGTTATGATAGTAACGCAAGAGTGGCAGGAAGCGCATGCTAGCTGATCAGAAAGTCGGGGAGTCATCTTCTGTCAACGAGTCAAGATTAGTATTCACTCTGTAAATACTCGCTATCTGTAAATAATATTCTCTTTTCTGTCGCCGTATTACGGAGTTTTGTTGTTCCTTTCGTTGTGGGGAGATGGTATGTGGATGGGGGCTCGTGCCACGGTGTGCTGTGAGATAAACATATAAAATCCTCAATAATACAGTGAGAATAGTTTTCACCTGCTCATATGTCGTCACCATAACGGCGGTGGTGCGGAGCGAGCGCAAGGTCGACACGTTGAGGGAAAAGCAAACTCCCATGTGACGACATTCACTGTATTACGGAGTCTGTGACTGTTTGTGAGGAGATTGTAGGTGGATGGGGGATCGGGCCATAGTGTGCAGTGAGATGATTATGAATTATAAAGTAATACAGTGATTTCGTTCCACCTATCTATATGTCGTCCTCCTAACGGCGGTCGTGTGGAGCGAGAATAAGGACGACATGAAAGGAGTAACAGTAAACTCCATGTGAAGACATCATAAGAGATCGTCAACTCGTCAAGCCGAAGGAAAGATTATGATCATCAGGTTGGTGGTACTGTGACTTTAACGATGTTGCATAATAGCAGTACATTGTGAAGAGAACATTGATGTGTGGAGTAATGAGAGCGTACTTCATTGTGTATTTCGAAACTCCAGCGAGAAGCAGAACCCCGCACACTGTAGAGCAAAGACGAGCGCAAGCTAGCGAGAAAATTTCACTCCGTTGATTCAGATGTTCTCTGGATGTAATTTAATGTTATCCTGTAATGTACGTTGTGTGTGAAAGAAAATAGTTCTTCTGGTGGTGTGAAGGATTATTGAGAAATGTGGGCCTACTAGTAATAAATAGTTGACAGCAACAGTAAAAGAAGACATGGATAGTGAGTGATAGGATTT
The DNA here is from genome assembly GCA_004794575.1 of Lanistes nyassanus. Lineage (NCBI taxonomy): Eukaryota > Metazoa > Mollusca > Gastropoda > Architaenioglossa > Ampullariidae > Lanistes > Lanistes nyassanus. Next base: position 31,587 of record SMGT01014989.1, on the reverse strand, counting down.
AGAAAATGCGCGTGTGATTGGAGTGAACGTGCTTTGAAGAAAAGAGAAGTAATAATAAGTTAGTAGAATCTGAGACTGCGCGATATAACCAAACCTCACATGATCTTCTAGAACCAAGCCAAGCCAGCCAAACAAAATGAAACCAAACCAAGAGACGTTAAGCCAGACCAACAACGATATAACATCAAGCCAAACCACATCACTCCAAGCCCAACCAAACTGAACAGAAGCAAAGTAAACCTCATCTTGTTACAGACATCAGTACGTTTTACTCTGTGGTCTTGTCTGACTGTCCTCTCTACAGATTATAAAAAAGAAAAAAATGTACTCATTCACAGAACAGCCATTAAATTAATGCTCACAGTCATACTATGCACTGGTACATGCGACGAAACTCTGAAATGTCCTTTCGTAAAGTCAGACAATACAATGAAAATGCTCAACAGATTCGACTCCTCTTATTATAAAAGACAAGACCCCCTCTTTGGTTTAGCGGCATCTACTTCCGAGGAGGAGGTGGTTCGAGCCCCGGCCGAATCATACCTAATAGTTAAAAAATTGTCCAGTAGCTGCCCTCCAGACGCCTGGCACTGTAGGGAACAGTACTAGGACTGGTGGGCCTGGTGTCGATATAATGTGACTGGTTACGTGGGAGTGGAGCCTGTTTGAGACAGCAGTCCCACGTGTGGCAGCACGTGAACTTGTCTCGTGCAGCACTGTCCTGATATCCACCTAGTTTCAAATGGGACGATAAGCAACAAACACTTTTACACTAAGCAATTTATTATCTTGCTGAAACAGGAAGCCTTTAGCGTCGTTTAAATAAGATTTTCCCGTTAGAAACAGAGATTCCGTTTCAATGCATTCGACGCGCAATGACTGTATATCTTGAATCTGACGACAAAAATAAAATCATGATTGTCCACAGTGCTGGTATTTGCGTGATGATTTGAAATGTGCTGGCAATGCAATCAATCAATAAAATATTATTTTCCTGTCAATGCACTCTAACCATCGATCAAATGCCGTTTCGGTATTATAAAATAGAATCGGGGATTTTGTGCGGAATCTAATCGATGAAAATGACAGTTCCCATAGCAACAAACGCTTACACAGATCTCCCTCCGCCTTCAGAGAATTTAGGGATCGAATGCAACGCTATGCTTTTTCAATTTTATTTTGCCACTAGAGCGGAGCCACGTCTTTCGTTGTCAAGACAACCGAGGGAAGAGCGGACGCAGGTTTTCTACATGCTAAATACCGACATGCTAAATACCGACATGCTAAATACCGACATGCTAAATACCAACACCTGGCCAGGGGAGCGTTTTAACTTTAATTAGTTTCAGGCTTATTACTGGAAAATACTAATAAATCACAATTTTACAGTTAATAGATATACGTTGGCAAAGCATTTCATGAAGTTGTCTAGATCCGTGCATAAATTATGAAGATCATACCCCTGTAGAAGATTCCTATAGCAATGACCCCCCCCCCCCCTCCCGTCTTGTTATCAGCGTAGCTCTAAGGTTAGAAAGTTATACATGGACAACACTAAACACATTAAAAAAATAATATGGAAATTCACAGAGGTAGGAAGATTTCCGTATCCCAAGATTCAAAAATGTAACAGGACTTCAAATCAACTTTTGCCCGATCAACAGGGGAAATTGTTTGCAAGCACAACTTCTGACCACTTCCCTGACATGGCAAGTAAATTTCGTTAGTAAAAATTCTGGAAAGAATATTGTTTTGTATGCCAAGTACAGGGCTGCTTCCGGGAAGTAAAATTTATGCTAGTATTCGCGACAGGGCAAAAGAAAAAGGGAAATGTCGAGCAGAGGGCCCTGGTAATCTAAAATTCCTGCATTGCACTTTGCAACATTAGCTAATGTCGAATGAACACACACCAGTCAGATTGCATATTCCTGAGAGCGGGTTCACACGCTAACACTTGCCAAGCTCGACCTGGTGAAGGCCCAGCACAAACCAGAACGCTGGGTGGAAGAGTCATTGTTTTTATAACAGCCCTTCCATCCAAATAAGTTACTATTTTGTTCAGTGGGGGAATGAGCTGCAGGCACCTGTATATGGCAGGGGAAACCAATATTAACCCTTTTGGAAACCAACCTAAAGATTGTTCACACGACGTTCGTAATCTTTATTCAAGATATTAATGCGCGGTAAAGCTTGGATTAACCCTCCTTTAGTAGTTCTCACTACACAAAGAAGATGCGAGCCGCGCTGCAACCCGCCTGACGACTGGTTATCCGCGAGAGGAAATGAATTTTTTGAGTTGGGGTTGTGCTGCGTTGTGTTTTTTTGTTATTGTGATGGTGCTGGTATTGGTGGTTGTGCGTGCGTGGGTGGGTATGGGGGGTGGGGTGGGGGACGCTAATTCCAACCCGGTATTTTGATGGCTGGGAGACAACCTAAACATATCTGCCCTGGTCATGTGAGATACGTATCTGAAAGACGTGAACTCCTCCAGCGGTTCTTCAAAATGCATACTCACTTTGAAACTGTCATTGTCCGAGTAAGATCCGATCTCACGGAGTTCTCTTTTAATCCCAGACTAGCACTGGGCCCTCTGTGCAGACGACCAAACAGAGCTGCTCTAAACTGGCGACTCAGCACCACGCTTACTACGAAAAGACAAGGTTCGATGAGAAAAGCTGTCCATTCAGCCAAGAAAGTTATCATTAGGAAAAGATTAGCATTTCTGGAATAAAAGCCATAGTCATCGACAAAGCTGTCCACGGTGGAGTTCAGCGTGGTTGGAAGCGACAAGAGAAGGAAAGTAAGCGTCAGAACGAAAACGAGGCGAGACGTTGTCATGACGGCTTGAGCCTGCGCACTCCTCTCGTTGGAAGCGGAAGACTTCGAGACTTGCTGGTTTTCGCTCTTGGCTTTTCCACGTGTTGCCCGGATGTCCTGCTGCTTATTGGCGTGCAGCTTTAGTGAAATCACTAGCGCCAGGTTGATGACAAACAGGTAGATCAGTGGCCCGTAAAACAGGAGCGCTCGACTTAAGTTCCGTAAGCTTAGGAACAGATAAGAGTTCTGCCTTTCCGTTATTGTTGGGCTGAGCATCCACACGTCCTTTGCTAGCTCCTTGACTTCAAGCTCCAGAAGTAACGGAATATTCAGGAGAAAAACGACGGTAAACACACAGAGTAACACCAGACGTGGAAAGCGATTCAGAACGTTGTTAGAGATTTGAAAGGGGAACGTTAGTTTTAAAAATCGTTCAGACGATGCCAAACAATTGAAAATAATCGCGCTGCGCTGAAAAACGACACCCCCTACAGAACTATGATAGTGGTTATACATCTGGAACGTTCTGGATGTGAACGGAAGCACCATATAGAGAATGAGATAAATCCAATCGCTGAGAAACCACGAAAAGTCTGATAGACTTATTCCTGTCAGGTAGATGACGTAAGCATCGTGTCTAAGTGACCAGTTGATTACAATATTCAAACAGCTGGCCACGAAACCTAATGTACAAACTAGTAACCCCAAGGGCCTGTACTCTAAAAATGCGTTCAGTTGCTCAGCTGTAAAGAGCCCTTGGTCGTAGTTATTGCCGCCCTTGTAACTTCCTGTCGTTTGACTAGAAGTAGGGTTTGCATGTGTGTCGCTTGTGAAATTGTACATAACTGTATTTAAAATGATTAGGTACGTGTTTGCATAATATTACTCAAAGCTTGATAATGTATCTCAGCAATCAGAAACAAGTCAACATATGACATCGATAATAAAGCTTCCAGAGACATCAATGAATTCGAACATGTTCACTTATGTTCACATTTCTTCATGTCAAACTTGTACTTTTTAAGTTCTAGATTTATGTACGTCTTAACTTCCAGAGTTCAATAGCAAGAAGTACACACCACTGTATGAAATTAACGTGTCAGCTACGCGATCGAATCGCGTCCGCAATTTTTTTCTGTAAACGTATTTCGTCCTGTTTTGCTGGTGTATTTTTTTCCTGTTGAACACTGCAACACTCACGTAATCATAACTCTGAAAACGTTTTTATCATCCTGACGAGTCTGTTTTGCATTCATTACCGCGATTCTTAAAACACCGAATGTTCATGCAACGACCAAAGCCCAGGCCACGCTTGTGATAACGAGTAACTTCCCTTTGTGGTCACGAAAAAATCTTTCTGCTCTTATAATATGTTGGTGAGCTCATTATCTCAGCTTAAACACAAACACAAAATTTCACAAGTACAGCCACAATCGAAAAATCCTGAGAGATAATTACTTGCACCAGATCGGGTCTTTTCCTGAAAAGTTGTTTGTTTTGAAGCTTGCCTGACAGACTGCAATCAAAAGTAAACATCTTTTTTTAATAAGCAAACTAAGATGTAGTCTAAACCCGTGCTAGTAATTTCTCCCTATGGATCTGGCAATATCTTTGCTTGTTCTCCGCAAAGTTTTGTAAAAAGTTCCACACAAAACTAATAAAACGGTTCTTTGTGCCGTCTTTATGACCTCTTATCAGATCTGGAAGTGTCATGTAATCACTCTGCAAGCATCGTCGTTGGCGTCCTATTTTACACTCGCACGCACGCACGCACCCACGCACGCACCCCTCCTACACACACACACTGACAAAAAAAATGCAAACCTTCCTTCTGCGCGTATAGTGTCAAGAGAAAGAGATACACAAAACAAATTAATCTGTATACCATTTACTGATCACCATTAATGTAAATTTGTGAAATAAAATCTGGAGAATGTATCTGTTTTATTTAAAGGAGAATAAGAAGCAAATTTTTATGAAGAAAAAAACTGGATATAAATGTTTCTAACAATAGCTTCCGAGTCTTTCTCAGCTGGAAGTCTTCACGCTTTTTTGTACTTTGTCACTATTGTAGCACCATTGGCAGTAATCTCCTGAAATAATAATAAAAAGACTGGATCAGAACTTTATCTGGACCTGGAAAAATCTACATGTCGCAGGCGAAGAAAGGGATTCTTTAGAATGTATGTGGTAATATTTCTGGTAATATGTTTATATATATATATATCTTCGAGAGTCATAGGTGTGTGTGCTGGGGACCACATAAAGCGAATCACGCGGCAAAGAATCGAAAGATAATCATCGTTCATACCTCGATCAGCTTGTCGCCATTCACATATCGAGCTGACTTTGTGACTCTGTCGTTACGGATGTGGGTCCCCACTAGTTTTCCGTTCTCCCAGGTAAACGTGCTCTGAGGTCAGAAAGCAAATCACTCACGCTTTAGCAACTTCTAGTGCGCGTGTACTTACCAACTGTTATTTATAGCAAGTATCTACTAGTCATTCTCAGTTACAGTTATTGGGTAAAAAAAATTAAAACTGCATTGGGCTTAAAAATTCAGTGGAAATGTTTGTTCTTAAAAATTGTTATTTTTATTTGTTGTCTGTTTTGTAGAAAGTTCTGTGGGGCGGTTGCGCTGGGAACATGAGTGAAATATTTCAACTTGGGAGATATAATTCTAAAGGCTCTTTTTGCCGTCTGTTGGAGAAACAAATGCCTAACACTTTAGCCTACTTTCGTTTCTGTGGCGCCATATTTATGCGTCACTTCCTCTCCGAGAGTGAACTTAAGGGACTCCTTCCGATCACCGTCAGCAGATTCACTGCACCACTGGTTGTCCTGGCGATAAATAGTCAGGGTTCCTCCTCTCTCCTTCAGTCCCTCGCTGGCTGTGGCAGGCAGATCTGGTGTTGGAAAGTCGTCGTCGTCATCATTATCGTCGCCATTATCACCAGCACCCTTATTATCATCGTCGTCGCTGTGGTTGTCATCGTCGTCGTCGTCTTTATCGTCATCTTTGTAGTTCTTCCAGATGTCAGCACAAGTCCTCGGAAACTCTACTTCGCCTCTATGTTAAGATTTCGTCAGGTCGGTTACAAAATTTTTTATCCTCGGTGTACAAACAGTTCTTAGCTTAAGCCTTTCCAGCTTTAGTTATGTAAAATTAGGTTACAACCAGAAAAATAAATGACACGTAACAGTATTCTTTTTATAATATTGAACTATTTCATTCATTTCGGAACGATTATAATACATAAACATTTTCCCAGTCTTAGTTTAAAATTATGTAACTGCTACATACCAGTTTATTGGTTTTAGCAATCCTCCCAGCATTCTACCCCCAATCCACTCCAATACACAGTTAAAAATACCCAGTTATCAATGCCTACAAGCTTTTCCTTACTGTTCGCATCGATGTATTCGTCAACGCCAGTTGTCTCCTCAGGCAAAAGCTCCCAGGTTCCAGTTAAAGCTTCCATTTTCAGTGCCAATTTTAAACAAAACAGTACTGAAACAGCTTTATTGGGATGTTTTCTTTAGACAATCTGTGATGAATCGCACACAGGAAAACATTTGGTTAAAATCTTTCTTCAAAATTAAACAATTTACTGACGACTGACAAAAAATCTTTTCACCTGGATTAGAAAATATGATCCACCCTAGGTTCTACTCAATAAGAGGAAACACAAGTGAAAGGAAATAAAGTTGCGAGCTCAGTAAAAGTTCTTTCTTTAATTTTAAAATCACTCTAATGGAAATCCTGCCAGCATGAGATTCCTTTGTCTTTCATAAGGTGGCCCGTTCGTCGCTCGCATATGCACAATATCAAATGACTAGTAACAATCATAAAAATAAAACCGAAAGCAGCTCAGGAAGATTTTGTCTTCGTAAAGCTGTATGGCTTTGCAATGGATACTTGCCTGAAACCAAAGGAGCAGAACCAGGTTGTCATGTGAAGATGTCTGCGGAAAAACCTTTGGTGTGAAGATTTATAGACAGTTGCATACGTATCACGTGATTTCATTGTCAAGGCCGTTGTAATCGGACTAAATGTTTGCTCAAGATTTTCAAAAGAGCATGTGCGACGCTTAACCGATCGTGAAGAAGGAGTGATAACAAGAAGAGGTTGTTTGGGTCATTCAAGGACCCGTCGTCCAGAGTCTGAGGGGAATCAGCCCTTCTTCACAACTTTGACAGAATGTGACACAGTTATTCAAAACAAGGGTATTGTTACATTTCTTTGTAACATAAAGTGGGTTTTTTCTGACATGCTGACAAACCCAATACCTATTTATTGCAGCCAAAGTACAGAGTTCGAATAATACCATCAGTACAACGAAATATTGTTCTTTTATGCCCGCCCCCAGCTTCTTGTCTTTTCCTTTTTCTTCCCTATTTCGTCACGTAGGTTTCTCGAATACATCCCACAGACTCTTCAAATCTTTGTTGGCTCACACGGTCGCGGACAGAGATCTTATTCTTCATCGTCGTCAGAAGTTGTCAGGACTCAAAACGGTGACCTACTACTTAAATCTTCTCAAGCAACGATACTTCAGCCTTATCAAAATAGGACAAATTATTCTTAAACTTTTTAATTTCAGTGAGCTTTAATCCGTATTCTCTTGGATATCTTCAATCACACCTATTTTAACAGCGACCAGTATGGTCATCCATTGCCTTCATCACAGATGATATAAAGTTTTGCCAAATGTAACAATATGCGTGGCAGCTGCAGGTACCAGAGATGCTAGTTAGGCGTATTGTTAGACCACAATCTGGGAGAGGACATTGCGCATATGACAGGTCTGGGAACTAAGCTTAACACAGAGTAAGACAGACACTATGAGGCCAGACATAATTTTTAGCCGCCCAGCACTCAGTTAACCATACACACAGAAGCCATAGCTCCAAACATGCACTGTCCACGAGGGCCACAGAGTGCGCATATGCCAGTCACAATCACACGTGCAGATCGTGGGAATCCGACACTCGACATTTAGGTTAGGTATATAAACCCTGGTGGGGGTAGACACGATATGGAGGTACCGACTGATGAAGGTAGCTAGGTCGACGAATGGCGAGATAGCAGGATAGACAGGGCAGAGTTATCTGTAGGGTACGGTTTCTTGATCCAGGTAGCCGTCACGCCAACCGACGATAGAATGGACAATAACATGCTTGAAACGAGAAAGTACGTCATCGTGTCTTTTTGTAAGGTTACATTGCGTTTCCGTGACGATTCGTAACGCTACATTCTGGTGCCGTGCCAAATCATAACGCTACACAGATTACAGAGCACAGAGCGAGGGTCGCGACGTGTTGGCAACAGTCGCAAATACGTCATATTTTTCGAAACGTGTACGTTACAGTGGCTCCATTTGTAGTAATTTCCTGCACTTCTTCCGTAAAGACTGTGAAGGTTGAAAACTAAACTATGTAGATCTTAAATTCACTCAAGCAAAGTGCTGTACCCTTAGCCCATCAAACACTTCTCTATGTTTCCTTGTGTCTTCGTTCCAATTTGTTTCCAAATATACAAGAAAAATAGGTGACTGCAGCTTGGAGGAAAAACCATTCTTAAATTTAAAACAAGGGAACTGGACCAAGCTAAGACATGACAAAGACAAAGACGAAGACAATCTACATGTTTCAGGGCACTACCCCTTCATCAGGACGACACAAAAACGACGAAAAAACGAAAAAAGAAGAAAGAAAAAGACTTAGCTTCAGCAGATGTGGCGCGTGGGCTGCACAGCAGGAAACTGACTAAGGGACAGTGAGTGAGAAGGGTTAAAAAGAGGGGCAGCCAATTGCAAGGTGGGTAGGAAAGGGTAGGGAAGGATGGGGGTGGAGAGGGGGGCGGAGAGATGTGGGGAGAGAAGCGCGGGTAATGGGGTGACAGTGTGGGAGAGAAGGAGGTGAGAGAAAAGAAGTAAGAGAGAGAGAGAGGAGGAGGGGTGAGGGGGTTAAGGGAAAAGGAGGGAGGTGGAGGGTCAGTGTTTAAGGTTGAGACCAGTGGGTGCCATGGTACCAAAATGGGTAATGAAGTAGGACTCCATATTCTTGCGGTCAATGGAGTCGCCCTTCATTTTCCAGATACCACAGGCCCTCCTGTTGTCGGCTGTGTGTGGGGGTGTACTGAAGTGACGTGCAACTGGTGTGTTTCTGCAGTGTTTAGTGTCTTAACTAAGGTGAAGGGAGCAGGAGGGAAGAGAGAAAGTTGTTTTTTATAGGTGGAGCGAGCAGTGCGAAGTGAAGTGAGTTTGGTGTCTAGGTAAGAGATTTTTCTAGGTAAGACTAAACACCGCAGAAACACACCTGTGTCCACACGATCTTCTCCACTGCCTTCCGATTTTCTTCTGGCACGTCTGTTAGGACCGGATACAAATGGTTTCCCTTTGCTATATTTTATCTACTTTTCTGCGCAACCATTGAAAATGAAAACGAAAACCATTGAAAATGATATTCTTACAACAATGCCAAAACCTTTCTAAACATTAGCCCCACCCCAGGAGAAAAAGTTTCAAACCGTTTTTGTCCATGTAGTTGTCTTCGCTTTCAGTAGCGTCTCGGATTATCTCCCAATTTCCGATGATTTTTTCCATCGTCTTTTGCTGGCGTCTGGAAAACGTCCAGAATGCAATATTTTGCGAAATGCAGACTTAAAATGTGTTGGAATAGTCAGAATATTCCACCTTTGTCTGAGTCTGTCTCGGCATACGTCATAAAGCGGTCACCCGTCGGAAGGAATTGTGGGATCAGCCCCCCCCTCCACCCACCCAAGTGACGTCACGAACACGTGTTCTCACTATTAGAAGAGCACTTAGGAAGATATCTGATACCTGAAAACCTGGCTTTCCTTCTTGAATAGGTGAACGTGAACCTAGCTCTCCTTCTTGAGTACGTGAACTTTTATGATGTACCAGGAGTCGACTGTAAGTTCATATGTTCGGAAGTTTGGAATCATCAGAATAACAAAATGTAGTTTATTCCGTGTGCCCAGGGAAACAGCTTCAGTATAGCTATGCCCAGCGACAAACCCTGTCAACAGCGCCACACAACCACAACCTGTGGTCGGTATGCCCCGGTCGGTATGCCCTTTGTGGCTTGGACGTCTACACGCGTTCCCACATACTGTAACGTGAAGTGTTAGAAGTGGTAAACATTTACAGAACAGCGTGCTCTCGTTGTTGTTTGCTGGTTTGTGTACAAATCCGTGTGTCTTTTTGGATCTATTTTCTATTGTACCCACCCCCTCCATATTCAAATAAGTATTTTATGCTGGGTGGGTGGGGGGATCCTGGATAGCTCTGCAGGTAGAGTGGTCAAGGATTATTTCCCAGATTCCATTTGGTTCAGCTCCCCTCACTTATTTCTGTGTGTGTGTGTGTGTTGCCAAACTTGAGCGCAGTTCTGGTGAGCCAGTGGTCAAGCGTGTGCACGTGTATTTTCATGGACTCAAGAGGGCGCGTCGATTGCGCGCGCGTTCATTCAAAAATGTGTTTATCTTCATTTGGGGAGTACTGCACTTCTAATACGCACCACAAACACATACACATGTACATACACGCACAAGAGAGAGGTCAAAATTTTATCTACATGCGAATGATTTTGAGGATGTAAGGATGTGTGTCCGCCAGTTCCATAATCTAAGAAAATACCTTATTTGCGTTCGTGAGATTCCAATTGTCACAATGCTGACATTCTTTCAGAACAGGGAAGTCTCATAGAAAGCTGGCACGCGCGGCTGCACTCAGATAATTGCCTCCTTTTAGTCTTTATCTGCTTGTGTTGCCGAAGGGGTCAAGCCCCGAAACGTCAGCTTTGTCTGTGTCATCGAAAGCTTGCTTTCTTGTCTGTTATTTGGTTGGTCGGTTGGTCGACTTGTCTTTTGTGTCTCCGAACAGTAACCAAGACGTCTTCGTACAAAGCTCACCATGACAGTCATGGAATCACAGCTAGAGTTTTTATAGTGTGACCAATACATTGGCCTCGGCCTTCTCTGTGTGATTTGAGATTTACAGCAGCAGAACGCTTTGGATCTACAAAAGCAAGGATTGAGAAATGAAGAAGCGGGTTGGATAGACAGGCCGAAGAAGTGAGATAGAGCTAGAGAGATGGAAAAGGTTAATGTTCCACGTAAAGTCCCCTGACCACAAGCGTTCTTGCCAATTGGAAGATATCTAACTCCGTGTTTTAAGTCACTTATACAAACATATACGACTAGGAGAAAGTGCATAGATATGTTTATGAAAATAAGTGCACAAATGACCATCCCTAAAGGCGTGTTCAACAATAAGAAAACGAGTGAGTTTTTATAAGCTACTAAAAATTCAAGCAGCAAGTGAGATAACAGTCAGGACAAGAAACACAGTAAAGTTTTCACTCACTTAAATCTAGCATAGCTAAGTACAGTTATGAGATCACAACAGAATCACACTTTATAAGCAAAACTCTTAGATTTGTCACTTTTGATGCAGTGAATTTATTTCAGTTATAACAAAAATATAGAGAGCAATTGTTTTTAAAACTGTACTTTTGAGTGTGACCTTTTGGAGGATTACAAGTAAACAAGTCTTTTACAAAATAGTAGATAAAAAGCATAAAGTTATAGACATTTATTAAGATTTAATGCGTATCAGTTCTTCGGTCTGATCAATAGCTTAAAGATTCAGTTTTCAACATTGGAAGATACTGAAAAACACCACGCAGCTGTCGTTAGTCTGAGGTTGGTGAAGGTTTTCTTCTCGTCAAACTCAAGGTAAACATCTACTCTCTCACAAATACATTACGTAAGTACACCAGATCATATCTAAAATATCTGGGTTTTTCTTTCCCGATGCTTCCCCATTAACACTGTAACTAAGGCATTGTGTTGACCTATTTTCTTGTGTCAGGCACTGCTACTTATCGGTGTGAAACAAAAGTGTTTTCGTACTCTGCGCACTGTTTCCGGATAAAATAAGGTAATAACATTGTCTTAGGAAGTTTTGCTAACATCAGTCAATTGAAAAATGTAAAAAAAAAAAGCAGTCAGCAAGGTGAGCGCTGTTGAACAGATGAGGGATGTACATGTAGTTGTTCCTTCATACAGCCATCACAGCACGTCACATCACAGGACGCCACACCGCATCACGTCATAGTTTATGCAGCACGAACTTGGCAGTAGCCCCGTTGCACGTAATATTCTGACAGAAGAAAACCACCCAGACAGTATAGTTGTACCCGTGTTAACAGTGTTTGATGCTGAACAGTAGTAAGAGAGTTGATCCTTCTAAGGACACGCCCACAGAGTGAGCAAAGCGACACTCCAGACTACTGGGCCCATGTGAAATACCTCCTATGTGTTTGTGGAGGGGGCTAGCGAGGGGGGGGGAGAAGGCGGGGATCGAATGTTTGGTAGAATGGAGGGGCGTGCATACGTGAGCAGATTTGCGTGTACCGTGCTTGTTTCGTTAAGCATGCCCAAGCGTAAGTCTATGTGTGTGCAAAAAGTTGCATGTGCGCAGTTGTCTGGAACGAAGCTGTTGTTAAACG
>SMGT01014989.1:0-15218 GCA_004794575.1 Lanistes nyassanus | reverse complement strand
GGGGGGGGGGGGGGGGGGGGGTCCCGAGTTTAATTTGTTCAGCTGATCCAAGGCTGCGTTGGTACTATGGAAGCAACGGCATAGCAGTTTATGTTCAATTGTCCTGCATAGAATTTTCGTCAGCTCAAAAGACAGAGTGAGTTCAATATCATCAGCAAAGCATTTACGGTTCATGCAGTATTTTTGGAGCGTGTTGTGCGTGTGAAGTACATAAAGTATGAGCTCCCTGGAGCCCCTCCGCTGTTGGTAAGATCTTGCTGACCATAACTCTCTTGTTCTGCCACTGAGATACAAATGAAACCACTGCAATGCTGGACCATCAATATCATTTGTGTCTAAACTTGTGGAGTGTGTCTGCGTCTTGTGAATGATCTGTGCCACGTGGACTCTGGGAATTTGAAACTTGCTGGCCTTGACCTTATCATTAGTACTGGGTTTGATCTCATGGATCACGTCCCAACAGAGAGATAGGAAGTTTCAATATCTGCCTGTGGTGTTTGGAAACTTTAAGATGCAAGTAACGTTTTTGTTTAAAAGGGGGTTTTATAACATCTGATTTAAAGTGTCCAGGAAGAAGTAGAGAAAGGCAGCAGAATGTGTAGATGCTGTAGAACACTGTATGAACAGATGTAGATCATCCACATAAGTAAGTACCAGGAGGGGCAGCAGCACTTGATACTCATCAAATGATCCTTATCTATTGATTTCAAGTCTGCGCGGGTGGTACCACTGTAACACATCACTCAACAGTCCATGATTACTTTGACCACGTGGAGGGGTGATTGTACTTTCTTGGAAGTAGATGCTGATGGATCTATAGGTAGAGAGAGAGACAGACAGAGAGAGAGAGGGGGGTGGGTGGGTTTGCAAAGTGTAAAGGCTTTCTTTTTCTGAGCTTTGTTTTGAAAACATTCATACTTTTATTTCAGCATAATCCTTTAACTTCACGAAAAATACAGTCCAGGTCTTAAAAAATTTATAACACTGGGTATAGAATGCATTGTGACTGTCCTGGCCCTATGCGTCAGGGAAACTATGCACTTTAATATGTTTTTTCAGCGTTGCCTTCTGGCTGAAGGACTTCCCACACACATCACATGAATAATCCTTAGCACCTGCAAACAAAAAACAAAAAAAAGCATCCACACATTAGCATGATACTTGTATATGCTTTGGGATCACACATCTCATGCAAAACACTGAACAGTCAGTATGACTGAAAGACCAATCCATCTGAACATAAGCCCTGAGAATATTATCACCAATATAATTTATAATAAGTGAGCTTATATTGCCAGCCTTCCATAAGCCCCTTCTTCAAGCAATTTGACATAATTAACTAGTACACAGTAGCATAAAGTACACTTAATCATTCCTACATGTATTGTGAGACTGCAAAACCTCAATGAACTAAATAGTTTATATAAAATACCTGTATGAGTTATGGAATGTCGCGCAAGCTTCGACTTGTATGCAAAGGTCTTGCCACAAATGGCACAGTTTTCCTGCACAAAGACCCAAATTTAAAAAGATCTGTAGGAAAATTATTGACTTCAAAATATCAGCACAATGGACAGTTTATGGATCAGTACACATTATCTTCAGCCACTGAGGGCGGTTTCGATCAGGACACACACATTGTCTACTGTTTCACTTTGTCTCAATCAGTTTCCTGCCATACAATTTCACAGCAGTTTCCTGTCTTTACAGATTCTAACATACCTTGCCTGGTGGCCGATCCTTCTGGTCCTGCAATGGCAGTGCTTGTTTCTCCAGGGATGCAGATGGAGTAGATAACAGACCATGTGATGCTGTGAATAAAAGAACACAGTAAAACTTATTGTTATCAATGGACAGATAATGGACTAAGTGTTCATGTGGACCAGCTATAGACTACATATCATTACAGTATGGTCTGACACTGAAATAGCTTGGGAATCAGCATCTGTGATCAGATAACAAATTATACAATGCTGGGAGTGAACGGACAAAATCATTGTTACACTAGGTAAGGGTGTAGGCACTGAAGAGGACTGCAGTTATTGTGGGGATTACAAATTTATTTTTAATAATCATGTTAAACACTTTAGCACCAAAGATGCCACTATTTGTAACCTAAGTACATGTATTATTATTATATAACAAAAACAGCACCTTGGTTTAGAGCAGGTGTAATGTTATGCAGCACTTGGATTTCAGCACCCGGCAAGTGCTGAACGTCAACAGTGTTTGGCAGCAAAGGTTCACTGAAAACAGATCGACAGGATACCCACGGTGATGCAGATTTTAAACTCTACATCCCAGAACACTTGTCTTAGAAGGTTTTATTTTTTGAACAACCCATCAGTAAGATACAGAATAAATGCACACTAAGCTATTTGAGGATACACTATGAAAAGCCTCGTGGAAAGGATGCTGACTAAACTAAGGGAGCACTGGGACTCAATATTACACAAATAGTCATTCTGTGCAGAGCTTGGTAGATAAAGTGGTAGATAGCCTACATACCCTATACATGTTGACATACAAACACACTCACTCACTCACACAGAATGCCAATAACCATAAACTTTAAGTGTCCTTGTATTTCATCAACTTTCCACTCCACCATCATTTTGCCAGATACTGTTTGCTGTTTCTCTTACACACTAATAGTAATAGTGAATCTGAAATTATTATAAAATACTACCTCAAAGGGACAGACCTATCTGCCCTTGTGTCTGCAATAGCTGTCTGCCTCTCTATGTTTCTGAATAAAAAAAATGATAATACTTTTGTAAGGATGTCAACACGTTCAGGTCTAATCTGGATAATTTAATCAAAATGTGATCAAGAGGGTAACAGAATGGGCCTTTTCCATACGCTGAAAAAGACTGCACAAACATTTGTATATTATATCCCCCATAACACTGTCAAGCTGATATTACAAGCTTTGTCAGCTTAAGTGAACTTTGCTGCTGTGGGAATTTTAGAAAATGGTAAAAATGTACATGCCTTCTGTGCATACCAAATTCTCAAAAACTATTAAAAAAATATATAAATATATGTAAACATACCGAAAAATCCTGATCTCTGCATCAAGGAGTTTCTGGCACTGGTCTCTGCTAAGATAGGAAGGGGTCTTGAGAACAATGGCTGGAGGAACACCACTCACGAAGAATTCCCCCTTTTCCACTTTTGCATACGGAAATTGTTTCAGGTTTAGATCTCGCTCTAGAAAACAAACAGGTAAAGTACAATAAAATGATGTTACTGATAACATGTGTTCATGAGATTTTAGTCAAGCCAACTCTGACAAACAATGATAAAAAGATGCCTACAAAACTAGTGAGAAGACAATGACAAGCTTTCATGCTTCCTTGTTGACCGCTGCATGACCATGGGTGACCCTAAACTATTTTACTGCCACCAGTTGGCATATCAAAAATTGCTTGCAGAATCTGTTTTGCATATAAATACAAGAGTGGCCTATGCTGCTGGATTAGGTCTGATCTATGACAAAATTACTGGAAATAAGGTGCATAAAACAGGAGAAAAAGTGCAGGAAAGGTGTAATATAACTCTGATGTATTCGTTCACAACACTTTCACAATCTTAAAAATTACTAAAGAATAAGGCATACACAGATGCTACAATAATAACATACAGATGTAATAAAAGCATAAGCACTAAACAGCACAAAACCTGAGATCTTTGACATTTTCAGTTTCAGCTTCTTTCTTAGGTCCTCAGTGAAGCCTTTCTTCTCTGTGACAATTTATAAACAAAATATAATAATAATAAATACCAATACCTAATTAAAAAGTTAACATTACAGAAAACCCATTAATACAGCAGTACATAAAATACATTTTCATGTCATAGCCAGAAAGTTTTTATTGTAATGCTCAGTAATACAAGTAAAGACGCTGGGGTGGGGTGGGGTGGGTGTGTTGGAGGTATGGATGATGTATGAATGGTTATGATATGCCGATTTGACTGTAAACCTACTGTAAAAATACTGTACAACCACACACACACACAGATTACTGAGGGAAAAATCTAACAATAATGATTTATCGGTCATTATGACATACAATAAGAATAAAAATTTTCTTTTGCTATATCACGTCAGCTGTGCCACTGATCCATCCCCCTCCCCCCCTCCCGCCCATTGGAATATGAGCTTTTATGTGGGGAAGTCGAAAAGTCACGTGCGCTGGTGCTCGCTGCCCAGCATGTAATACGAACATGTATTACTATTAAAGACAAAATCAGATGCTTACCATCTGAGCCAGTGCTACTGTCAGCTGTCAGGGGCTTTAGATTTTTACAAACAAGCGTCACTGGAAAGAGATGATTTAACGATAAAAACAATTATTGATTATCATCATTTGGGGGATCTTTCTTTTTTTAAAAAAGTAAGTATTTCACATATAATTAAAATCTTCGGTACCCCAACGCACTTGTGAAAAAACTTGGCTTCAAATTCTCACGAGAGTTTCGCACGCTGCGCCCCCCCCCTCTCTGACCTAGATTGTCACGTACCTATTAGATCTGCTGGTAAATCCAACCTGCTTGTGGTAGCTTCGGCACAGGTAGCATCTTTCCCAGAAAAAAAAATCCTTCTTCGATTAACGATTTTCCCAGAATCGTCACGTTCTATTACTTTCAAGGACAATTTCAACTTTTTTGTACCGAATGCCATGGTCGAAGATGAATAAGGCCAAACAAAACTTCCGGAAGACTAACTTCCGGTTTTCTTTTTACTATCTATCGAATCTCAGGCTGATTTTCGCATCTTCCTTTCGATTTTTTTTTGGGGGGGGGGTCACATTTTAAAACATTCGCTTGGGTGGGGGTTAGGGGAGAGGTAGGGGTGAGATTAGGCTTGGGATAATGACGTTTCCTGCTTGCGTGCTTGCCTGCTTTCCTGCTATTCAGTAAAGCACGGCCGCATGCTCTATCCCCTACTGAGCCGGCCGAATTGAATGCGTTATCGCCTATTCAGTGGATACGTACAGGCAGGCAGGCAGGTAGGCAGGCAGGTAGGCAGGCCGTGCGGGCGGGCGTGCGCTCGTATTGCGTCTGGTTAGCAAAAAAGTGATTTTAAAAAAACTGCGCAACAAATATTTCACTGAAAATATCGAAATATGCTTTGTGCAACACACAAATGATCATGGAATTAACTAAAGAAATGATTTTGTCCTCATTAGTAAAGTGTCTTAAAGACCTAATAATGTCGTCTGTGCCTCTGTAGGGATCAACTACAGTCATTTTGCAAGCCACTACGCCACTATGACGTTGCTTGAAGATACCTGCAGTGTGCGATGGCCTTTATTTTGTAATCCTGGCTCAGACGATCAGGTGCTACCGACAGTCATAGACCTGAGTCTGATTCCGGTCTTATATCGATCCGCGACACTCTGTGAGGTCAGAACACAGGAATCACAGACAGAAAGAAAATGTATCGCAAGTTTTGTTTCAGTAATACGTTAGGAAGATTTTTAAAAAACTGTTACAAAGTGTACTCCCCCCACAACAAAAGTAGTTCAAATCATAGGTAGGCAGGTAGGAGCAGTGACAGTGCTTCCAACTCACACTATGGATGGTGGGGGTGGGGGTGGAATGAATGGGCCGGGTCCTATTAAACTATACACTGAAAGAACCAGCAGGCGGATAGCTGCAGTACGATGGTCAGTATATGGACAGGCAGTTTTTTTTAATGTTCGGGGATGGCCACGGAGTCTACACAATGCACACTCTAGAAATTCTCCCTGACGACACTTAGATTCGAACCAGAAACCTTCCACGCGCTAGTCCGCATCTTCAACCGCAGAGTTACATATCCAGGGCCCATCTTTAATTCGAAAGTATATTAGCACATGAAAGCAAGCCCAGGTTATGTAAAAATATGGCTGTATTTTTTTCGGAGGGAGATCGAGTCACTGTGCACCACCACTCATTCACCAGAGTCGACAGTCGTGTTGTAAGTCACGTGCTTGCGGTGCCTCGCATGTCTAATCAAAGGGACACTAATCCTGTCGGTCTCGAAAATGGAAGTTATAGCACAAGTGCCCTCCTGTCGCTGCGAAAGAAGAGGATTCAGCAAATGAAACCGAGAGATTTGCTGCCGCGACTTAACACGTGTCTGAATAGTCTTGTAGGGAACAACAAAAAGTGCTTGGAAAATGAGTTTTCCTGGCCACCACCTTCTGTTTACTGATTTGGAACATATATGCATTGTGGGGAGAAAAACTATACTACGGATCTGGGCTGGTGGCACAGCTAGTATGATATGAAGGATTCATTTTTATAACTGTTCTCTCCTGTTAATAAGGACATAAAAGGAGGATAATATAAGGTACAACCAAAACTGCTCAGTTTGAAAGAACAAAATGTGGGAGTTATTACAGATTGAAATTTCTTCAAAGAAAACCAACTGGATTAGCGGTTTTGCCAGTTTACAAATAATGGTGAGCTGACCCCTTATTATATGTCCTCGATCCGGCTTAGAATTACACAATCTCTTACCTGCCTGAATATAATCATGTTGTCAAAAAGTAGCCGGCACGGCACAAATTAATTAGTACAACGTACAGGCAACGCCTGTTCTTGAAGGTATAAGAATCGAGATTTTTTTTTTATTTAACAAAAAGTCCAGCCTTTTGTATTCTAGGGCGAAAGAGCCAATAATATGCTGACATAAACTGACAAAAAAGAGGTGTATTTTAAGTAAATGTCAACATGAGACTGCCGAGCAAATTAAGCAACCTAGAAGCTTCTGGGGCGCTATGAAGGGTATCTTGCGGGCAGCAAGCATTTGCGAGCAGGTAAATAATTTTTTACCGCGAGGTAACCCTTATAGGGCCTCAGTGTGTCGGCTGCTTCGCACTAAAATCGACGTTATGGTGTTCGGCACATGCGCAGTTGGGGGGCGCACGCGCTGCTGTACGCAGGGTGGCTGTGACCTGGCGTCGGGACAACACGTTTGGCCAAGCACATCTGCCATTGCATGCTTAATTACATGACAGTATGAGACAACTTCCCAGCGCAAGGGGCAGCACAGTTTGTTCACCACTAATGCCGTCTAGACCAGCTAGGACAACGCTCTCATCTGACAATCTTTTCCCACTTTGCCTCAGCGTGTAGCAATGGCGTTCGACGGTAACACATACTGGCAAGCGTTCACTGAAACGTCAGAAAATGGAGGTAGCGATATGCTATGCCTTACTAAAGACGATGAGTCCTTGTTTATCGACTTGTGGGAGCGAGCCGAATGCCTGTGGAACCCTAGGGACATCGATTACAAAAACCGACATGCCAGAAGGGCAGCGCTACGGAATATTTCCATTGGAATGCATCACCCAGAGTGGACGAACGGTGAGTATAAATTACTCTGGTACCAAAACGTGTGTATAATGAGTCAAAACGACGCATGATGCTTAACAGCACTCGACAGCAGTCCGCTCAGAAAGACTGGTTCGCAACCACTAGGGGCGATTATATAGCTCCATCACTATGCTCGATCTATGCAGATCTGCGCGTAGCCAACGTCGCTCAGGTCAGAGGTGAATCTGCAGCCAGGCAGGCTGCCTGAAGGCGTTAGGACTGTCCAGCAGTGAA
The DNA here is from genome assembly GCA_004794575.1 of Lanistes nyassanus. NCBI lineage: Eukaryota > Metazoa > Mollusca > Gastropoda > Architaenioglossa > Ampullariidae > Lanistes > Lanistes nyassanus. The sequence continues at coordinate 7,613 of SMGT01014989.1, read as the reverse complement.
TGCTCCTGAAACAAATATTCAAGCAAAACTAGGAAATTGTTTTCAAAACAATTCAAATTCTGCACATCATATGGATTCTAAAACAGCTTATAGGTGCTCGTCTTGCTGTTAGTGTTACCATAGCAACGACAGAAGAGAGATGTGTTCTTCTAAAATTGAGAAGGGGACTTACGTGCATTGTTTTTGTAGGCTTTGAAAGGTACACAAATGTCCAATCTTTCATATAACAGCAAAGACATAGACTGTAGTTGGATCTGGGAGTGAAATGAACCTTCCAAATGCTGGTCTTGGTCACAAAGAGTGCGCAATGCAGGAACTGAGGGCAGGTTTCTCCTGATTAGATGGGGATTGAAACTTCAATAGATCAGAGACTGTTTCCAAGTTTATACCAGTTTACTAACTAGGTGTATGGTGGGGTGCTGAAGGCCATCACCCAACAAAAAATTGTTCTTGTGCCTTCTGTTCTGCGCTCAGGATTAAGCACTACAGTGCGTTGCCTGCTGTCTGTGGCATTCATTGGCTACTGTTCAGTTTGGTAAGTTTTTATCCCATTTCTCATGATTTGTATTGTTCATGTGGGAAGACTCAGGAGAACGGCAGATTATGTGTAGATATGTACAATTAATGAAATACAACAAACTGCTAAAGGAGAACAATTATAGCAGTACCTGCTGTGACTAGGACTTACTGGATAGATGATTTGCATTTGTCACCTTCATAAAACACCTTTACGGTATGCAACCAAACAATACTGTTAGGTAAAATTGCCTGGATGGATGTATACTTAACCAAAAGTCAGATGGCATTACATATACTTTCTAATGTAAAATGTGTACTTGATTATTTTGTTTGATGCCACATTCTATCACAGCTGTTTTTTTCTGAGTGGATACCTCCTTCAAAACTGCATTATATATTGAAAATAATGATGCAGGTTGTTCCTGAAATATTGTGATTGTGTCTTATCTTACTAGTTCTAGGAATGGTGTGTGTGTGCACGCATGCCTAAATGCCAAAGGAATATTACTTATTAGTATTCCTTCTAAAGTATATTAATCTCCCATGTAGGAGAAGTGTTGTACACAACTTCAGGGGTGGATTATGGTTCAGCTGGGGGGGGGGGGCGGGTGTGCCAAGAAAACAATAAAACTCAGTATACACCTGAGCGGCAGCAAGGACTCTCTCTGTCTCTCCCTGCTGGGGGGAGGGGGAGATGGGGGAATGGCCTCAAAGAGCCCAATGTTAACAGAGAACATGCAGTAATAAGTGTTTTATTGTGTTTTATTGAACAATCCTTTGTGCAGCGAAAAACTGTTTGGACAAACTTCATGAAACTAGTGTAGCATGGTAATATCAGATACATATTCATTAACACACACATATTGATCAGTCATGTGTTTTCCACACAAGATGAGAAGAAGTAGATTTGTATTTGAAATTATGAAATTCTTAAATTAGTTTTTGGCTACAGAAAAACAAATGAAGCAAATGGGCTGCAACATAAAGTTGATGTGTGAAACTGCAAAATTGGAAATAGAAGTTACAAGAAAGTACTATCCCTTTATCATGACTTCCCTTTCAGTTTCATTCACTAGTACAGTATATGACATTTAAAAAGTAATAAACCAATAAAATGTTCAAAATAGTGTAACAGAATATTTATCTGATTGCTAATAAAGAACAAATGAGGACAGAGCGCTTAAATTATCGAAAGATAACTCCAACAAAGATACTGGCAGCGCTCACACATAGCCGTATGCAGACGCCTGTGCCCAAGGGAGCTTACCGTACCCAAACACGGTAAGCTCCCTTGGGCACAGGCGTCTGCATACGGCTATGTGTGAGCGCTGCCAGTATCTTTGTTGGAGTTATCATCTGATTGCTCCTAAAAATAATGAACCCGCAATAATATTTGAAAAGTCTTGGTGACATTCATTTTCTGTACAGAGCAAATAAGAAGAAAACTGGACAGTTTCCGGGCGCAGTGGAGAGCTGCAAAAAGAAAAAAGGAGGCCTCAGAAAAAACAGAGTCATCTGGGAGCAGCAGCAAGACCTGGCAGTTCTTTGGTCGCATCCAGAGCTTCCTTGGAACCACCCTGTATGGCAAACCAAAAGTTGTCAACAATGTCACATCGAGAAAGCTGACGTTACCAGTAGAGGCTGATGTAAGTACTAATAAGGAATAAAAGTATCCCTTCTTGTAGCACAGTGATGCCCAACCTTTTGATTTTTCTTTTGTTTTGTTTTTGTTTTTTGGTTTTTTTTTCCCCATGGGCCACATTAAAATTTAGCATGATTTTGCAGGCCAGAACATCCTCTGACGTAGCACACAAATGCGTTTCTTGGTCCCTCTCGGTAACATGTTCAAGCAGATCTTTATTTTGCACGAGGTCAGTTCTAAATGTGTCTTTCTATTGTTTGGAATATGAAGGATGTAGGTCAGGATGCTTTGGCTTTTCCAACTTAAAAAAACCTTGTTTGGACTTGTTTGTGATAAGGAAATGCACCATGTGGTGGGCCAGATGGGAAAAGCTGCGGGCCGGCTGTGGCCCACAGGCCGTAGTTGGGCATCACTGATGTAGCAGAAAGCAATGACACCACTTCTGGAGAAAAATGAGCTGTTCGTGCTTACAAACATCGCAGATTGAGCTTCTTCAGTAAATCAGGAGACGGTAACTCCATGTTGATATCATAAAACATGTAGACGAGGCAGAAAAGTGGCGTAGATTTATCACGAAATCAAATAATCAATAAATCAATAATCAATAAATAAAAGAAATGTTCACATTTGGGGCTGTTCTTGCAAATTTGAAGAAACAGATATTTTATAGAGTCAGAACCCAGTCAACAAATAGGTTCCACCACAGACTTGTTGCAGGTCTGTGGAAGTTCTATATTAGAGCCTTCTGCATGTCCATTTCTGTTATGGTATTCTTGAGCATCTCTGCCTCCAGAAACAGATTAAGAACGGGCTAAAAAAAAAAGAAAGAAAAAAAAGCATGCTGATTTTTCATCCAGTCTTGATAGTCGTCTGGCAGCTCGTTATCAAGAAATCTATGATCACGCTATATCTGGTCTTTATAGCATTGGAAGAAGATATGTAGGGCATGTATTGCAGGAGACACTGTCGGAGGAAACTGGATAGGGCATGTATTGCCGGAGTCACTGTCAGAGGAAGTTGTGTTGGGCATGTGTTGCGGGGATCACTGTCCTGGTTCTCTCAGGTGCATGTTAAATCAGAGAAATGTAGATGCCAAATTGACTTGCCAAATGTCAAAGGATACGTCTGTCTCAGTCTTTAGTTGAACGATTCCTGCTTTCATGTGATACCTCATTCTGAGAATGACTCTTCCATCATGCGTGATACACAATGATTAATACACATTGATAAACGACAGGCCTTCCTCATCCTACTTGAAAAATCCTATGGCTTCTTCATCTTATTTAATAACTCTTACGGTTTCATCACCTTAATTGATAAACCAAATGCAGAATCAGGAACAATCAGACTGGGGATGTGTGTTTCGGTTGCTGACATGCATGTACCAAGTGGGTGTGGGGCACTTATGGAATGTTTTCCTCATGAAGGATTATGGCCATTCTTGGCAAGGCTATAATCCTTCACGAGGAAACCATTCCATATTGCTGCCGCATCTCCAGTTCTCCCATGTGCTCCTGTCTCAAAGTAAATGACAGGGTACCTTGCACCAACTAGCCCATAAAGCCCCTTCTGGTTTTTGTCATAAAGTGATCCAGTTTTTCAAGGACATCTAACTGAAGCATGCCTGCCATCCAGTGTCCCCAGGACATTCTATCCAGTGCTTCTTTCTAAAGGACTCATCTTGGAGGTCATTACAAAAGTCCTACTGCAATTGTTTTATATAATATTTAAATCATATATAATTTCAGATCTCATTGTCTGAAGAGGACAGCCCTTCAAGCGGGCAGTCAACAAATACGAGTGACACAGATGAGGTTACTCAGCCAATACACAAGGCCCCTACAGCCAGGACAGATCCGCAGAGTTGCCTATGTCCTGTCTCGCCCTCATCGAGTGTCCCTATGGTTGCAGAGTCAACTTCACCTCCACCATCAAAGAAGCGAGTTCTAGACAGCAGCAAGAGACTCAGGCACAGAGTGAGTGACCAGTTTGAGGAATGTGCTTTGACAGTTTTGCGGTTGATGTATGAGAGCCGGCAAAGAAAAACAGAGAACCCACTTGAGACTTATGGAAAAACAGTTGCACAAAGACTTGCTGAAATAAAGAGCCGGAAACGCCTGGCGGTTGTGAAAAATACTATAGACCAGGTCATTCATGCCGCAATAATGGAGGAAATGCCAGATGATTAGTACACTGTGCACTATCGTGTGATCTGGTATGGTGTATATATTTATTACATGGTGGGATTGCAATAAAAAAATGTGTGGGCAGGAAATGAATTGCCTTTGTTTGTTTGTAAAAATGGTGCCTGTCTCTTTAGGGTATTCACTGGTAGGTTTCAAAAAGAAAATTACTTGTACCACTGCACTTGTTTGTAATGGTCAATTCAGACTACCAAAAGTAAAACAGTTTTCGTGGCGGGAATCATTCCAGTACCACATGGATTGCGTTACCTGCTTCTTGCCTTCATGTAGGTGTCTTTCAGTGCATGGTAGGTGACTGCATAAATCTTGGAAATCAGGTGTGCAGGAGTTCCAACAGGTAGTATTTCTTTAAGGCCACAACTATACATCGGTGTTTCTGCCAGTTTGAGCAACGCCTAATTGAAATTTTAAATGGAATGGTAAAATTGATTTTTATCACTATGCGACAAACATTTGAAGATAAAGAGCATTGTTCTGATGCTGTATTGTAGTACTCATAGGAAAACCAGCAAATATTGTAACTACTTGCTGCCAACAGCATGCTGATGTGACCAGATTACAATTACACCTTCTCACCCAGTTCCTTCCCCTTAAAACCAAAGTGACATTTTGAAGCAATGTTGTGGACTGCACTGCAAAGATAAAGGTAGCTAACGTAACAACCATTTATACCATAATGCTAATAGATAAGCTAAATGAATGTTTTGTGACATTTAGTCATGAATACGATCCTGTAACAAAAACACTGGAAAAACGCAAATACTTTGAGATACATGGTTGACACTGCAAAGAGATGATATTGTACAATGTATTATGTGACACAGAAGTTGAAAGCATTTTATTAAATTGCACTCTCCACTCTGCTTACATCTTTATTGAGACCCGCCAATTGTGTCTATAAACAAGCAGCAAATATCCAGACAGGCACTTGAGATTTCGGATGTCCTGTACCCATGTAAAATGAAAGCCTGATAAGTGAATTTGTAAGGAGATATATCATCGTAAGGAGATAGAGTGTATATCATCAAACCATTATACATCAGGCACAGCTTCAATACCTTCTGCTAATAATATTGCAACGTTAGCTGGTCATTCTGCTGGAATGCTGAACTTTCCAAAATGTGAAAATGCCTATAATCCTAATTGATTTAAATGTACAAATCAAACGAGGTCATCACACAGATATAAACTGAAGCATATATTTTTTCTTATATCTACATTTTCCCCCATCCTCTTAGGTTTTTAAAAAAAAGGAATCTCGTCCTTTCTGCAGCTTCATTGGTGCATCTGCTAAATTATGAAATTATGTTACATCCTGAATGGGGCCCTGGTAAGTAGGGTGGGTGAGGTGGTCAGAGCACTATTTAGGTTTAGCATCAATGCTATTTGAAAAAATGGTGGGGGGGGGGGTCATTAAAAGCTGAGTTTGAAGGAAAAGTGGGGTTCCTTACAGAGAACTACAGTAGCAGCTGTAGATAAGTTTTTGAGGAGGTTGCTGATTTACGCATGTTGCCAGAACTCAAAAGGATGCCCTGTGACCTTAGGATCAGATCTGGATTTGTTGGGATGAATGCTTTGAGCTAGAAGCAGGGCAACATGATTAGGAAAGTTACCTAAAGATCAAGGAGAATCTGTGTTGCTGCCCCATCTACACCCTAAATATCATTAAACGACTGAATGAGTACGTGAACATCATGGTAGGGTAACGGAATTTAAGCTTGCAAGTTTGATGTATTTGATTTGTCATTCAAGAAATTGTATTTCACTGCACTTTTTTTTTGGGGGGGGGTCCAAAACTTCTTTTTTGTTTTGTCAGATCGAGCTTTTCTCTTAAATTTTCTTTCCAGGTGTGCTAAGGTAGATTGGTAGATTATATCATCCCAACAAGTACTCAGACCTGAGGGCTATTTGAGCACTAAAACGATGAATTTTAGGAGCACTGAAAGCAGCTTTGAACGGCGAGAGTAACAATTGTTAGAATCACTTGTCCAGGCTGCGCGATATGTATCCTTCATCTTAACCCCGTAACCTGGTTTCACTCCGTGTGTGGCCGCTACTCTTATAACTCGCTGACTTGAATGACCCAGCTTGGAGCACAGCGCCCTTGCATGTTAGCTGAGGCACATTGATGCTCTGTGGAAAACCCTAACATATATCTTTCCCCAAATCCGGAATATCCAGCAAGCAGCGCGCAACATTTTTTCCTGCAAAGCAGAAGCCTTGAGTATTCCAAGGGAAAGTTATTCAGCTACCACAAGTGAGAGCTATAATGAGTAGCTTGGTCGGCTTGTACGTGCTAGCATCTCTGAAACAATTAGGAGCCTCTCGATCCATTTCAGCCCAAATCCCTCGATCGGAACTTGATTGGCATCAGCGAGTGAGGGCTGACTGCTTATAGAAAGGGTGGCCGATGGGCAAATAATGTAACTGTTGTAGATCGATCTCCAATCCACTGCATTGCTCCACTGGACAGAGAGAGGGGAGGGATCGAGGAGGAGAGACATTCTCACTGCAACACATTTTGAAAATTGTGGTCTGCCAAAAAATATATATATAGATATGGCTGTGTGCTAGTGTTATGATTTTTTATGATTTGTAATGGCCTGCCAAGATTTCTTGTGGCCACAGGCTACCAGGCAGGCCACCGTTACACTCGTGACTGGGTTTATTTAATCTTTTTACATTTGTTCCTTATAGCCTTGTAAAAAATGGTCTCAATTTTGTTCACATTAGGATTTTTGTGTACGTATATGGGCGTTACGACCTCTCTTATACTCTTATGACCTCAAGTTTTCTCCAAGTCAAAGCTGATGAAGTGAAATGTCTGCAGCAAAAACTTTTCGCTCTTAGCTCAGAAAAAAAATGTTGTTAGCTACATTGTTGCTACTTTGGAGAAACTTGTAGCGGCTACAATAATCACTACTCAAATTTGTAGCGAAATTCAATTTGTAGTGCGCTGTTTCGCTACTTCCCCAACTGTGGCTATTCGTCATTTCATCCCCTATAGTTGCCCCACTCTGCTGCTCTATACTGGCGAGACTAAACGCAGTATACAACAGACCCCAAAAACCACAGAAACAGCCCTGTCGCTCAGTTCAGTACACACCCCCGTACACGCGCACACACACACGCAGCAGACTTGATGGTCTGTGTCTAGTGGTATAGACACGCGTACCTCATACGGACCGTGTGTCTATTGACAAGTTTACGCTCCCAAATATTTTATCCTCAATCGGCGCAAAACTCGG
>SMGT01014797.1:0-16971 GCA_004794575.1 Lanistes nyassanus | reverse complement strand
GATATATATATATGTGTATGTATATATGTATGTATATGTATATGTATGTATATGTATATGTATGTATATATGTATAACATACCTGTATATATGCATATCTATGGCTACGCAAATGCATAAATACTAATACAACTATAGCAGCCCATGTTTGTGCTAAGTATGGGCGTCAACACTATATAGGTTAAGCCTACATACCTGCTTCTAATATTAAAATTTATGGCTAAAATATTTTCTTTTAAAATCATACAAATTCAAACGTAAAGAATCTAAGATCGAAGCAGTTACAATTTTTTGCCAGTTAATAAAAATGGCAAATAAGTATATCACAATTATACCTACTTATGAGACGAAATCCTTTTCACTTAGTGGAATTTAGTCCTTGGCCTTTAACTGCGTCTGTGGGTGCTTTATTTTTGACATCTGGGTTAGCAGGATGAGTTCATGGCTATTCTGTATTAACTATGATTTTAGGTTTATTACTAATTGGGGTGACAATGGTTCAGTGATGACGAGATGTGATTCGTGAGTCAACGTTCCAAGGGTTTCATACAACTCAAGTATCTAAAGGGTTACGGTGAGGTATGATTTTATTTATTACTTCTGAGGTTTGCTTTTTCTTTGCTTTTTTTTGAGCTTTTTTTCATAGAAGTCTTGCTCCAAGGATAGAATTAGGGTCCTGCTGACCTCCTATTGGAATTAAGGTTTTAAATCCTTTTGAAGTTCCTCTACTGAATACTGGAGTGTTGTTGGCTTCTGGTGTTACTGTGACATGAAGCCATCATAGCTTGATGGAGGGAGATTTAAAAGGCGAAATTCAAGGTTTATTTGCAACTGTACTCTTGGGGGCATATTTTACTTTCTTACAGGCTGGAGAATACTATGAAGCTTCTTTTACTATTTCTGATGGGGCGTATGGGTCTACTTTCTTTGTGGCAACTGGTTTCCACGGTCTTCATGTTTTAATTGGGAGAACTTTTTTAATAGTGTGCTTAGTTCGTGTTTGGCTTCAGCATTTCTCTATTGGTCATCATTTTGGTTTTGAGGCTGCTGCTTGATACTGACATTTTGTTGATGTTGTGTGGCTGTTTTTGTATTTGTCGATTTACTGATGGGGCTCATAAAGTAAAAGCGTTACATATAAGTTATAATGGATTTAGTATGTGCTTTAGCACAAGTAAGTCAGCTTATAATAGGAATTGTCCTAGATATTACTGGAATTTATAGTGCTAGAAGCAGCGGATCATTTGATAGTGACTAGACTCCACAGCTATATTTTATAAAAAATGAATTTTATTCAAAAAGTTTAGATACTTTGTTTATGCGAGATTTCGAAAATTAGGTATATACGTATATATATGAAGCAAGAATAGTTTTAAGATATTGTTAGTTGTTGTAACATATTTAGTATTATAGTAAGGTAAATACATGTGATATGCATATTTTAAGATTTTTATTTTATAAGTAATAAATCATAAATGACCGAGTTGATAGGTATTAGATTTTTAATCTAAAAACGGCAATAATAATTTTAAGTGCCTTTATGGGCTGTATACTTTAAATTAAAAAGAACTGACTTGCATTCAGTCAATGGGCTAAACACTAGCTCTTCGGTCAAACGTACTAAAATTTTAAAGGTGATATTTATATGATTTATAGATATAAAGGCTTGATAATTTTGGAGTGCTCTTGTTAGTCTATTGGCAAGTAGAATTTAAGGATTATATATANTATATATATATGCATAGGTTACTATGTGTGTATCACTTATGCTTATATATTTTCATAGATCTAATCATAAGAGGAGGTTAAATAAAATTAGTTGGTATAAAAAGCGAAAATTTGCGTATGGTTTCGGCCCGTATTTTAAGGACGTAGTCCTTTTTATATTTATAGAGACATCATTGCAAATTATAGCAAAGACTATATTTCAGGCGTCATTGTAGTAGTATAAGAGGCATTGTTTTAGGAATTAAGTTACTCAAAATAACTTAATTGATAAATAAGCTTACTGTAATAACTAGAAACACCATTATGCTAAGGCTATGTGTGTAAGAAGTTTAGTTTAGATTTAAATGAAAGCCTAAGTTAAAGGCATCTAATTGTTACTTAGAAGGTTGTAATAAAATTTACTCATTTAAATGTTTAATGTCTAAGCTAAGTAGATATAATCCATATTTAGTTGTATTACGCCGGCTGAACGGGAGTCGTTGATGATGACTATTATATGAGATAGTTCTCTTTGATACAAACATAATGTTAATTTCTTTACTTAATAGATTAATTGCTTGCTTTCTATCGAGAGTCATTATAATTCTAGGGTGGGTAGTTAGAAAACGGGAGTTTGAGGATCGAGAAAAGAATTCCCCTTTTGAATGTGGCTTTGATCCGGTGAAATCAGCTCGGCTTCCGTTTTCATTACGCTTTTTTTTACTGGCTATTATTTTCTTAATTTTTGATGTAGAGATTGTTCTTTTATTTCCGGCTTTGTTCGGTATAAGCTATTGTTTTAGTATTATTATACTAATTAGAATTGTTGTTTTTTTACTAATCTTGATTTTAGGGTTATTTCATGAATGAAATGAGGGTTCCTTAGATTGATCTAAATAAAAGAAAAACTTGGAGTAAAATAGGGCTGCTAACTTTATTTTGGGTTGTTCAATTCAATCCTTTTTCTTATGTTATCTATGCTCCCGTTTAGTTTTTTGTTCTTAACAATTTTAGTGTTTGGTACTTTGTTTTCTTTGTCTTCGGTGCATTGACTGGGTATTTGAGCTGGTTTAGAAGTAAATCTTATTGGTTTTGTGCCAATCTTGATTTACCAAAAAAGAGCTTTTGAGAGTGAGTCAGCAGTTAAATATTTTATTATACAGGCTGTCGGCTCTAGTTTGCTAATCTTTGGTAGTCTTATAAGTTTTAGCTTAGAGCTATCATGAAATACTATTAATATAAATTGTAATTTTTTTAGTATTATAGGTATATTAGTAATTTTAAGATCTTTGGTTTTAAAGATAGGTGCATTTCCATTTCATTACTGATTTCCTAGGGTTATGGCTAGGTTGTCTTGGTTATCTTGTTTAATTTTAGCCACTTGACAGAAAGTGGCTCCTATTTTTCTTATTAGATTACTGTTTGAAGCAATATACATATATTGGTTGGTGATGGTTTTTTGTGTCTTAGCTGGCAGATCGAGTTTAGTTGGTGGTATTGGTGGTGTAAATCAAACTCAGGTACGAGCTTTACTAGCTTACTCCTCGATTGGACATTTAGGCTGAATTATATTTTCTATCTTGCTTAATCAGTTAGTGTTAAAGACTTATTTCTATATTTATGTTATGATTTCTTTAGGCATATTTTTGAGCTTATGATATTTAGATGTAAAAAATATGATAAACATAAAATCTATGACTCAAAAGTTAAACTATCAAGTTTTGTTAATCATAGTGTCATTAATATCTTTGGGCGGTTTACCACCACTGGTTGGGTTCATCTCTAAATTTATAGTTATAATAAGTTCTGTTTATTACAGATTATCAATTACTTTAGCCTTTCTTATTAGTGGATCACTAATTAGTTTATTTTACTACTTAAGTTTGTTTTTTTCTTTTTATTTTAGTGCTAGCCTTAATAGCTATAATAATATACATAGAAGATATTTACTGAACATTTTAACTGGAGTTGTGTTAATATTTAACTTTATGGGATTATTTTTGCTATATTTAATCCTTTCATTTTTTTAAATAATAAGATCCTTGAATTAGTTAGATGAGTTATAAGCATGCGTTGACTCTTTTCTACAAACCATAAAGATATTGGTACATTATATATTTTATTTGGAATATGATCTGGTTTAGTTGGTACAGCCTTAAGTCTTCTTATTCGCGCTGAACTCGGTCAGCCAGGCGCTTTATTAGGGGACGATCAGCTTTATAATGTGATTGTAACGGCTCATGCCTTTGTAATAATTTTCTTTTTAGTAATACCAATAATAATTGGTGGTTTTGGTAACTGATTGGTACCTTTAATACTAGGAGCCCCAGATATAGCGTTTCCACGCTTAAATAACATAAGTTTTTGGTTACTTCCTCCATCTTTATTATTATTATTATCTTCCGCCGCTGTAGAAAGAGGGGCTGGTACTGGTTGAACTGTATATCCTCCATTAGCAGGTAATTTAGCCCATGCGGGTGGATCTGTAGATCTAGCAATTTTTTCATTACATCTGGCAGGTGCTTCTTCTATCCTGGGTGCTGTTAATTTCATTACAACTGTTGTCAATATACGGTGACGTGGTATACAATTTGAGCGCTTACCTTTATTTGTTTGATCAGTGAAAATTACAGCAATTCTATTGCTTTTATCACTTCCGGTATTAGCTGGAGCTATTACTATACTCCTTACAGATCGAAATTTTAATACTTCTTTTTTTGACCCTGCGGGAGGTGGAGATCCTATTTTATACCAACATTTATTTTGATTTTTTGGCCATCCTGAAGTATATATTTTAATTTTACCAGGTTTTGGAATAATTTCTCATGTTGTAAGACACCATTCTTGTAAAAAAGAGACTTTTGGTACATTAGGTATAATTTATGCTATATTAGCCATTGGTGTTTTAGGATTTATTGTTTGGGCTCATCATATATTTACAGTAGGAATGGATGTAGATACGCGAGCATATTTTACAGCAGCTACAATAATTATTGCGGTTCCTACTGGGATTAAGGTTTTTAGATGACTTGCTACTATTTATGGTGCAAAAATCAAGTATGAAACCCCAATATTATGGGCACTAGGTTTTATTTTTTTATTCACTGTAGGAGGATTAACTGGGATTGTTTTATCAAATTCTTCTCTTGATATTATGTTACACGATACTTATTATGTGGTTGCTCATTTCCATTATGTGTTATCTATAGGGGCAGTTTTTGCTTTATTCGCTGCTTTTAACTATTGATTTCCTTTATTGACTGGAATAACTTTACATAGTCGATGAAGTAAAGCTCACTTTTATATTATATTTATTGGTGTTAATATAACTTTTTTCCCACAACATTTTTTAGGTTTAAGAGGCATACCTCGCCGTTACTCAGATTACCCTGATAGCTATGTTAAATGAAATGTCGTGTCTTCTATAGGTTCTATAATTTCTTTTATTGCTGTGTTATATTTTATAGTAATTGTCTGAGAAGCGTTGATTAGCCAACGTAGGGTTATCTGAAGTTTACACTTAGGTACAGCACTAGAATGAGACAATGTGTTACCAGCTGATTTTCATAATGCCCCAGAAACCGGAGCTTTAGTGTTAAGATAGCTTAACTTGATTTTTTATAATAACAAGTTTATTACGATATGAGTCTTTGAGGTCAGTTAGGGTTTCAAGATGCAGCTTCCCCTTTGATAGAGGAATTAATATTTTTTCATGATCATGCAATAATAATTTTAATTTTAATTATTAGCTTAGTTGGCTATGCAGCAGTGTCTCTTATATTAAGAAAATATTCTTGTCGCTCATTGGTAGAAGGCCAAGAAATTGAAACCGTTTGGACTATTATTCCAGCTGTAATTTTAATTTTTCTAGCTTTACCCTCTTTACGGTTGCTTTATCTTTTAGATGAAGTTGGGGATTGTAGTTTAACTGTTAAAACAATTGGTCACCAATGATATTGAAGTTATGAATACTCTGATTTTTTAAATGTCGAATTTGATTCATATATAACCCCAAGAGGTGATCTAAATATAGGAGATTTTCGGCTCCTAGAAGTTGACCATCGTGCTATTTTCCCTGTTGAGACTGATGTACGAGTTCTAGTAACATCAGGAGATGTTATTCATTCTTGAGCTGTACCATCTCTAGGTGTTAAAGCTGACGCGATTCCTGGGCGGCTAAACCAATTAAGATTTTTTATTAAGTATCCAGGAATTTTTTATGGACAGTGTTCTGAAATTTGTGGGGCTAATCACTCTTTTATACCAATTGTTGTAGAGGCTGTTCCGTTAAGAACTTTTATGAATTGAATTATACATGTATCTGAATAGTTTGCAGTTACTTATCTGAAAATAAAAAGTTAGTTAAAAAAATAACATTAGATTGTCAATTTAAAATTACTATTTCAAAATTGTAGTACTTTTTATATGCCTCAACTATCTCCGTTAAATTGAGTTTTTTTATTTATATTATTTTGATTAGCTGTAGTTATTGTAGGGGTGACAATCTGATGATCTAGAAAAAGTTCTATATATATTAGTCAAAATAAAGATTTATTAAAAATTAAAAATAAATGAATTTGATAAGAATGCTTGTTGATATTTTTTCCTCTTTTGATGATCATAACCAAATTTTTATGTCATTATATTTAATAGTTTGATTACTTTCATTACTTGTAATTCTAATTTTTAGCTCAAGCTATTGAATATCCACCCCTCGGTGGAATACATTAATAATAATCTTTAAAGATATTATTACATCTCAAGTGTTTCGTTCTTTTGGGGTTAACCTTGGTGGCTTCATGTTTTTAATTTCTGGCTTGTTTTTATTTTTAATTTTTGTAAACTTAGTAGGACTAGTTCCATATGTTTTTAGTCCTACTAGACACCTGGTTGTCTCATTATCTTTAGGTTTATGTATATGGCTGTGCCTGATTATTTCAGCTGTAGTAATAAACCCAACTTCGGTTGTTGCAGGTTTATTACCTATAGGTGCCCCAGCTGCATTAAATCCGTTTTTGGTATTAATTGAAACTGTAAGAATTTTAGTGCGACCTATCACCTTGTCGGTCCGGTTAACTGCAAATATGAGAGCTGGCCATATTGTCCTAGGTCTTATTGGAAATTATTTAGCTAGTGCTTTATTTTATGTTTCTGTTTCGGCACTTATTTTGGGGCTAATTCAAATTTTTTATACTATTTTTGAATTTGGCATTAGCCTAATCCAAGCCTATATTTTTTGTTTATTAATTACGCTCTACTCCGACGAACATCCACATTAAGTTTTAGATAAATACTAAAAAATAGAATATTTAAATTTACAAAAGAGGTTATATCATTTTCGGGGTATGAACCCAATAGCTTATATTTTAGCTTATTTTGTAGTTTTACTGAAGAGAATCAACTCTGTTGATGGATCTACAGTCCACTACCTTAAGCTCGGTCATCAAGTAATAAATAACTTATTGGACACAACATCATTATAAAATTTGCAATTTTATGTTTTTAGTTAAACTACAATAAGCAAAATAGTAGTAGCAACAAGACTTGAACAATATATATTCTCTTTAGGCTTTGAAGGCCTATAGTCTAAATAACTTAAAGTCTTATTAGAAGAGCTCGTCTCTCTATAGAAATCAAAATTCTATGTGCTCAAACACTGCTAAATAATTGTTGTTACAATAGCAGTAAAGTTCTATTAATTCTGGTCTAAGCTTAACTAATCAAAATATTACTAAATAGATTATTGCTATAGCAGCGAATACCAAACTATTTATAGAAAGACTTGATGTTATATGTTTATAATATTTCTTTTAAACTTTATTAATCTTTTTACTTGGAAGGTAAATGTACAACCTCATATACTTAAGAAATAATAAAAATACATCTTAACAAATCATATCAAAATTGATTTTATCCTTTATACCCTAGATATAATTTAAATTAGATTTATACTCCTTTGGAGTGAAAATCCAACGTGCAAGATAACACTCCTAGAGCTCGCTGGATTTAATGATGTGCTAAAAAAATTATATATTTTTTGTTATTTATCATACTCCTCCCCTCTTTAAGGAAGTTTGGTTCTGGCTTAAGAAAAAATAATGCGAACTAAATAATACACATGGTTCTTTTAGGAGTTGGTGAGGCGTTAGTTAAAATTTTAATTTATTTTTTTATTTAATATTACATAAATTAAACTAACTAAATATTATTAAAAATATTATATTATAAGTGATTCACTAACACCAGTGTTGGAGATTAATGTATGGGCGTAAGCCTGATTTAGATTAGTTTTGTTAGGTCTGGTAAATATGGTGCCAGCATCCGCGGTTAAACCATAAGACCTAGTTATTTTTAATAGGTTAAAAGTAGTAAAGCAAAAAAATACAATTAGTTTCAGTAAGTTTAAATTTCATAAGTAAAATTTGTAAAATTTATATAAATTTAAAGTGACCTAAAAATGACTGATACTACTAAATTTTAAATTAAAACTAGGATTAGATACCCTATTATTTTTAAACCTAAATTTTAAATACCCGAGTACTACGGATAAATACAATACATGCATATATGCGTATATACATATATTATATTTGTGCGGATTTAAAACTCAAAGAACTTGGCGGTATTTTAGACCATCCAGGGGAACCTGTCTCTTAATCGATAGTCCACGTGATACCTAACTCTTTTTTGTATTAGTATGTATACCGTCGTCGGCAGGCAACTTTTTAAAAAATAGTAGTTGGCGAATATATTAAAATTTTGTTTTTAACGTCAGATCAAGGTGCAGCTTATAAATGAGTGAGGATGGGTTACAATTAATATTTCTAATTACGGAAATAATAATGAAATTTATAATTGAAGGAGGACTTGGAAGTAAATATATAATATAAACAATATAAAGATGTCTTGAATAAAAGGCTCTGAAATATGCACACATCGCCCGTCGCTCTCGTCGAAAGATGAGATAAGTCGTAACATAGTAGGGGTAACGGAAGTTGTCCCTTAACATAGGATATAGTACAATTTCTAGTACATCTCACTTACACTGAGAAAATATTTATCGTTTTAATTTATCTTAAAGAAGAATAAGTGATAAAAAAATTCTACAGCCTATACATAATAAAGCATTTATTTTAAAAGTAGAGGAGATCAAAATAAATTATAACACATTAAGTACTGCAAAGGAAGAAGTAGATTATTTATTTATTAGTTGTATATTATATGTACCTTTTGCATTATGGTTTAGCTAGAATAAGTGTATCAAATTGCATATCTAGAAATCTTAAGAGCTACCTTAAAAAAGTTGATAGACTAATAGTTAATAGGTGTTGCAAAACCTTGCTCAGATATTAAGGTTGCAATGAAATTTTATTCGCGTAAGATGTTAGCTAGTTCTCTTAAATATATATATAAGTATAGGTTCAATTATTGACTCATAAAGGTCATTTTTTATGTTAACATATTAAAACCCGGATAGTTAAGGATTAGCTTAACTATGAAAAGAACAATGCATATAATAAATTAATTATACCTAGGCTTGAAATCAGGAATGGTTTATAAAATCGTTATAGATTATTATTTATTAGCTCATTAAGATTTATATGCTTAGAAGTTCTTAATTATATAAGAGTTTATTATTTAACTATAGTATAAATTTTAATTATGCTAAAATGAGTATTTTATGATTTTGTCTTAATTATTAATATAAGGACTTTTGATGCTAAGTATCTAGAAGTATTTTATGTTTTGTATTACTATATGAAATTAGTAGAAGGAACTCGGCAAATAATAACTCCACCTGTTTAGCAAAAACATGGCTCCTTGAATAAATTTTAATAAGGAGTCTTACCTGCCCGGTGATAAAATTTTTAACGGCCGCGGTACTCTGACCGTGCAAAGGTAGCATAATCATTTGCCTTATAATTAAAGGCTTGTATGAAGGGTTTGATGAGAGTTAAGCTGTCTCCTACTAACTAATGCGAAATTAGCTTTTAGGTGCAAAGACCTAGATTAAACTAAAAGACAAGAAGACCCTATTGAGCTTTGGAAATTCTATGTCATATAATATTACAACCTGGTTGGATTATAACTCATTGATTTTTCTTAGTTGGGGCGACTCTGGAACATCTAAAACTTCCAGAAACTAGTAGAAATATTATTTTAATTTATTTAAATTTGATCCAAAATGTTTTGATTGATAGAATAAGTTACCATAGGGATAACAGCATAATCTTTTTTGAGAGCTCTAATCGAAAAAAAGGTTTGTGACCTCGATGTTGGACTAGAATATCCTAAAGGTGCAGAAGCTTTTAAAGGTTGGTCTGTTCGACCATTAAGATTCTACATGATCTGAGTTCAGACCGGCGTAAGCCAGGTCAGTTTCTATCTTTAGTTATATGTTCTAATTCTAGTACGAAAGGACCGAGTTAGAGGAATTATTTAAGTTCTAAAGAGTGATAAAATATAATTTATAGTTTAATATCATATATTAAATAAGCAGAAATAGCAAACAAATTGCGTTAGACTTAGGGTCTAAAGATAAGAACGTTGGATCTTTTTCTGTAAGGTATTAACTGGGGTTTATAAAGCTTAGCAGTTAGTATATAGTAGCATCTATATCTATAACAAAAATGGCAGAATAAGTGCATTAGATTTAAGCTCTAAATATGAAAGTTTACTTTTTTTTTGTAATGTATATTTCTATAGCTTCTTACTTGATCACATGTGTTTGTGTTTTATTAGCAGTTGCTTTTTTTACTTTATTAGAGCGAAAAGGATTAAGATATATACAGATTCGGAAAGGGCCAAATAAAGTGGGCTATATAGGAGTCCCTCAACCTATTTCTGATGCTATAAAATTATTAGTAAAAGAAGTTGTTAAACCTAATGCAGCTAATTTTCTTCCTTATTTCATTGCCCCTATTTTTAGTTTTATCTTAGCTTTATTTATGTGACAATTATACCCTAGTTTATATAGAATTAATTATTTGAAATTTGGAGTTTTATTTTTTTTATGTGTTTCTAGGTTAAATGTATATGGCACCCTGTTAGCCGGTTGATCTTCCAATTCTAAATACGCCCTATTGGGAAGATTACGAGCAATTGCTCAAACAATTTCATATGAAGTTAGTATGGCTTTAATTTTATTATTCTCTTTATTTATTTGTAGTTCTTTTAATTTTATAGAGATAATAGAATCACAAGATTACTTATGATTATGTTTTATATTAAGACCTGTGGCTTTTGTATGATTTAGCACATGTGTAGCTGAAACTAATCGAGCTCCGTTTGATTTTGCAGAAGGCGAATCAGAACTAGTATCTGGATTTAATATTGAGTATGGGGCTGCCGGGTTTGCCTTGATTTTTCTTGCTGAGTACAGAAATATTCTGGTAATAAGGTTGTTTACTTCTGTTTTATTTTTTGGAGGAACATATGCTTTTATTTACTCAATAGATCTAATTTTAATTTTAAAAGTTTTATTCTTTTCTTTCTTATTTATTTGAGTTCGAGCTTCTTACCCTCGGTTTCGATATGATTTATTAATAAATATGACCTGAAAGAGCTTCTTACCATTTTCCTTATCAACTTTATTAGTTATTATTGTAATAATTTTTCTGATTTACATATAATATACATATATATATATATATATGTAGCACTGGATAATTTAAATTAAGAATCACGAAATTATAGTTTAAAAAAAATAATAGCTTTGGGAGCTAGGGATTGAGTGTCGTGCTTATATTTCGGATGACAGTCTGTATATTAATTAGTTCTTGTATTGCTATAGTGCTATTACTTCCATTAATAGTTCAGCCACTAAGAATAGGCTTAATTATTATATTATCTACTCTTCTAATATGTATTTTAGGTGGTTTGTTCTTCTGTTCTTGATATACCTATATTTTATTTTTAATTTATGTTGGGGGATTGCTAGTAATATTTGCTTATGTAGCGGCGTTAATACCTAATATGCTATTTAATGGTAAAAAAACTTTAACGTTTTTTGTTATTGTGCAAAGCTTTAGTATCTACTTATTAAAATTTGGTGTAGCTAAAAGTTCTAGTACACTAAGAAATTGAGATTTCATTAATACTAAAGTTGTATCTTCTTACGCCTTTGAGTTAATCTCATCTGAGCTATTCTCGTTATATATTGGATTAGCTCTTATTTTATTATTAAATTTGGTAGCTATTGTTAAAATTTGTTGTTATTATTATGGTAGTCTTCGCCCTTTTAAAGAGAAGCTATATGCGAAGACCAATTCGAAAAACACACCCATTATTAAAAGTTTTAAACGGAGTACTTGTAGACTTACCTGCCCCATCCAATTTATCAATTTGGTGAAATTTTGGATCCCTTTTAGGGCTATGTCTAATCATTCAAGTTTTAACTGGCTTATTTCTTGCTATGCACTATATCCCAGATGTGGGCTTAGCATTTTCATCAGTTAGTCATATTATACGAGATGTTAATTATGGTTGATTATTACGAGCAATTCATGCCAATGGGGCGTCTTGATTTTTTGTATGTTTATATGCCCACATTGGGCGCGGAGTGTACTATGGTTCTTATTTGTTTATACACACATGAAATATTGGAGTAGTACTTCTTGTTTTAACAATAGCAACTGCTTTCCTAGGTTATGTTCTTCCTTGAGGACAAATATCTTTCTGAGGGGCAACTGTTATTACTAATTTACTATCAGCTATTCCATATGTTGGTAAGATATTAGTAGAGTGAGTATGGGGTGGGTTTGCTGTTGATAATGCTACCCTCACTCGCTTCTTTGCTCTTCATTTTATTTTACCATTTACTATCATAGGAGCTACAATATCACATATTTTGTTCCTTCATGAAACTGGATCAAATAACCCGCTTGGTGTTAACAGAGATAGGGAAAAAGTAGCTTTCCATATATATTACAGATTTAAAGATATTGTGGGTTTTATTATTCTGCTATTTATACTATCTTTAATTGTTTTATTTTGACCGCAGTTGCTAACAGATCCTGAAAACTTTATCCCAGCAAACCCGCTGGTTACCCCAGTACATATCCAGCCCGAATGATACTTTTTATTTGCCTATGCTATTTTACGTTCAATTCCCAATAAACTTGGTGGAGTTGTAGCTCTAGCCGCTTCAGTGCTAGTTCTGTTTTTATTACCAGTCACCCATATAGGATTATTTCGATCTTTAGCTTTTTATCCTTTAAGCCAAATATTATTTTGGTCTTTTATTGGTATCTTTCTTATTTTAACATGAATTGGTAGATGCCCAGTAGAAGCACCGTATGAGCAAGTAGGCCAGATTTTTACTATTTTATATTTTAGTTATTTTTTAGGTATTCCTATATCACAAAAATTGTGAGACATGATGTTGAACTTTTAATTTATTTATTATTATTTTTATAAATACTATTAAATACTATCAGTAATTTTCTAGGAGAATAGTCTGTCTTGAAAATAGGCTTCTAGTGTTCGAGTCACTTAATTACTTTGAATATCATGCTATAAGTAATAGGGGTATATGACATACCCTACCTTTGATTTACAAGACCAATGCTAATTAAAAGCTTCTATTACTTTAAATATTAAGCTATGAGAGGTTATTACTTAACAGAAGTTGCTATTATTGGGGTGCTGAGAGGGTTCTTATCTTTAGTTATACAACTCAAACATTTATTAGGGGTTTTACTTAGCTTAGAAATGGTAACTATAAATATATTTATTTTACTTTATGGTTTTAGCACTTTAACTAGATTCGCCGGGTTTATGTCCCTTATTTTAATTTCTTTAAGAGCATGTGAAGCGAGCCTAGGTCTTTCAATTTTAGTTTCTATAATTCGTGCTTGTGGTAATGACTACGTTTCAAGACTATCCAGACAAAAATGTTAGCTATTTTTTCAATAAGTACAATTCTGTTACTTAGTTTTTTAATGAATTCTTATTGATACATGTGTCTTTGAAGCCTTTTTATTTCAAGGGCAATTTCGCTATTAAGTATGTATTCATCTTTCTTTAGGTTTTCCCTTTGCAACGCCTATTTATCCGCAGATAGTGTGTCTTTAACATTAATTTGTCTAACTTTCTGGATTTCTTCTGTTATACTTCTAGCTAGTCAAATTAGAGTAAAAACCCAAAAGAATTCGAGAAAATTATTTTGCTTTTTTATTATATCTTTAAATACAATTTTAATTTCAGCTTTCATAGCCTCGAACATCTTAATTTTTTATTTTATATTTGAAGCTTCGCTTTTACCAACTCTTATGCTAATTCTTGGGTGGGGGTACCAACCAGAGCGTCTACAAGCGGGAATGTATATAATGATATACACTGTTAGAGCTTCACTCCCATTATTATTAATAATCTTACTTGGGGCGATAAAAAGCAGATCTTCGATGTTAATATATACTCATCTTAACCGGCTTAATTTTTTAGATGAATTTTCAACATGAACATCTTGTATTTTAAGATTGCTTATTTTTCTTGCTTTTTTAGTAAAACTTCCAATATTTTCCATTCATCTATGGCTTCCTAAGGCCCATGTAGAAGCCCCAGTAGCAGGTTCCATAATCTTAGCGGCAATTCTTTTAAAGCTAGGGGGTTATGGTATTATTCGTAGTTTCCAATATTTTAATGTAACTCTTAACTACAGCACGGTTATTCTAACTGCCTTAGCACTCTGAGGTGGGACTTTAACCAGCATAATTTGTTACCGACAAATTGACCTAAAATCCCTAATTGCTTATTCTTCTATTGGGCATATATCATTAGTTGTAGCAGGTATTTTTTCTAATAATTTATGAGGTTTTTATGGTGGCCTTATTTTAATAATTTCTCATGGTTTTTGCTCATCAGCGTTATTTGCTTTAGCTAATTATACATATGAAAAGAGTCATACTCGTAGCCTTTTCGTGAACAAAGGTATACTTATAATTACCCCAATTTTATCTCTTTGATGGTTTTTATTTTGTGCTATTAATATAGCTGTCCCACCAACCATCAATTTAGCTGGAGAAATTCTCCTATTTCCGTCTATTTTAGTATCATTTAAATACTTAATCTTATGCTTAATATTAATAAGCTTTTTAGCTGCAGTTTATAGTATATATTTATATAGGGGCACTCAGCACGGAAGGAGCCCAAAATTTATAGTTCCTTTTAATTCGTTTAAAGGGTCTGGGCTAACTTTAGTTCTTTTGCACTGGTTTCCTGTTAACTTTATTATTCTAAAAATAGATCTTTTTATAGTATAACCACTAAAGGCTACAAAACTAAGTTAGTTTATTTTAAAAACGTTAGGTTGTGATTCTAAAGATAAAAATTATTTTACTTAGTCATGAATTTTAATAATTTAAAAACTTCTTCTGCTATATCTCTTGTGCTACTGCTATACAGCCTTTGCTTATTCCCTATAACTTGCTATTTTTGCCTAAACCAAGGATCTTTTTTAGTGGATTGGGTTATTTTAAATGCAAGCTCTTGTTCTATAAACCTAACTCTTTTTTTCGACATAGTAAGTTTAAGATTTAGCAATATTGTTTGTCTTATTTCTGGTAGCGTTATAATGTTTTCATCTAGATATATAAAAACTGATCCTTTTTTGAAGCGGTTTACATGACTAGTCATGCTATTTGTATTATCTATAAATTTACTAATTTTTATCCCTAGTTTGCCAGCTCTATTATTAGGTTGAGATGGCTTAGGTGTGACTTCGTTTGCTTTAGTTATTTATTATCAGAACAACAAATCTTTAGGGGCTGGTATGCTTACCTTATTAGCTAACCGAATTGGGGACGTTATGATTCTAGTATCCATTGCTTTATTAGTTTTAGTAGGTCATTGAAATATTGTTTTACTTTGGGATTTTTATCTTCTTTCAGTCTTATGTTTAACTATTTTATTGGCCAGAATAACAAAGAGAGCACAAATCCCATTTTCTAGATGGCTTCCTGCAGCGATAGCTGCTCCAACTCCGGTTTCTGCATTAGTCCACTCATCTACTTTAGTTACGGCAGGCGTTTACCTACTGCTTCGTTTTTACCCTATTTTGTCAAAAAACATGGTCTTCACATACAGCTTACTATTAACTGCAGTTTTAACTTTATTAATAGCTGGAATTGGGGCTAATTTTGAAAACGATTTAAAAAAAATCATTGCCCTTTCTACCCTAAGACAACTAGGCGTTATGATATTAAGCTTATCTATAGGATTTAGATTATTAACTTTATTCCATCTTTATACCCATGCTATATTTAAAGCCTTATTATTTCTTTGTGCAGGTGCTATTATCCATGCAAGATTTAATAACCAAGATATTCGTAATATAGGCATAGTTTCATCACAGCTTCCGTTAACGGTTATATGCTTAAATGTAGCAAACCTATCCCTATGTGGAGCCCCGTTTATAAGTGGCTTTTATTCAAAAGATTTAATTTTAGAAATGTCATTACATCAACCTACAAGATATATTATACTTATAATAATTTTCTTAGCCACAGGAATGACAGCGGGGTATTCTTTACGACTATCATTCGCTTCTTTATGAGGAAGTTATAAAGGAATACCGCTCCATTTAAAGCACGAAAATGACTTATATGTTAATATCTCTATTTACATTCTGTCTGTGGCAGCTATTATAGCAGGCGCTTTTATGCAAAAAACCTTCCTGTTATTTGAGCCAGAAACTATCATACTAACACAGTTTCAAAAAAGCGCAACCAGTTTAAGAATTTTTATTGGTTTACTTATCTCAGCTTTACTATGGGACTCATCATTTAGTATTAGTAAAAGTTCTTGAAAAACACACTTTCTTAGCTCTATGTGATTTCTCACTTTTCTCTCTGCTCAACCTATAATTAAATTCTTCACTAATTTTAGGACAAACTTACTAAAAAGATTAGACCATGGTTGGATGGAAATTCTAGGAGGTCAAGGAGCTTTGGCCACTTTAAGTAATTTTAGTGTCTTAAACCAAAAAATCCAAAGAAAAACTTTTAACACTTACATCCTTTTTATCTTCTTATGTATATTTTCAATCCTACTATTTATCTATTAATTAAAACATAGCGTATTTTAGTATAAAACTCTACCCAGGTAGCTTAAAGTTTAAAGCGTAGCGCTGAAGACGCCAAAATAATCTCAGGATTCTTGAGTAGATCATAATATTTTCTATCTGCCGTTTTTACCTTACGGCAGTGAATTGTAACTGCTTCGATCTTAGATTCTTTACGTTTGAATTTGTATGATTTTAAAAGA
>SMGT01014796.1:25562-47949 GCA_004794575.1 Lanistes nyassanus | reverse complement strand
TTGGGTCATGGTAAGTATTGTTAAAGAAACACAAATTTAGATAAGAAATTTGCATTTTTTACTGTAAGTTTGCTTGCTTGCTTGCATAATTCTTTCTTTTTTTTGTTCCTTAATTCATTCATTCATTTATTTTGATCTGGTTTACTTTGCTTTTTCTCTTGTTCTTTCCTTTTTCCCTTAAATCTTTTACTTTTTTATTTCTTTTGTTCCTTCCTTCCTTCGCCTCTTTTCATTGTCCTTTCCTCTTTCAGATTTTCTTTCATTTTCGTTCTTAATCCCTCTTTTTGACTTTTTCAGTAAGTTTGCTGTGATTGTTTTCCATTGTATTCTTAATTAATAATTTTCTTTTCTGTATTCTATCTTTTTGTCCGACATCAGTTCCATGAGACGGAAACAAACTACTAAAATTTAATGTTGACCAGATAGCGAGCTTCATTGTTTTGGCGACAAAAACAGAATACTGTATAGCAGACGAGGACCAAAAGCATAATTTTAAAAATCTTCTTTATTTCTTTTGTTCGTTGTTTTGTTTCTTTCCCTCTTTTATTGTCCTTTCTTTTTCCAGACTTTCTTTTATTTCCTCAGTTTCCTTGACTCTTTCAGTTTGCTCTTTTGTCATTCATTGTATTATTCTTCTTTTTTCTATCTTCTATCATCCTTCTTGTCTGAAATCAGTTCCAAGAGACGGAACAAACTAAATGTAATGTTTGTGAGACTAATGAGCTTCATCGTTCTGGAGACAAGTATAGCAGACGGGGACCAAACCTATGCTAATGTGTGAAAGGAAGAAAAGGGTTCTCACCTCTTGCTGTCTGTACCTGTGTGTACAGGGGCTATAGCGCCTGATGACTCGCTGTTCCTGTATGACCAACGCCTTGGTCCTGCCAACTACAGCCACCCGGACTTCCAGCCAATCTTCCTGGATGAGGTTCCACAGACAGAAAAGGACAAAGCCGCTACAGAGTGTGGTGGTCCTGACAAACTTGCCTGCATCTACGACTTTCTTGCGACTGGCAGTAAACAGTTAGCCGCCGCCACAAAGAAATTCGAAGAAACAGCGTCTGTTGTTAACGCCGAAAACAGTGGGTGTAACCGGATGACGGTGACAAAGAAAATGTGATTTGTTAAGTAGAAGTTTGGAAGGAGACTAGGGGGCAGAAAGAAAAGAAACAAAAAACAATTGGAATGGGATTACAAATAAACTGATGACAGTCATTTAATAGTTATGTGGGGAAATCTCAAAGAAGGGTTTACATGTAAATGCCTAGTGTTCGATTTTCTCCCCTTATGAATGAACATTACTTAAACTGCTGAGCTACTAGGTGGAATTTACAGTGTGCTTGTTATTAATGAAGTAAAAATATGCATAAGGTGTACATTTATTTTCACTGTTTATGTAAATAACTATGACATAACTGCATAATTTTAATAGATCATCGTTATCGGCACTATATTATCATCATAACAGAAAACTTTTTTTTAATTTTAATCAGATCTAGGTGATATAACAAAAAAGAGACGGACAAATTTTCTGTTGAGAGTTATATCTTTTGCCAGTCATGAAATATTTGATCGTGTTCATTTTTGTCCAGTCTTATAAAGTCATACTCCATTCCGCTCTGAAAAAAAGCTGAATTAAGGTAATGCCTGGCGATACACTAACGATAATTTTTTGTTTTCTTTTACACAGGAAACACTGTGCCTGAACTGCATGATGTTGGCACAGTTAACATGACAGAATTTAAGGTCGTCACTTTTGAGCTCATTGGAGGAGATAAAGACAATGACAGTATTACCTATCACCTTGCGGATAATAAAGCTGGCGACGTGTCTGTTAACAAGACATCAGGTTTAGTCACATATAGGCCGAAAATCACAGAGCCGGCTTATCTCAGGTATGGATTTCTTTTTTTTTTTTCTTGTTTGCTGTTTTTGTTGTTGTTGTTTTGTTTTTTGTTTTTTGTTGTTGTTAATTCATAGTTTTATTTTCGGATTGCAGACTAGTCTTCATTTTGTGAGGTGCATTATTTGAGACTTATTTGACTTTTATTTCCTCTATTCTTTCCTTAATAAACTATAGAATTGATTCTGGTTCCTTCTTCTTTCCATTACCTTCATTCTTCCTTTCTTTTTCGTCTTTTTTTCTTTTACTCCCTTTGAAATTCTTTTTGTTATATCTTTCTTCCTCTATCTCGGTCTATCTGCTTCGCTGACAAATATTTCTATTGGCTTTCTTCCATTACACATCAGTTCGATGTTTTCTTTTGTAATTTACCTTAATTACCATAAATAATGAAGCGAAACTGGTTTTTTCACTAATAAAGAAACTTTTACCATCTCAGTCAAGTCTGCGTGCATCCTTTGTCTAACGATACAAATTATCAGAAACTCCAAGAAATCATTGAAATCAAAAAAGTAAAAGAAGTAAAATCATGAACGTAAGCAGTACAGGAACGATATTTGGTTCCATTAGATTTAACCATACAGCCCTTTTCCACTCAACGCAAATTCTGAAAGGGGTTTTCTATTAAGCAAATTTTGACTCTCCGCTTTGTTATTATTTTTCGTGCAATAAAATAAAATAATTAATCATGGGAGTTAATTTTCCTTCTCCCAGTTTCTATGTCGTGGACACCAAGAATGCTGCATCGCCTGCCATTGTTGTACCCGTGGTGTTCTGTGGAGACTGTTCTGATCACGGTGTATGTGACTTCAACAACTTGCGAGATGGTAGCACCACGACTTTCCAGATCGCTAGCTGTGTTTGCAGTCCTGCCTGGACTGGAGAGGACTGTGAGCAAGACCGTGACGCCTGTCTTGACAATCCGTGTTTCGCTGGTCAAACGTGCACCGACCTCACAGCAGCAGAACAAGGAAATTCCCCAATAGGCTATAACTGCAGCAACTGTCCGACTGGTTATGAGGCGAACGATACGACAAACAAATGTCAAGACATTAACGAATGCCTCACTGCAAATGTGTGTGAACAGCACTGCAGCAACACTGATGGGAGTTTCGTATGTTCTTGCAATGATGGATATCGTCTTCGTGTAGACTTGAAATCGTGCCTCGACATCAACGAATGCGCAGAACAAACACACAATTGCCAACAAATTTGTGTCAACTACCCAGGAGGTTTCAACTGTAGCTGTTATCCGGGTTATACGTACGAGAAACTAAACAATACTTGCATTCAGAACCCTCACGCTGCCGAGAACTGTTCGAGTTTTAAGTGTAGTCATGGCTGCAAAATGGTGGATGGTAATCCAGAATGTTTCTGTATACAAGGCTACACACTGTCGAGTGACAACACAACCTGTATTGACACTGATGAGTGTGCGTTGAGTATTTGCAGCCAAGGGTGCACCAACGCACCTGGTAGTTTTGCCTGTACCTGCTACATTGGCTATCAGCTAGACTCTGACAGAACGACGTGCAAGGACTGTCCCGCACTGCACTATGGACCAGACTGTAGGCAGATGTGTAACTGTAATGGTCGCAATACAGGATGTGACAAGGTCACAGGCTGCATGTGCGAAACAGGGTGGAGGGGGACCTATTGCGAACAGGACGTAAATGAGTGTCAGGAAACACCCAACGTCTGTCGCAACGTCCGAGAAGTATGTGTCAACACGAACGGATCTTACAGGTGTGACTGCCAAACCGGGTACACCAGAGGGACATCGCAGACTTGTTCAGGTGTGTTAACCAGCTATTTTTTTATATAGATTACTCTTTATGTCCGCTCGATTGTTCTTATGAATAACTTTAAGTGAATTTCACTGTCACACAGCGGTTCATACAAAACACCTTATTATATAAATGTCTTCTTTCTACAATTCAGTGTTAGCCTGCTACCTTGCTTTCACCAAGGAAAAAGAAAAGTTACATAATCTACGACGATGATCTTTTTGTTATTTAGAGATGTAGAAATGATAGCAACACAATTCTAATGTTCATTTGATAAGGATAAATTCTTCATCTTATTGGTAACGAGACATTCAAGTGTTTAAGTGGGTTGGGTTTTTTGCTTTATTTTAGACGTTAATGAATGTGATCCACTGTCCGGGTTGAACACATGTGGATCCTTAGAGGACTGTGTCAACAATGTCGGATCTTTCTATTGCACCTGTAAGACTGGCTACCGAAATGTTAATGGAAATTCATACTGCACAGGTATGTAAACTGTCCTAATCTGTTGACATTTTTTAAACCCACAAACCGACAAATTTCTTCTGACGATAAAATTCTTAAATATTTAAAGATATATACATGTGTATTCTATTATAATGCTATTACACAACATTGAAAGCGAAAAACTTTGTTGTTACCCTTTCTGTAGTTTTGAACCATTCTGATTTTTCAGACATCGATGAGTGCAATGGTTCACATTGGTGTGAACAGCGCTGTTTCAATACAGATGGTTCCTACAACTGTGAATGTAACTATGGTTACCGACTGACTCTTGATCGCTTCAACTGCACAAAAGGTAAGTGAACTCGCCACACAGAGTCCAGTGTCGGATTGCACTGGGACTGTTATAGCCTATCTATACATAAGGCTTGAATCGCACAGGGCCAAAGAGCCCCACGACCACTCCTTGACAGGAATGGCAGATACGAATGGTCGCGTAACCCAACGCTGGGTTTGAAAACTGTACGTACAACGCACGGTTTCTTTCATGTTAGCAGTGATAAGGTGCCATGTTGTACACTGGAGTTACTGACAGCAAACTAAAATAAATGCTGACCAATTTCAGATTCTGTCCTTAGTTTTGACTTTTTGTTCTGCTGTTTATGTGGTCAGTAAGAAAAGCTTTTATTTCAGTGGAAGATCCGTGCAAAGATGAAGAGAACCTTCAATGCTTGCACGGGTGCACACTGCTAAACAACAACACAGCCGTCTGCTTCTGTAACAATGGTTACAGATTGGGACCAGATTTTCAAGTTTGTAATGGTAATAAAACTTTTGTATTTTGTATGTATAACATTGAATGCTGCACATATTATTACATCTGCTTACATAGCGGATTAACACAGCATTAAGCTACACATAATGGAAAAATATAGAAACATTACGTCGCTGTACACAAGACAAGATTATTCTCTAAATCTGTTTACCAGGTCGTTTAAAGTTTCACACATTCAGGTTTCGCGTTTAGCATTTCTTCGCAGAAACCGACAATGAAGCTCAGAAATTGTGTCTTTCAAGTCTATAAGTCAGTCTGGTTAAGTTCATACTTGATGTTCCTGAAGCAAATGGTTAACCTCTGGCCCACGTCTGAGCACATTTCACTTACTTAGTTATTTCAATCATCTGCATTAAATGTGTGTCCTTTCATGCATATTCCAGACATTGACGAATGCGCCACTCAGAACGGTGGCTGTACACACACATGTAAAAATACCCTGGGGAGTTTCGAGTGCTCCTGTCCGACTGGATTTATTATGGACAATGACCGAAAAACGTGTTTAGGTAAGCAGCAACATCATCTTTGGTTACAGTTAATTTAGCACAAATTTTAGACTAAATTATGCAGCCACCTGTAGCATTGTATCAAAATACATTTGGTTGTTGAAAAGAAAAACCAAAAAGCTGCTTCTCAATTTTATTTCCTCAGCATCCAGTTCTGTTTAAGCAGAACTGGATAAGATGTCAAAACTGTATTCTGTAGCGGATTTCAACAGTTTCGAAAAAAAAACAACTCTACGAATACTTTGTAAGAAAAGTGTGTATGCTTTAAGAATTGTTGACTTTGTTGTCTTTTGCTATTATGTAGACTATGTATGATTTTCAAAGGGACGCGACCAGGAAAAGAAAAAATGTTGTAGTCACATTTGCCTACATAATCAGCAGAGACATTGATTTACAATCTGTCCAAAGTGTGTGGAACTGGGACGTACGGCGAGAACTGCGCCAACGACTGTGCCTGTGGTATTGGCGCTGCCAGGTGTGACAGTGTCAGCGGTTGTGTCTGCACTTCTGGTTGGACAGGGAGCAAGTGTGACCTGGATGTTGACGAGTGTCAGACCCTGTCAGTAGTACAGGAGTGCCAGAAAAAACATGCCACGTGTACTAATTTCCAGGGTGGATACAGGTGTGATTGTGAAACAGGATACGAATGGAAAAACTTCAACGAGACTTGCGAAGGTAAGAAACATTATTGATCGGGACTTCATGATTTAGGGAATGTCAGAACAATTAGCGACCCATGTCATTTGGCAAACACACTCACGACAAAATAAATACATACAAAGTTATTGCTTTAATTAAAACTCCTCCTTTTTTATTTGCAGTATTGGTAGCAGATAAAAATCACTGACATAAGTTTCAAAACCTAACTACTGTGAATGAATGAACATCGCTTGTTTTCTATGTGCTAGATCTTTAACTTGTTTAAATCGTTGCTTCGACAGATTCTCTAATTGAAATCTGGCCAGCGGAAATCCTAGTTCACAGATTAGGAAATGAAATTTGACTGTAAAGAATCTCTCTCAAAATTCAAGTTGCATTTTTTCCATTCTTTTGGTCGCGAGAAAACTTTGGGTAGACAGAATTAGTTTTTCCTCTCAAAGGAACAAATACAACTACCGGACTGTGGTTAACCAAGAAGTGTGAAAGATGATTGATAATCGTCTTACATGTATTATCCTGTCCAATATATAGAAGATCTTTTCACAATGGGCTTCCGTCTTCTTTGAATGGGACAGTGACAGCGAAGAGAGTCAGTGAGTCGAACGAGACGAGACGTCACGTAGAGATTTATCGGCTGGGATAGAATATTTTCTATCGCAGCGAGTAGGTCTCTGGTGGGCTTTTTACACATCGCCACACGACGTGGAAACACGCTTTAAATTTCTAAAACAAAGAGGAAGAATATATATCTATATATACTCATTCCCTCACAGCAATTCTCGGTTTGGTGCTGCACATTAATGGCGTTGCGCGCCACCCTGACGTGAATGTAAGATCTGCTGCGAGTCTTGAACAAAGGTTAGAGGGTTACGACCTTGATAATCCGCTCCATAGCGTCCTCGGCCTCAGGTCCAAAAAAAGATGGCGAAGATTAAGGGACGAAGGACGAGCTGGTCGCCTAATGGAAGACGGAGTCCTCTGACGGTCGCCCCAAAAGACCGAGTGCCGCCAGAGATGTGTGAGGTTGGCCGGTGGAAGAAATCCCAGTGTCATTAGACGAGATAAGGGCGAAGAAAAATATAAATTTCGACGACAGCTTTGACTGACAGCGAAGCATCCAGGGGACGCTTGGGCATGTCAAACACCAACACCAGCCTGAAGAAACTTTGAAAACGAAGAGATAGCAAACGTCTCTCCAGCACAGAGCGAAGGAGAGCAACTGGCGATGCAGTGTGATTCAGCGAGCCTTACACCAATGGGACGGTGAGCACAGCTCGCCGAGGGGATGATAGGGCGAGGGCAGGGTACCTTAGCACGTAGTGAAGGCGTTAGCACGTAGTGACAGTCTTAGTGTGTAGTGACCGATTTTAATGGGTAAAATTACCTACCAACTACCTAAATCTTTAATAACGCGATTAAAACACTTAAAAAACTTTAACTGGAAAATGGCGCACATACATAAATAAATTTTCTAGAATAACACGGGAAAAGTACTTGCAAAAACTTCCACTGGATTAAATTGTGGTGCATGAGAATACTAACAAACAAAAAAAATTAGGACTGACTTTCCTAAAACTTTTTTTTTTTTAAAGCAAACAAAACGTGGTGTGAATGATAAGTATAATAAATAAAAGCGACTGCTCTAGGGCCAGTTCTAAGTGGCAGTGTTTTTGTGACAAGGAAGAAAAATAACAAACACAGTTTAATTATAAACTGTTAAGTGCAACAGTATCTGTTTATGTGGACCAAACGGCGTATTTTCTTCTCAGTTCTGTAAAATATCTGTAGATGTTCAAATCAGCCACTCGCCAGTCTTGATTTGTACTCGTAAACTGGTTTTGTCTTGCTTTGTCTGTTTCTTTGTTTTCTTACTGGTTGGTTGCTGCCTGGCTGGCTGGCTGGGTGGGTGGCTGTTTGTTGGCTTACATGCTTGGTTTGAGGATTTGTTGAATGTTTGCTAACTCCTGCAAAGACACCGTTTTAACTGTTGATCTTCATATTAGAGCTTATTGCTTTGGATGTTCAGTATTATTTACTCTACAGCGTGGCCACACATGTTGCGCATACATGTATCGGAATATTTTATGATTCAAAAATATTGATGCGTTTTTTATCATTAACCTTTCAATATATACGTATATAAATTTCATGCATGTACTGTAAGTGCAAAAAGGCGCACATACATTCTGCCTGTCTCTCCGCTGTTCGTACTATAAGACAAACAGACATGGAAAAAGAGTCATAATATGGGGGAAAACATAAATATTAATAGAGTATGTGTCGAGAGTCTTTTTTCTATTGCCCAAGCTATGTTTCAGATATCGACGAATGTCACCCCTCTCCCTGCAGTCAGATCTGTGACAACTTTCCCGGTGGTTATCGATGTCTGTGTTACCAAGGCTTTGTTCTTCAGCCAAATGGAACTTGTCAGGGTAAGTTAATGACTCATAGGTCATCAGGTGTGAGCACTGCTCTCCATTCGTACTCCCTGGTTCTTATCCGTCCGTCCCTCCGGCCGTCGATCTGTTTTACAGGTTACATGTTATTACAGGTGTGTCAAGCTTTTGTTTGGAATACTTTATTTGTGAACTTTATTAGCATTTTGACATGTTCAGCAGATAAAACGTCGTTGCAGAATAAATTATTCTTTTGTTGTAGATGAAGACGAATGTGCTTTGTCCATCACAAACAGATGTCAACAGGAGTGTATCAACACAATAGGAAGCTACCGTTGCCACTGTAACCAGACTGGCTACGAACTTAACAATGATGGATACACCTGTACAGGTAGTATGTTACGTGAGCTTACGTGCGTAAATTTTATGCAGCAATAATATAAACATTTATGGTGACGCGTAAATGTAGTTTTTAATGATATTCTTATCAATTTGATATATTTTCCTGCACCTAAACAGATAAAAAGACGCTAAAGTTACTATTTGTATAAAGTTCAAACCACAGAACAAGGAAAGGAAATGTCTTATTAAAACAGTGTCTTCCAAAGTAGGGCCTACACTTTATTTTAAATGCCTTTTGTGAGAACTTTTCACAACATCAAAAACAAATTTAGTATAGACAATGGAGTATCCCGAGGAACCGTACTAACTCCCTTACTCTTCAAGATCATGATTGCAGAATGTGCTAAACATGTTAAAATAAACCTATTCCCTGATAAATACCTCCCTGCTACGAAAAGTAGAGATACGCAAAGCCAGGTACCCACCTAAACCTACATATCTAGGATTAGAAAAGATGCAGGAAGACCTAAACCAAGTAGCAAACTGGCTAAAATACAAATACAATGGCTTCAAATTATCGGCCACCAAAACCCAAGCAATAATCTTTAAACGACCAAATCAGAAAGTAGATTACCCACAACTTAAAGTAAACCAAACAGCCATAACGTATAGTCCTCAAATAAAATTCCTGGGGGTTATTTTTACAGAAACCTCAAACTGGTCCCCGTATATCAACAAAATAGTAAACTCGGCCAAAAAGCCAGTAAATCTCCTGAGAGCTGTCACAGCCAACAGCTGGGGTTCAGATCCCAAATCCCTACTAAACCTTTACCAAGCTCATGTAATCTCCAAACTACTGCATGCAGCACCTCTCTTAATTCACCTTAGGGCAAGTCATATAGTGAAAATTCAATCGGTACAGGCTAGGGCACTAAAAGTAGTATTAGGAGTCTCGATGAACACCCCAAATCTAGCACTGCTGGCAGAGACAGGACAAAAACCTATAGAATTAATAATTAAGGAAAGGACAGCCAATTACTACTACAAGATGCAGTGTCTACCTGCAGATCACCCAGTCAAACAGCTCCACACAAAAGCGCATGAACAGGACAACCCACCCCACAACCAAGCATGCAAAAAAAAACCGCGCAGGAAATAGAACACACACCAGGGGCAGACATTAACATCGAAGGATCATACCCAGACACAGGCCCACAAATTCCTCCCTGGACACTTCACCCACCACAGATCGACACGGACCTCACCAGTTATAACAGAAACTCAGCTCGTCAAAACACTAAAAGAGTTCAGAAAGAAACTCAACACCACAGGAATAGGAGTCTGTGCACCTAAAATCACTAGTGTTGCAGCCGATCTTCCTAGCCACACATCCATATTCACTGCAGAGCTCATAGCAATACGTACTGCCCTAAGGCTGATAGCCCTACAAAACTATTTTTTAAAAATCTGCAGCAGAAAAATCCTTTCTAGTTTTCTCTGATTCACTGTCAGCACTTCAGACACTTCAAAACCAGTCTTCACAAAGAATGGACATAATATACGAAATTCTAAACTTTCTAAAGAACCTTCACAACATGGGAATTCAAATAAAGTTTCTCTGGCTGCAACCGAATAAAGAATCAAAGGAAACGAGGAAGCAGATAGATTGGCTAAACTAGCAATAAAAGCAATAAGACCACAAAAATCATCCAGATAAAAGTACCCATTTCAAACCTTAACTTAAATCTAAAATTGTCGAAAGATAACTCCAACAAAGATACTGGCAGCGCTCACATATAGCCGTATGCAGACGCCTGTGCCCTAAAGGCAGCTTACCGTACCTAAACACGTAGCAAAGAGAGGGCCGAAAGAAAGGAACTTGGCAGATCCTCAAAAAAGATCTGCCCGCCCTTTCTTTATAACGGCGCTATTCTTCACACAGCTAGCCCTCGGTGCACAACGTGTGCATACAGAGAATCCATGTCAATGAAGTCAACCCGCTCACTAAGCGTGTGTCGACAACTAGGATAGCGCCGTTATAAAGAAAGGGCGGGCAGATCTTTTTTGAGGATCTGCCAAGTTCCTTTCTTTCGGCCCTCTCTTTGCTACGTGTTTAGGTACGGTAAGCTCCCTTTAGGGCACAGGCGTCTGCATACGGCTATATGTGAGCGCTGCCAGTATCTTTGTTGGAGTTATCGTTCGACAATTTAAGCGCTCTGTCCTCATTTGTTGCTTATTAATACTAAAATTGTCTCTAAATCCTCCAAAAAATATAAGACAATACATAATGGATCTGACAGCGCAAGTAATAAACCCCCATCCAGACGTTAGATATAGGCCCCTATCTATTTTTTAAAATACAAAATTAAATGAAAAGGGGTAAAAACCATTACAATACAACATAGGAAAAGCGTAAACTGTACAGCATTAAAAGTAACAGCTGAACATAGAGGTAGAAATAAACAGAATGTAGGAATATGATGACAATAGGGACGACCACCAAGCGCTCCACCACTCAAGCCACAACATACACTCACCTTCCACCAGCAGCGACAGTGGCCAGGAAAGCGACCAACAAGAGGGCCTCTACCCAGCCACCACCAGTACAGCGCACCAAGCAATCCCCCTACCTTCCCCATTTCTTCCCCAAAGCCACTGCTCCCCTCCCCTCCCCAATGCGAAATCACCGCGAGGTGCAAGCACTTTCCCTCCCAAAACATATCGCGGCCATTAGGGGCGTCAAGACTATGATAACCAGCTTAGAGGATAGGGTCTTTTCATGATGCTAGTGTTACCAAGATCAAACACAGCATTCTTTAGAGGCAGATAGAGGAGCCTCGAAACGCCGAATCAACATAGTTTACCACAGTATACACAATTATAACACACAACCACTGATGAATTATTTCTCAGAGACTAGCAAATGTGGAAAGTTTTCATCCTGGCTTAATCAATAAGTATATTGACTGTTGAGATGGATCGCAGTATGATATCAGATAGTACCTGTCAGAGAACAGTAAACATAAAACAAGTTAAAATGGTCTGCAATTTATGTATGGGTGTCGTTTCGATTAAAATTTAATTGCTGAATGGTTGATTATATTTTTCCATAGCACGAATCAAATGTAATGAGACCACAACTTGTCCCAGTCTCAATGGAGGCTGCAGCGTCATCAACGGAACAGACACCTGCTTCTGTAATAGCGGTTACGACTACAACAATACAACTAACAGCTGCACTGAGCAAGGTTTGTTGCTCATTTTAAAATGTTTTCAAAGTTTCTTTGTCCTCTGACTGAGCTAAGTGCAGACTAATTTTTATTCCATGCAGAAAATTTAGGCACCCGCGAAAATTTGGGTTTCATTATAGCGTTCGAAAGGCTGGTGGCTCTTTAAATTAGTGCAAGAGAATGCTAAGAGACATGTAATCTTTAGGTCACATTTACAACTTCTGACACTGAATTAAGACTTTTATGTACACCATCCGCATGTCACAGATAAAATAAATTTCGCTTTAGAAAGGAGATAATGTTTACCAAAGAAATAGTGATCACTTAACAGAGCTGTCGATAAATAATTTTCAAAGCGTCTTCATTTATTGTTTTGTCCGATGTAAATAAAAAAAGTGTTTCCGGTCGCATATCTACCCTCATGAGAGTTACCGCCCTTGCAACGGTGGTTGAACAATATCGGCTAGATTTCTTTTATCTCTATTTTCTTGGTATGGAAATGCCATCGTGCACCGAAAGTATTTACTTGGAGTTCTTGTATTCCTCTGTTGAGTTCTTCTTCATTTCTCTTGAGAAGAAGCTCCACGGCATGTGTTGTTACTGAATTGCGCCAGATCGGCCTAACGGTAACACGAGGCAAGTACATATTCATATTCTTGAATAGATCTGGTTATGCGATGCCGATCACGGAGATGATGCCTGTGGAAGTTTCTTAGCAAGAAATGGAGGATTACTACGTTTTTGGACTTTGATGTGGCATAAAATGATGCATTTTGAATCGAGAAGACAGTGGTCACCAAGTCTTGTCCGGCCGATCTAGTGTCTGCCACAGACTTATAGGTTTATTCGTGAAGAGAGTGTGTCTGATCAAGACTGCGATAACTCTGACCGATCAACCTACTTGGATAACTGATCCAGTGGATGGCACCACCAACTTTGTTCATAGCATTGTGTGCTTTTCACTTGGTGTAACCATCAACCAGCAGATAGTATTGCACTCCACATCACAAGATCACTGATGTATACTACTTGACCTTGGGCCTGGTTCACTGTGCGGGCTTGACACACCTGACGTGACCTCTCATAAATGGTTATCTTCATTGTACTATTAATACTTTTTAACAAGTTTTGCATTGTTCTTTGCGTCACAATCCCGGATACACAGTGGTGTAATTTGCATTGTTTCCATCCATTAATTGAAACAACTTTCTACTTTTGTGTTGGAGCTCTGTGTATCCACAGTGTGCCTAAGATACACACAGCACTCTGCGTGCTGTTCAGCCAACCTACTTCTCGCTGAGCAGTTCCACTATGCAACAGCCAACGACCGCGACCACGGTTGCTTGTCTACACTCCTACAGCTGTTCGTGTAAGCTCCGTTGTTGCTACACCAGGGATCAATTGATTTCTAGTGCTATCTCGAGCGGATATTCGACATTTCATCGCTCCGTTTCAGATCAAGTACCGAGGCTGTCTCCTTTGCCTCCAACCTCCAGCATTTCTTCGTCGCTCTGTCGGACCCTGCATGATGTCGGCATACACTGTCGTCATCTCCCGTGCTTCCACTGTCCGACAAAGAAAGCGCACAGGGGGCCACGGCGGACACCCAGGCTTCGAAAATCCGCCACTCACCCATCTCCTAGAAGTCACAAGGCTCGTATTGCCACTTCTGTTTCGTCTAGGATTTTCACGGGTCTTCATATCGCGCTCTTCAATGCCCAGTCAGTCTCCTCTGCCCAACAAGCTCTTAAACGCCCTGAGATCGTGGAATACGTCAGGGACAAAGAGATTGACATTATGTTTCTCACGGAGACATGGTTGAGAGAAAATGGTGATGAAGTTATATGCCAAGACCTGACCCCACAGGGTTACTCTATTAGGTCCTTTCCCCGTGCTACACGTGGCGGCGGATTTGCAGCTATCTACAAATGTTCTCTCTCAAACTGCATTTCCTTCAGCAACACACTGCCTTTCCCAAACCCGTCGTTCGATTGTCTTCAGGTGACGCTTGCTGCTTCAAGCAAACTGGTGCATCTGCTTTGTTTATAGAGACCACCCCCCAGCAGAAAAAACAAGCTGACGGACATGATGTTTCTTTCGGACTTCAGCGATTTACTAGATTATTGCAACATTACTGGCGGATCTGCCGTAGTATTTGGTGATATGAATACGCACTTTGATGACTCTAATCACCCGCTCACAATCAAGATGTGTGAACTGCTTGATGTTTATCGTTTCACCCAGTCTGTCACCCTTCCAACGCATGTAAAAAACCACATTCTCGATTGGGTCATGCACAGACCAGAGGACAGCATTGTAGAGTCGACTACAGTCTCCAGGACGGTATCATCAGATCATTATTGTGTTCAGTTTAACTTAATCATCCAATGTCCGAAGCCAACTCAGCTGTTTATAACCACGCGCCCCATTCGTTTGATGGACCTGGGCAGTTTCAAAACAGACCTACAGAACATGTTGTGCGGTCCTCTCACGATTGCTGAGCTTGATAAAGCCCTTCGTAAAGCCCTCGATACACACGCTCCTGCCCGGCGCTGTCGATTACACCCGTTAAAGGCAGCCCCCTGGTACCCGACCATCCATGACGAATTGCGTCAGGCTAAGCGTGCGCGCCGTCGCGCAGAAAGGCTCTGGCTGAGATCACGCCTCACCATACACAGACAACTATATCTTGCAGCGAAACGCTCTGTTTCCAAGCTAGTTTATGCAGCTAAGAAATCCTTCTTTCAAGCACAGTTTTTCAACTCTTCCTCGAGCAAAAAGCTGTTTGAAATCTGCAACAAACTGACTGGTCGAAATAAGGAATCGCCACTTCCCACTTACGTTCCTGTCACACAGCTACCCGAGGCTTTCTCTCAGTACTTCCTACGCAAAGTCGCGGATATTCGAGCTGAGCTGGACGAGATGGTGCTACACTGTGGACCTCCAGCCCTTGCTGACAACCTGCCATCTTGTTCATTTCATTCCCTCCAGCCCATATCTCAGTCAGACCTCAAGGCTGTCATATTAAAATCTAAACCTACTACCTGCCCTCTGGACCCCATACCAACCCACCTTCTCCTTGACTGCCTGTATGTTCTGCTCCCAACTCTCACTCAGATCGTAAACGACAGTCTGTCATCAGGAGTCTTTCCATCGCTGTTCAAGGCTGCATTAGTCAAGCCTCTTCTTAAGAAACCCACCCTTGACGCAAACAGCCTCAAGAAATACCGCCCAGTTTCCAACCTACCCCTCCTCTCAAAAGTGGTTGAAAGGGTCGTTCTAAATCAACTTCTCGCCTACCTCAACTCAAACGACCTTATCTCTTACTCCCAGTCAGCATATCGGCCATTCCACAGCACGGAAACAGCTCTGACTAAAGTTGTCAACGACATTTTGTCTGCTCTGGATGGAGGTGAAGTGTCTTTTCTGACCCTCCTTGATCTTTCCGCAGCGTTTGATACGATCGACCATACCATCCTCCTCAATCGTCTCCATGATGTATACGGCATCTGTGGGTCGGCGCTGGCGTGGTTCCAGTCCTACCTCTCTGGTAGAACTCAGTCTGTACTTGTCGCTGACCAATTGTCACCCCCATCAGCATTGTCTCTCGGAGTCCCTCAAGGATCTGTCCTGGGCCCTATCCTTTTCATCCTATACATCAAACCACTTTCATCACTCATTCATACTCACATGGTCTCCACCCAGTCCTATGCAGATGACACCCAATTATACAGTTCTTGTCCTCCAGCTGATGCACATGCCAGCATCATGACCATGCAAACTTGCATATCCAGTGTCAAAGCATGGATGGTTCATAACAGACTAAAGTTGAACGACGAAAAAACAGAGGCTCTTCTCTTCAGTAAAAGAAATGCTGAAGTGACAGAATATCCCACAGCAGTTCGAATTGGTGATGTCGACATTCCTTTCGCCGACCCTGCAAGAAACCTCGGTGTTATTATTACCTCTAACATGACACTCGACAAACACATTTCCAACATCTGCAGATCCGCTTATTCTGAACTCAGAAAAATCAGCAGCTTCGTCACCTTCTGTCCGATCAGGTTGCAAACACATTTGTATGTGCCTACGTTCTGTCTAAACTCGACTACTGCAATTCCTTGCTAGCTGGCTGTCCTCTGTATCTGCTACAGAAGTTACAGAAACTTCAAAACTCGGCCGCGCAAAACAGACCATGCCACACCTCTCCTCCGCACTCTGCACTGGCTCCCCATTCAGGCTCGCATAGAGTACAAGTTGTCTACTCTCTGTTTCAATTTTTTCACCGGTGCATGCCCCAGCTACTTTTCAGAAATTCTTACAATCTACACTCCACTGAGACAGCTCCGCTCCTCTTCCTCTTCCTCATTCTCTCAGTGCCCCGCATCACGACAAAAACATACGGACAGCGCATGTTCACCTTCTCGGCATCCACCCAATGGAACTCACTTCCCCACAACATTCGCCACTCCCCGTCACTGCAGACTTTCAAACGAAACTTAAAAAACTTTTCTTTTCCGAAAGTACCTTGACTGACGTCCCGATTGCCTGTCTGGATTAACTTACAACTTTCTCTGTTCATCGTCTCTTGTGATACTTTTCCACCGATCTGTGACTGAAGGACGATCTGTTTCCCAACCTGTTGGTCAGTGGTGCGTTCATCTCTCCCTCCGTGTGTGTTCGTTGTTTTCACTAGCGTGTCTGTGTCCATCGTCCGCGCGAAGTGTGCATGAAATGTGTTCTCGCGCGTTAAAAATCCACATTTTATTTTTATTTATTTATTTATCTTAAATACTTTATTGCCAATCACATTTTTGTGTTCTCTTTGTGTCTTTTGCTATCAGTCAGGAACTGGTGTGACTATGCTGGCTGTGAACACAACTGCACTCAGATCACGGAATCTCCCCGATTCCAGTGTCTGTGCAGAGATGGTTACCTGCTGAACTACGATGGGAAAACATGCAGACGTAAGCATTATTTTCCGTTTGGTAGCTGCATCTACCTGAACCTTGAACGGCTTGAAGACACTATTATTTCTTCAGCTGTTACTTCTTGCATATGGAAAAAGTCATTTCCAACGATATTAAGCACCTCATCAAGCACACTGCTTTTTATTTCTCCCTGAGTTTTCTGGGATATGAGACTGAGATCTGGAATGTACTTCTGTAGGTGTCAACAGCAGTGTAGTAAAGGCTTCAGGGAATAGTATTCTTTTAAATATGCTTAACATATCTAAAAACCTCACTTTAAAAAATTAAAAATAATAGGTCCGACTTGCAAGCCATACAGTTTCTTTATTTGAGGAACTATAAAATCACTTTTCTGGAGTATTTCATTTCAAGCACTCAATTGTAATCTAAAAATATGGTCTTCCTTTGTATCGAAAATATAGGCCTACAAATACTGGATATGAATTAAACGTCCGTTTTCCTTCCATCAAAGTGCCCTCCCATCAGGTCTGGATGTTTCTATTCACTACTGTGTTGTCTTTCCCCTTTCCCCATTCCAACTCATTCTAGTATCGAAGAACAGGTTTTCAAGTACGTTTTGCTGGTATTCCACCTATCCTTCTCTGCGTTTATCGTTATTATCGTTAAAATCCGTTCATGTTTGACAGCATGCTGTCAGATTGTTCCCGACATTCCCCCTGACTCAGTCCACTACCACTTTAATGTCTTGTGTTTTTTGATGATTTTCATTAGCTTGTGCGGTTGGAACATACGGCCGAAACTGCTCTTCGAACTGCACGTGTGCCCATCAGAATACTGTCAACTGCAACAACACCGACGGTATCTGCACGTGCAAAGTGGGGTGGAGAGGAACTAACTGCGACCAGGATGTGGACGAGTGTGCAGAGCGCCCACCACCATCTTGTGTCGCCAACTCCAACTGTTTCAACATCAACGGCAGCTATCTCTGTGTGTGCAACGCTGGTTATCACAAAATAGCAGATGGAAATTGCACAGGTAACTCTTCAGAACTTGAGCTTATGTGTTGGGTCCCAACGGACTATTAATCTGTCAAAGATTTGTGCATGACTAATCTGTTTTAATGTTGCTCAATGTTTATAACAAAAATAATTCTATGTTCAACCCTAACCCTTGTGCTGGTTAAGCAAGTCTTAAGTTCAAAACTAATTTTGCCGAGAAGATACTCCACACCTGACATACTGTTTAGTGACTGGAGTAAATAGGTGTAGCCTTAGATGCAGATATCTTTAGACAGGCGACCACCGATGGTAGCTAGGGAACCATGACAGGCGAGAAAGGTGCTAATTTAGATGAATTGACCTAGCTATCAGAGTTTGTCAGAAAGTCAGCATCTATAGTTATTGAGATCAGGCTATATGCAGGGGTGAAAGGTCGCGTCAAGAGTATCGTCCATAGGTGTGATGATGTTGATGACTGATGAGATTGATACTGGTTCAAAGGGAATTGCTTCTGGAATAATGGCATGTCGGAAAACAGGTCATAGATACAGGTAATGTCATAATTAATCCATGCT
The DNA here is from genome assembly GCA_004794575.1 of Lanistes nyassanus. Classification (NCBI taxonomy): domain Eukaryota; kingdom Metazoa; phylum Mollusca; class Gastropoda; order Architaenioglossa; family Ampullariidae; genus Lanistes; species Lanistes nyassanus. Next base: position 29,342 of record SMGT01014796.1, on the reverse strand, counting down.
GTAAGAAGTAGGTGGAGTTAGCCATGTTCACTGACTAACCATCCCGCGTGGCCAACATGTCTCTGTCATGCTTGATCATTCCGTGTAATGGAATATTCGAGACACTTTGTGATTGAATGACAGTCGAAAGGAGTAAATCCTCAACTGTACAAATGCCATGTTTTCTGGAATGGAAATATCGTCTTTGCATCCTTCCATCCCTGAGTTCTTGCTATCTGTAGGTTCTTCGTGGTTTGATTTGGCCTTTTGGATCGCCTTGCGCCTCAGCGTGGTGCTTGAGGTTCAAAGATAGGCCTCTTTTGAGGAGAAAGTGAATTGTAGCCTGTTGGTTGTCTGTACTCAAAGAATTGTAACAGAAACAAAAAGACCCACTAAAGAAATGTGTCTAGGATTCGTTGCTGAAAAGTTCTCGGCGTACCCAACTTACTAAACTCCGAGCGTTATTTTGCCACTGTGGCTGAGGATGCAGAACAGGTGCCTCAAAAGATGTGGACTCATAAAATTGTTGACCATGCCTGTTACCTGATTTGGGGAGATCCTTTTGGAACGGCTAGTTACTGTTGATGAAAAATGGTTACATCACTACGATCCTGAGACAAAACCAAACGGTCCGTGCAATGGCGGCACTCAGGTTGTCCAAGGTCACAGACATGCAAGACCCGAAGGTTAGCAGGGAAGGCCAAGGCCACATTGGGAATAAAGAAAGTGTTTTTAACGACCTTCCAATGGGTCAAACAGTTCGTGAGTAAATCATGTCAAGGTTGCCAAGATGACGGATATTTTGAGGGAGTTGGAGTTGGGTTTAAGTGTACAGACTATCACTCTAACAGGAAGTACTTGAAACGCTCAACATAACTGTAAGCAGATGCATGCGACCAAGGGAGCTTACTGTACCCAAACACGCAGCAAAGAGAGGGTCGAAAGAAAGGAACTTGGCAGATCTTTATTAATTATAATTTGTACAGACCATCCCGAATACTCATCAGATCTTGCCCTATCTAACAATTTCCTGTTTCCAAACCTTAAAATTGGTTTAAAGGGGACAATTTTCAATTCATTAGGAGATGCTACTACGAATTAAAGCGAGCAAACTTGCTTCTTTAGCACATTTACTCGGCTTGGTTTATTCAGAATGTACAGGGAACACCTATGGAGTTAACTGTGGCACTCCATGTCAGTGCAATGTCACAAACACTGTGTCATGTCACCACGTCACTGGCAACTGTACCTGTACACAAGGATGGACTGGACCCACCTGCGATGACGATGTAGACGAATGTTCCGTTAATACACACAACTGTTCCGGACAGCATGAAGTCTGTACCAACAACATTGGCGGCTATGACTGTGTGTGTGATACTGGTTATCAGCACAATGCATCCACTATTTGTGTCGGTACGTCAACTTTTTTTTCTCTATCCTTCCTTCGCACAATTTGCTTTTCTTTTTTGTCGCATCATTTCCCCTACCTTTATCTTTGAGGAAAAATTGTTTCTCTGCCGATATATGTATATATCATTAAAATTACAAAGTGTAAAATATAACATTTATTTGACATGAGTGCTGAACAGGTCTCATTTATGAATTGATAAATTACGGTTAACTCTCCTTTATTCCCTCTTTCGATCTCGATCTTGTTTTCTCTTTCGCTCGGGTTCACTTACCCCAATATACCCTTGAATCAAATCGTTAAACCATGCTGAAGTAAACGTGTGTTTGCTTCATTTCTTAATGTTAATTTTGATACCATCCTTATTTTTTCTTTTTCTTGACAGAATGCACGGGTTACACGTACGGTGCCAACTGCAGACATGACTGTCAGTGTGTCTTCTTCAACATACAGTCATGCCATCATGTGAACGGCACCTGTAACTGTAGAAAAGGATGGGAAGGCGATAAATGCGAGGTGGACATAGACGAGTGTTCAAGGAACACGTACAACTGTAGCGGTCAGCATGAGATTTGCAAGAACACTGACGGTGGATATGAGTGTGTATGTGTGGACGGCTATCCAAAGAATGCTTCACATACTTGTACGGGTAAGAATTATCTAGGCGATATTAAACGCTCAGTTCTTTTTAATCTGTGTGCATGCTGATGTGCTCATGGCTAGGGTAGAAGCAAAAAGTGTGAATAAGCTGACCATAATGTTCAGGAATTACCATGGTTCACAATTAAATTAATATTTTCAACATTAGGTAATAAAACGCTAATGCTAGTTCTTGGTGAAAAAATATATAGTTTGAGAAATTCCCAAAATCTGCATTTATATTTATATATTTCCTTTTCCTTGAAGAAATACGAAAGATTTCGTTTGAAATGGTGCTCTCACCGAGTCACAATTACTCTGAAGAGGACCTGAAAAACGTACATTCGGAGATATTTAAAACTTTGTCTGCTGAAATCACCAGGGAGGTGAGTTTTAGATAACAAACATACTTGTAAAAATTAAGCACCATATACCTAAAAACAATTAAAAATGTGTTTAAAGAACAAGAAATCTCTCTCGCTCTCTCGGGGTTTGGGTGCGTGCGTGCGTGCGATCACATAAACTTACGTCTGTGTTGTATTGAAGCTCTCAAAGTAGACATGCCAATAATTAGTAAAACCTATGTAAAGAATACAATGTCCAGGAATATAGCTAACAACATTCCCTGTTGATTACATGTGTGGCAAACAGTTAAAAGCCAGAACTTCCTTCCAATTCTTTATGATTCAGCGATTGTAATTTTGTCTGTCACAATAACTCGGCAGAAATACAATTTTTGCAGCTGTGGCGATACTTGAACAACTTGAACGACACTATTCGAACCATCACCATTACTGCCATACGGTGAGTCCCACCCACAACATTCAGGCTTGTGACAAACCCGCAAACGTTTGTGATGGTCTGTTCTCATTATTTGATGACTGGAGGAATCACCGTGTGCTCTGTGCTTTATTCTCACCATGTCCATGTGAGGTCATACAAACAACACCACATGTAACATTTAAAAAATGCAGATCTATCTAAAGCAAATTTTGTTTTATTATATATCTATATCTCGCCTGATCTGACTTTCGTATTGCATCCGTAGTCACTGTTAGCACAATGTATGCGAGTAGCTGGATGTTTTCCGTTACGCCATTATCGTATGTATGTGTGTGGTGTGTGTGCGTGTGTGCGTGCGTACGTATGTATGTTTTGATTTTTTATTTTACAAGGAAGGGCAGCATAATTCCAGTAGGTCAAATGATATTGACTGACTTGAAAGAGACAGCCATGTCTAGAGTTGCCCTTGCCATGGCGGAGATTGTCAAATTTCCATTTAATATTAGTGGAAATGCATCTTGGGCAAGCGGTTTAATAATGAATAACAAAACAAGTAAGGATGATCTGCTTATTTTGTGGATGCATCTATTGATTATATAGCAAAGAAAGTTCTCTGCATTGCTTGTCTGCGTTGGAATTTTCTTTCCATAAACTGCTCTAGTTTATTGGTGTACATAGTCGATTTAAGGACAACAATCTCAAGAAAGCAAGGTTAGCTCTGTGGCATCATATCGTATAATCAAGCAGCATCTAGCTTATACATGTACGGGAAATACGTAAATACACTCATGCTTCTCTTTGTTAGAGGAAATGACCTGTACCCAGGAGTACAATAAACTGATTGTTATTTCCGATTTCCGTTAGTCGTAGACATGCCAAGGTTTATGTCCATTTTTTAATCTTTGTTTCCGTTTTCCTGCAGTTGGTGACGCTTGTGACGCAATGGACAGCATTGAAGGATGCGCGCC
>SMGT01014796.1:0-24833 GCA_004794575.1 Lanistes nyassanus | reverse complement strand
CCAAGTATCCTGTGAGAGGACATCTTCAGCGAAATCTACAGTGAGGGCATTGCTAGCCTGAACTCCTGTGAAGAAGAGCTGCTGTGGGGAGACGTACGTGTCTTGTGGTACAAGTCTGCTGAAGGCTGAAGGGTTCAGCTGCAGAATTTGAGGTGTCTCGTTCTGCTAGATGTGTGGAAGTCTAGCAGCGACAGCACGTGGCTTGAGTAGACCAGTTGCATAGCGCAAGGGACTCTGCGAAGGTGTGTGATCCTTCCAGACTGGCGTGAGACTCTAGCAGCACGTGTTCCTCTGCTGTGGGAAACCTCTACGCTGACCGGGCGGGAGAGGACTGCAGAACGTAAAGGAGGGAGACCGAAGACCGCGGATAAGACAACCGTCTGAAGCAGGGGGCGAAGGTCCAGCCTGTGTATATATGTAAGTCGACTGTGTGTCAGCCTTTGGAAAACATCATATCCTCTGTGGCTTGTGTGATTGTCAGCATCGAAGTCTGCTGTTACGTGGAGGTGCTCAAGAGGTCTTCAGGGTATCTACTGGTGAAAAATATCCAAGGTTCAAAGGAGCGCTCCAACGTACAGACTGTCGTGCGGACTGTAAGAAGCATTCGGGAACGAGTGTTGTGTTCTGTGAATGTTGTGCATCACGTGGTCATTCTTTTTCTCGTATGCAAAGGCGGGATTAAGGTACGTGGTTTGTCATTGTGTTTAATGGCGAGGCGGGTGATGTAGGTTGGTATTAGATGTTATAGTAGACCTAGCCCAAACAGAAGGAAATTGCGGGACCCCTAGAGTTGAAACGAGTTGTAGCATATATTGTCTTGATTGTAAATACTCGCTGTTTCTGTCAACAATACATTCTTCTTTTTCGTGTTCACTGTATTACAGTCTTTTGTTGTTATTTATGGGAGACTGTAGGTGGTGGGGGCTCGGCCATATGATTAAGAAATCATATTAATTAATGTTAGTAATACAGTGATAGTTCCACCTACACATATGTCACACTCTTGACGGTGGTCGTGGTAGCGAGAATAGGAGACGACCCGTCAAGGCAAAAAGAAATCTCCCAAGTTGTGACAATTATAAAGGTCCTCGCATACTTGAAGTCTGCAAAATATAAGGAAACCAACAACAACAGCTTCAATTTTCTTCCAGGTTTAGGTCACTTTTTTTAAATGGGCGTGGTTTTCCACTATTACAAGACTGTTTCTTATGATTTTATACCTTCTTTTAAATTCCCGCAGAGATTACTACTTCAACAAAACTAGAAACATATTGAACATAATGAAGTGTACTGTTATCTTTCTTTTAACAGTCAAAGCGATATCTCCAGAATATTTTCAAGACGACTGCCACTCTTTGGAATGTTAGGGCGTCAGGGTCTTTACAAGCCAGACACCGCTACAGAAACCTCAGACGAGGACAACAGACTCGATCGCTATAGGACACATAGCAGTGACCACGCGTACACTGACAGTTCTCCCTGGACAACGAGAAGATTGAAAGAGTCAAGGAGACTAGGTAATTCGCTTTCACTGTACCACGAAATATAAACTCATCGAAAAGATATTAAAGAGTATATTGTGAGCTCATTATCATTGCCCATCACTCTCAATTTCAATATGGGTATCATCGAATTTGAAATATTACGAGAGACGACGGGTCTGGGAAGGGACAGAGTTGATGGTTAGGCAGTTTCTCACTTGTATATATGTAAGTCGACTCCTCGTCCGGAAACACCTTCCGTCATCCACCCAGTTATTAAGTGAAAATTTCAGCGGAAATAGCATCAATAGCAATTCATTCATTTTTCAATTAAATGATGAAGTGGAATTTAACGATTGCTGGGCTTGTCCAAGAAAGTTTTTCTTGGTAATATTTAATCATGTAAGAACAGCTGCTGCAGACTTGAATTCCATGGCTGAGTTGCAGTAGGGTTTCCGTCTCTTTTTTGTGCCTCATTTAGTCCATAGAGCTGGGTTCTACCTCAAAATTATGGGCGTTGTTGTCTGTAAAACTGCAATGCAGTCACTCTAACCCTGCCCCGGGTACCCTACTGTCAATGTACTGGCAGCAGCTTGCTGGAATCCATAAGGCTGTACACGGGATAGCAATCAGCACACAGCAGAAAGAAGTGTTTAGCCCTGTTAGCCCATGTTTAATGCCGCAACACATTCTTTGTACCGCTTTAACTTCCTGTAAGCAGCACTCGGGGTTGATTTCATGTGACCGTGTGAAACAAAGATACTATCAAGTATTATTTGCTCAACAGATGCTGAAGAGCCGGCAAGTTTCTCGTGGGATCAGTTTTATCAAACTATCGTGCCTGAAGAGGAGGTAACTACAGTTTGCTATCTCTTGCATAAGTACGACCATCTGAGTGGGGTTAATTTTTTTTCATCATCGAAATCGAAAATTCTTTCTTTAGAGCTACCATCTTCAGCGTTTCTTTGTTATGAGCGAATAATTTAATTACATCAGCAGCAGGAAACTTAGCAATTGTAGAGGCAGCCATAACAAATAGCACACATCTTAGAGTGTTGTACTTTCAGATCTTTTGCAAGTCGTAAGCTAAATTTTTAAACTGTACTTATGAAAATGATGCTAAGATTTCTCCAAAATAGAAGTTCTTATACCATTATCTGTCATTCCAGTTCCATATTCAACGACCAAAAGTTTCTGCATCTCCAAATCCTGCTTACCAGGTAAAAGCAATACAACATTTTCTATCTAAAAGGGGCTCTTGCTGAATCTACTACTTGCAGAAACGGTTTTTTTGCAAAATACTTGCGTTTCACTACCCATTGACAAGAAATGTTTTTTGCAAAATACTTGCGTTTCACTGTCCTTTATATATTTAAGCAATGAAGACCTTAGAAACCTTGTCACAAATTAATTTGTCAACAAGTAATAAAGAGAATTAACTAATGCAGTCTTCCTTAGTGGGGTGCTGACGATTGCTTTTGCTATATAATTTTTTGTCAGTCATCCATCCCTGGTAAATATAAAACCATAAGCGGTTTGTGTGAAAATTTGTAATACTTGTGCAGAAAAACTGTTTTGATTACTGAGACATCTATTAGCAGAATTTACGGCAAACGTTTGTCTGTATAGTTTAGTTCGTTTATTTATTTGCTGTAATTGCAGATATCAATACATACGCCATCACTGGATGAAGCATAAAAATCTTCGTAGCCACCTAAGTGGGAGAACACTGCTCATTTTTGGAAACAAGACTCCTTGCAGATGTCTACGGTTATTGTCACAACATCTTTCTATATCATGTCTTTAATAATGTGTTATTTCAGTTTTATTTTTAACTGTTTAGATCTCCAGACAATATTATTTCCAATACCTTTAGGTAAATCCCAATTCAGCCACAAAATAATTAATTTAGGAGAAATTGGAGATGAAAGTAATACAGTTTCTCATCTAAGGAGGTAATAACTTGAGATCTTCCAATCGGTGAGAAAATACTTTGCATTACGCAAAACTTAAACTACATTTGAAAAACTTTTAACATGCTAATTTTTCTATTCCTTATGTCAGCTTGTAGTAATCATTTAAGGAACTAACGACCATTTACTTTGCTTAATATGAACATTGTCTGCGATGGGCAACACTTATTCTCTTAATTGCGCGCCCAAAACAGATAATATATGGAGTGGTGATACAGTAACAATGTCTGAGGCAGCACAGGATATTTTTGGTTCCTCCCTCGATTCAATCTTTTATCGGTAATATCATATCAAAAATGGTTGTGCTCCACATGCCTTTCAGCTATATCAGAATTATTCTGAATTATATTGTTCAGAAACTCCATTAGAAACGGTCTATAGCTGTCGTAATGAGTGGAGTTTTTATAGATGAAATCATCATAGCATAAAACCCCAATTTATCAAACTGAACAGAACTACTAACAAAAGGGCATGGCGAATGACCACACTGGAGAAACCTGAGATAGTAACCAGATGACGAATTGTCTTGAATGCAACACTCTTGACGTGAAATTTCTGTCAGTGCTGCTTACACGGTGTTGTCTTTGTCAGGTATATCTTGTTTACCTCAGGCTGAAACTATGTACAGGGAAAGTAGCTTCATTACAAATATTCCAGAAAATGAATAAGTGCAATATACATGTAAAGATGTTATTCTTTACTAACTTGAATTTGAGATATGATCATTGGATTATATCCTGTAAGCTCCTAAAGCTAAATTTGATCTTTAACAAAGTTATTTCCATAAAGGGAAATTATTCTTTTACCGTACCTTTACTTTTCTCAATAACGTATATAAAACCCCTAGTAATACACCTAACCGTGCTTTTTTCATTTAAGAGTTATGTCATTACTTAACACTTTTAGGCTTTATTAAACTATTTCATAAAATTTTATGGCTTAAATTTGCAGACATGTTATGACCACACTGTATTAATGCTTTTCGAAAATGTCTTGTCCATGTATTTTATTGTGTACAGAAAAAAATAGAAAGCTACGTTATTTATTTATTAAGTCTTGATCTTTGGAGTACTATTAATTTCTCCCCTTATATACATTCATCAATGCGCGTATTTTCATATGTAAAAATGATGGAAATATTTACAAGTCTTCACATTCACAATTATATTTAAAATGTCTTTAACTCATTTTAACTCCCTCTTGCGAGTGGTGAACTTTTTGTATACATTATTTTGAACGAAAGAACGTATGTGTGTATGTGCACAATGTATGGTTGTCCTTATGTGTTTGTCATTGATGTTTTCCAAATTTGGATTAAACAGTGCATCAAATTTATCATCAGTCAGAATAGGCACTATGCTAAGTATTCTGAAGACATTTGTGATGGGGGCAGCCATCACGGAGACGGTTTTGGCCATCACGCTCACAGCCACAGCGTGCGCCAGGGGCGGTATGGGTCGAGTACTGCTAGCGACACCTGGCTGTGACGCACTATCATCTTACAGTGTGCTGTGCTAGGCTCACTCTCTTTAAACGTTTCTATATCCTTCTAGGATAGTTGCAGGTACTAACAACTCACATATTCGGATTCTACTCGATATACTCTTTCAGTAGATACTAAAGTCATCAAACATCTTAATAGATTAGGTTAGTTTGTAGGCATATTTCTTATCTTTATCTATTCACATTAGCTAGTTTAACTGCCTTTTAACAGCTAGCCCTCGGTGCACAACGTGTGCATACAAAGAACCCATGTTAATGAAGTCAACCCGCTCACTAAGCGTGTGTTGACAACTCCGAGGGCTAGCTGTGTGAAGAATAGCGCCGTTATAAAGAAAGGGCGGTGTACCATTATGGCGAACCACGGCGCCAGGAAGGTACCATTATGACGAGGTACGGCACCAGAAATGTACCATTATGGCGAACCACGGCGCCAGGAAGGTACCATTATGACGAGGTACGGCACCAGAAATGTACCATTATGGCGAGGTACGGCACCCGAAATGTGACATTATGACGAATCACGGCGCCAGAGATGTAGCATTGTCCGTCTTAATCCCACAACACCCCACCGAGACATGCACCACACTCCACGGACTCATGTCCTTTGGTCCATCAAAGTTTTATTTATCGTCGAATGTGAATCAGCGTGGCGGGCCGGCTTACAAACTCACTAGGTCATCTCCAGGCTATCTCCGGTCTAAGCATTCAGAATCGGAATCAGAATCAGACTCAGAAATCAGAACAAACCCCAACTACCACTCTCCTTTCCCCACTAGAGTTTATATATTAGCCCTAAATGTCGGTGGCTGACCTTTCCCCATCTGCACGTGTGACTGTGGTGGGCAACTGCATTCTTGGTGACCCTAGTGGACGATGCATAGTTTGGAGTTACTGTTCTGTTGTGTATAGTTATTGAGTGGAGTGTGACTTAAAATGGTGTGTCTGACCTCTCAGGTATGTCTGGCCTGCTAAGGGTTAAGTTCAGGCTCAGATCTGTCTTGGATGGAATGTTTGTTTCTAGGCTGTACTCTATGCCCCTAACTAACCTACCTGCTACCTACTCCCTAGCACGCATATTGTTACAGCGGGCAGATCTTTTAGAGGATCTGCCAAGTTTCTTTCTTTCGGCCCTCTCTTTGCTACGTGTTTAGGTACGGTAAGCTCCCTTTGGGCACAGGCGTCTGCATACGGCTATGTGTGAGCGCTGCCAGTATCTTTGTTGGAGTTGCCTTTTAACGTAATTATCTTTATTTCCTTCTCACTCTACTTAACTTTCCTTAACACTAACAGAAAGAGCAAAGCGCACTCTAGTCACTGTATATTTTCATGTACTTGTAGGTATATTCTTTCACTTTTTATTCTAAATGTTGTATGTGTAAGAAACACAAAATGACGTATCCACCTCACTTCCACCCGCCAGATTCTGCCGTAGCTGGCTATGGCTCCGTTGTGGCTCGCTCCCACCCGGTAAAAGCGGGGTGCGTGCCGAACAAAGCAGAGTCCCGAAGTAGGGTGAAGCAGGAGGAGGACGAGGGAAAAGATGTCGCAAAACAGTAAAGTGCAGTCAAGCGTGGGGTGGCGGAGCATGTAGGGCGGCAGCAGCAGTGGCGGCCCAAAATAAAGTACGCAGAGGGCGTGGAAGGAACAAAACCTGCCTTTCAATGAGAGAGAGGAAAGTTGCAAAGCGAACCCGCTTCATCACACATTGAAATAAATTCCTTCTACCCCTATATGAGAAAACAGTCTATTTTAAAGAAGTAGCCCCCTCTAATAGTAATACTTAACAAAATATGTTATGATTTCCTTTAAAAAATGTCACCTCGCAAATTTCTTTTTCCTAAATGACTTCTTCCGTAGCTTGGTTAGGGGCGTTATTCAGTCTTTCTTTAGAGTTAATATTTACTATCTCTGGTCCATATTCTGTCATTTCACAGTTCCTAAAATTAAGTAAAACTGTTTGGAGAGAACGCCACCCCTCTGGCAGAACCACCCCACCCCTACCCCTCCCCTAACTCTACCTATCCCTTCCTCTAACCCTCATCCTCTCCATCTCCTAGCCCCACCGCCTCCCCTAACACCCCACCCCTACGCTCTCGCTCCCACCCCTATCCCCTCTTCCAGAACAAAGTTTTAAAAATGGGGGGGGGGGCAGATGAAAACATTAAACGCAACCACCTGATTTTCAGTCCATTAACTACGCGCTTTAACCATTCAGTTACGGACTACTTTAACAACTTGCTTTTTCATTCTAAACATAAGATGCTGCACTGTGATGTCCAACTTAGCCTTTTATTCCCTTTTAACCTGACTTGCTTAGGGTTATGCACATAAACGGGCTGAGTCGCGCTGACTGGCTGAAACCTTGCCCAGGTTGGGAAAAAAGTATTTTAGGATAAAAATCATAGCTGCCAGCTTTGAAAGAACAAAAGTGAAGACAGAAAACCTTTCAACATGGACACACGAACATATGGAGCCAATAACGATCTCAAGATGTACCTGTCAAACGCCATCTTTTGCCATAAAGATATTTTGATAAAATACACTGTAGTATAGCGTTTTATATTCTCTCGTTATTGATGACCTATCAAGGATTTTAAAAGTTAGGAAATATGAAACCTTTTTTATTCGCACAAAAGAATCTTCACCACGTTGACCCATTCCTTACTAAGTGACAACAGACACTGAAAATTATGTCAAAATAAAGTTTTAATAATAAATAATTCAGTGAAGTTCCGCAGATACAGAACAGGTGTCCCGCTTACATTTTGAAGACAGGGACTCTTACAATTGAACACATCTAACCCCCAACCTCTTTTCTCTGCTAGTCTTGCACACTGGTGCACACAAGTCTGTCACAATAATCCGAGTCAGATCTATCAGCAGGTAGTTTCGATGACGGTGCACGGTTCCAGGTGCATAGGTATTCCTCATATAAAATATAAAAGGCAGAAGCAATCTTTTCTCACAGGTACTGTTCATATAGCAGAGTATGGTTGAGTGTTCGTGGGTGAATGGAGAATCAACGATCCAAAATACAACCAGTCATAGACGGTTGAAAATCCCTCCCTAAGCTCAAGCAATCGTGGAGATCTTGAAGCTTGACGATGCAGAATCTGGAAGATTATTGAACCTGGATGAAAGAAGACAGACCGTAGAAAATTATGGTTAGTACAGGAAGATGGAATGCAGATCAATGAAAGAAGGCGTGAACGAGGTTCAAAAGAAGAATAAATGAAAAACGGGTAAAAAGTCTTCCTCTGCAATCAGTTCATATAATACAGTCCTTGACTTCGCAAATAACCAATTCGCGCCAAATTATTCGCTGACGTATTGTCAATATAACTCGTGCGTCTGACGCTTTCTTACCACACAAAAGTTTTCCTCATCCACGTGAGTGTAAGTCAAATCTGACCCCGTAAGACTCCTTCAAAGTCCAGATGACCAGCATCCGCTCTGGTCAGACACTCTTAACTTGTGACCTGAGGTCCCACGGCATATTGTTATAAAACTTTTTTTGTGCATCTGACATTTTCCACTAAGTGACTAGTCTGTACCTTAGTGTAAAACGTACAAAGCCCGGGCTTTCAACCCGGCCAGAGAAAAAACGTCCTAGAGACAAATATCAATTCGATAGCCCCTAACTTCACGTGGTACGATGGAGAGCCAGCTATTGGTATGAATTAACGGCCTCTAGACTGGGACCTACATACTACCAGCCCTAAAAAGCTACCCTTCCTAAAGTTTTCTGCAGGCTTATGCTGTCCCACCAACATCTTCTGCGAATTTTTCTCATCTTATTAATTTGTTTTTCCAAAGGGCCCACACTCGAATATGAGAAAAGTGCAACATTATCAGCAAACAATAAAATATACAATTCATAACACCAGAACATGTCTCCGCCATAAGCTTATTTACAATAAAGAAAAAGAGGAGTACAAATATAATGTCAATTGTCGAGTGTGCACTCGATGAGGATGGAGCTCTCCTCTAGATCTAGGAGTTTTTGAAAGAGTTGAAGCCAATCTTTTTGTCAGTAGTAGGTTCAGGTAAAAGGTTTGCTGTTAATGGAGCTAATCTTGCGCCAGAATTTCTGTGTTGTGTTAATTTTTGACAGTGTCATGAATCAGGTCACGACGGGGTCGTTTTTCAGTGTGAATTATATGCCTAAGGTATTTTTACAGTTAGTCCAGTTAACGCCTGCCGTCTGCGTGTGATGCGTGCAACACAGAAGCAACACTGAGCAGCTCAGGTGATATGTACTCGGTAGAGAATAAGCTATTTATTGAGGGGGGAGGGTGTTGTTTATTTTTTACGGCGAGAGACATTCTACTTCCCATAGAGGACAGTGTTCGAGATGTTGAAATTCCTGATCAAGGTACCAGATGCTGGGCCGCCGCCTCCAGACGTTAGACAGAGTTTCCTGGTGAAGTACGGCAGGAGCCCGTTCCCCCATCCCAAGCGGTAGGGACACAACTGCCTCCCTAGCTTGGCCTTGTCCCACGTGAAAAATTTATGTTTGTGTTCAGTGGTCTGTTGGCCACTGTGAGTAAGAAGTACTATGGAACTGTTTCAAGAAGATTTTCATTTTGTAGAAACGTTTTACGATAGTAATGACTGATGGAAACACAACCTTATGAGGAAACGATGTTGTGCCTGCGTGGCTGCGTGTTCGTGTAAGGAATTTTTTAGACGCCCAGCCACTGACAGACAAATACAAAATGTGGCTCTATTTCCACCTTTTAATCGGACACAAAAGAAAATATCCAATGAAACAGGAAATACGCACGGTTACATTACACAATAATCCAAGCAATCCCACAAATAACACTCAGCAAGATATAGCCATAAGCACAACCACACGCGCGCGCGCGTACACACACACACACACACACGCACACCCCCCACACACACCACACCACACACAAACCCCACTTACGCACACCCCCCAAACACGCACACCACACGCGCGCGCACCACGCGCACGCACGCACACAGTCCTGAAAAATGTTCGTTGTTGCTAGAAGACAAAAGAAAAGTTCTAATCCAGTTAACAGTCCTGTTCGAAATGTTCTGGAGGTTTCATAGTTAAAAACAGTCCGAGCATAAACAGCTGCGTCCGGAAGGTCAGTTCGTACACGAGCAGATGATGGTTTGTAGAACTAAGATGATGAAAGGCGGTGAAACAGCTCCCTGATGTTACAGTCCAATCAAGTTGTGGCTGGTCGATGAATATCTATTTCGAGTCTTTCGCACAGCACTCTTCCATAAATAAATACACGAGCGTACACCAAATAGTCAGTCTATAACGTACAATGTAGACGACGAATTAAAATCACTTTAGCTGCAGTGCAAGTCTGTGTAACACCTCCAGACGGACGCACTCACACGACAGCACACCCCGACAGCAGATTGACTACACCAAAGTTTATTACTAAAAATATACTAGGCGATGGCACGGCCGTTCAACTAAACACTACTTCTAAACGCTAAACCAATTCTTGATAGTCTAGTGGCTTTCTTCCGGACCTGTCTCCCATGTCTCTCAAAACAAAAATGTCACCTCGAGCAGAGGAGGGGGGGGGTCGTCTGCCTGGTACCAACTGGCCACCTCTGTGAACACTTCAAGCAGCACCTCCTTCCAACGGCCAGCCTCGATCCGTACCCGCAGTGATTCCTTCTGTTCGGGTGTTTGTATAATTGCGTCCACTAGCCGGTGTAAGTGCCGTTCCGCCAAACGCACATGCGACGTACTGATGTTCTCCATCTTTTACTTAATTCTTCAATAAAGGCGCACATGGAAGGCAGCTCTTTAGCTAAACCTCCACTGTGCCCCTCAATCTTCTGCCTGCTAACTCCTGCCTTGGACCTTTGTTGTCAAAACTTTCTAAGTCCCATGGTCAGGCGCGCATAAGCCTTCCGGCTGGGCGCAGGTTCGAGCAAGCTTCTTAATTTCGTCTGTATTGCTCTCTATCTCTCCTGGTTCTGTAATCTTCTGATCTCCCCTTTTACCTCGAGTCTCCCCTTTTTATTTTTCCTCCTCCAACGCCCTCTAGATCACCTGATCTATCCTCCCCACGTGCCTCTCTCCCTGTAAACAACATCACGCGCATATTCACTCATGAACTGTTGACAGACAGCCAGAGCAATGTTTAGGTTTCTCGAGTTCCCAAGTTCACCTCCCGGTCACTTCTAGCATAATATTGCTCGGCTTGTCATCAAGCTGTCACCTGCTGTCCCTGACTCTTGGACCAGCATGGAGGTTAGTTAACCTCCCCCTTCCCCAGTACGTATTGTTCTCTGGGAGAGCAGGAAATTTATTTCCTTGAACTAAGCGAACTACCCTCCGGTTTAAACAGAGTGAACAAGGCTAGTTTTACACGCCAGCTCTCAATTTCGTTACATTTGTCAATCTTTTCTGAGAATAGGTTACGTTGATGTCTGCCTTTCTGGAATCAGGGACAAACCCAATAAAAATCCACAGATTCCTATGTGGTCTGGTCGTGCCTTCCCTTAAAACTTCTGTATGTCGCATAGAATCTCAACACTCAGAGCAAAACTAAATCTTTCTCTTGGTATCATTGGTGTTTTCGTAAGTCACCTACTGACCTAAGGTTTTCCGTCGCAATATTTACACAGTACTCCAGCGAAGTCGTCTGCATCGACACAGACATAAATCTCTACGGTTCTGAAAACTTTACGGGCACAAAGCCTCTCTGTCTTCCCACGATGCTGTTCACATCGACACACAGAAATGTTCATTTTACATCAAGCCATTTTAAAATTCGCGGTCTCCACAGTTCTTTGGACTATCCACAGTCTCCATCAGCACAGTCAAAGAATATCGTTACGCCACGCGGTTTGGACGCCTCATGATGGTGCAAATGTTCGTAGTAACGCTGACGTCACGTCTTACTTGGCGTCAACCACTTATCGGGGCGCTCCGCCTAGGCATCGCGTATTCACAGACACAGACACGACTTCTTATCTCTTACGTGAAGTGGCCACCTTTCTTCACACTTGTTAGAAGGAACAGTACCCAAGACTGCGTCACTATTCGGGGACACAAACGGCACGTCCACTGACGTCACAGCCGGCGTTGACACTTTCAGCGTCTACCAGGACAGTGCTTCCGTCACTCAGGTGCTTAGGCGTATCACCAGGAGACTCTGATACTAACCAGACACAAAGAAAACAAAAACCCTAGGCGCACACATTACTAAAGTATTCTGAGTTCGTACATAGTAAAACACGGGTTACAAAAACAGAAAAAAAACTCCCATGGAGTGGGTTGGCCTACCTCCCCTATTGGCAGAAGGGTTAACAAAACCCAGGCCGATCCTTCCTCAGCCTTCCAGTGCAGACAAAGGGTTCCACGGTGTCTCGGCACACGTTTGTATAGCGCCGTCTCTCGCTCGCTACGTCAGCTGTCCTTCATTAACATCTGCACACTTCTCCGACCGTTGTCAGTCTCCTGATTCTTTCAAACTGACCCTGTCTCTCCCCACTCCAGTGGTTTGACCAACACTCACTCCCCACACCGTTCTAATTTGAGCGCTTCGTCATCGCTGAGGGCAAGTGAACTGGCGAACTCACTGACGCGTCTGTAGTCCTGCTAGCTACACGGCATGTTTCCGTGACAGTTATTGTCAGGTTAAAAGCCGTTCCCTCCCCTCCCCTCTCCGACAGGGTTTAAAGCTAATAAACGTTCTGTGAAAACTATACGTATACCCTATTTCAGTACAGTATATGGATAAAGGCAACAGCACTCTCTAGCACAACGCAAGAACAGGATGAATGCGAACTGTACAGCTATCCACTGCTACACAAATCTTTCGCAAACAGAGCATGAGACTTCAGTCACTCTACTCTGAGGACAGCCCTGTCTAGTTCAGCTCGTAAATCTAGATAAATAACCACTAACCCAAATAAGTCGTTAAGTATTTAATAACCCTTATCCTCCGTACAACCTGGAGGACCTCCTATAGCGGCTGTCTGCCTGTTATCAGCGGCAGGGATTTTTGACCGCTGACAAGACATTCTGCCACTACTTTCAAAAGAGTTGTACGATTGTACGTGACGTACAGCTCTTAACTGAATCCAAAGGACACGTGCCTAAAAGTCTGTCTAAATTTGCTCCTTCTCACATACGAGGCAGACGATATCGGATACACACCCGGAAGAAGGCTTACACCAACATATTGGATGTCTGAAGTCATTCTCTCTCTCGCCAACAATGAGGGGAGTTGAAGGTGAGGATTTTCTTCTTTTTGGTCGCCTCTGTAAAGTCGTCCTATACCGTGACATAGTGAAAACACGTCTGAACATGCTGAACCTTTCAAAATGTATCTGTATAAAACCAGTTGCTCATATTGCGAAATAGTGACTTGTCTTTATTCGGTTGAGTTGCTTTGCCGTTATTTATTGGACGTAAGCTTTTCCAGTGGGAGATGTATAAAAGTTTGTAAAAGGTCTTTAGTATGTCGTGCAACGTTTTAAGAGTATTTGAGTGGCAATGCCTCTCTCTCTCTCTCCCACGCACGCAGGCACCCACGTACACACGTACGCACTCACGCACGCACACACACACGCACACACACACGCACCCTCACACGCGCGCACACACACACGCACATCACTCCGAAAACCAGTAGGTGGAGTCGTTAGCCTGTGTATTTGTGAACTGTCACGTGTGGAGAAGAGATTCAAACGCTCATGCTACCCAAAACATGATGCATTCCATGACGGTTCGTATCACTTCTTCATACGGAAAGGTGCACATAAAATACAGAACACATTGTAAAAAGACCTGACTACTGCTGTTATTCCTCGAATTGCATATAGGGCATGCAGCCCAGCCCAGCTCCGCTTTACATGCACAAGAAAACAAGCGAAAACATTTTCCAAACAAAACTAGAGAGAAAATAAAGGAGACAAGACAGAGCATTAAATAAACAGGCACTGTTCAGAAAAGCACATGCAACTTGGACTAAATTATCCTTAGATGGAATTAAATTTTTTAATGATAAGTGATATATTTTAAGTATTCTTCTTTTTCAGCTTGTCTCTGGGTGTTTATATGCATAGCCCATTCCATCTTGTACACCGGTATGTACGAACAGTCAGGTTAGATGGGATACTGTGCAACAAAATTACTCAAGTAATATTTCTACAACAGTGGCAGTCGATGTGATGGTCGATTCCTCATGCTGAAACCTGTCTACCTTCTTTCCCCTGACCTATTTCCTTTCACCTGTTTCCTCTCTTTACCTTTTTTTCTGGACCGCCCTGGTGGTTAGGGCGTCCGCTTCGGAAGACGGTGATTCGAGCCCTGGCCGAGTCACATCTAAGGTGTCTCTCTTTCTCTCAAACACACACACACACGAGAGAGAGAGAGAGAGATATTTGTGTCTGATTTAAAAAAAGGAATTAGCTATATTATCTTATAAAACTTGGAATCTGCAAGTGGAAATTGATATTTAGCTTTATTTCACGTAATGTACCTAAAAAGCTGCTGATGAAACAAATCGTGAGCTGCTTTGATGAAAAAAAGAATAAAGGACTTTTTGTTTTCAGATGCAAACAAGTTACAGTACGGTAAGGTATTTTTTCTGTACAAGTATCAGTTTAACTGCTTTTTTATTTTCACGTCGATTACAAGGATTTGTTTAAAGCAAAGTTTGCATGATTTTCCAAGAAATAATTGATAGCGGCAAATAGAATCGATAGTCGAATCCCTTCGGACTTGTCTATAGAAAACGGGGTCAGTGAAGGACGAAAGCCATGAAAGTCCACTGACTGTATTTCCCGTAGCTCTGTATTTGTAACAGACTGTTGCTTTATTTAGATTTGTACCCGTACGGCTCGTCAAACAATGACATTCTGCTTCCTGCGGGAGATGACGAAGTTACACGTGTTGACGTCAGCGCCGGCATTCCCTACTCCGACACAACTCACCATTTTTTCTATGTAAGCGTCTATTTTGTGTTTGTGTCAGAGACCGTATTACTAAGTATGAAAGGGAAAGGTTGTATGGTGACCTGCTTTAAGGTCTTAGGGGATTGGGGGTGTATGAGACCCCACTTTTCTGCGGGCCAGCATCGTGAGGGAGGTACCCATCTCCTTTCCCTTCTAATAGTATTACTATGTACACCAGTCACAAAACTTCAAGGGCCAGACGCTTGATTTGGGTACTGAAATCGAACTGTTTTTATACAGACTGTAATTCCATATTTTCGTGGTTTTCAGGTAGGTAAGTAATTTTAGAAGACAGTGCTTCCAAAGCGCGGTGATTTCGCACTATCTTGGAGATGGGATCCTATTACTAATCTATGCACTGGAAGAACCATCAGGCTGATAGTTGCAGTAAGATGAACAGTACGAACAGGCAGTTTGATGTTCTGAGAAAAAGCCAAATGGAGTCTCCAAAGTGTTTAACCCCAGGAAATAATCCATGACCATTGCTGGATTCGAACCAGCAACATTATCATGCTAGCCAGCAGCTGCCTCCAGAGTTATCCAGGACCCCCACCCCCCACCGCGCTCTCTTACAGAGTAGCATAAAGTGAAATCGGGCTGCTGCGAGAACACCACCAGGCGACAGGAGAAATTAAATCCAAAATCACAAGAACGTAACAAATCTGTGTTTGTCCGTGAACAGCTCATCCTACAGAAAATGTATGTGACGGAGATAGTAAAATGTAGATGAAAATGTGTTAATTTAGGCTGAAGTACATTTGTAAAGGCGGAAATAACTTTAGCATCGAAATCGCCAACAACAAATAATGATCTGTATAGAAATTGGTTCAAGTTAGCTTCAAAAGAAAGTAGAAACCGAGTCAAATCTTAGTGTACACATTCCTTTGACTTATGACAGTTCTAGCAGAAAAATTAGGCTCTCTTCGCACAGTTTTAGAAGGGGTCGGGGTATTGTCTGATCCACCCCTAGTGCCTGTGGAGGCTGTAGAGCCTGGAGGCTGGCTGTATGTGTCAACTTGCGCGTGACACCAATAGGGCCTAATCTGCGAGTCAGTGCAATAGGCACAGTCGCGAAAACTTTCACTTGCCTGGTCGGGCAACTAGGCGACATTTTTACTTGCCCGACAAAGGGTTTTGGTTGCCCCGGGCGGTAGGGCAACCGGCTCTGTTAAGCTCTGCCAGTGTCAGCATAGGATCGCGGCCAAGCCCTGGCATGGGTTCAATGTGTGGCTGCCGTACTCGATATTGACTGTTTTCATTTTGTTGACATTTCGTGGGATTTTTCATTTTGAAGGTGGGGAGTTACTGTTTTGACATCTTGTAAATGAATTCATTGGCAAACGAAATTCTTCTCGGAAGCTGTTGCTTGATGATTAAACTGATGTACTCCAAACTCTCGAATGCCGTTTTTTAATGTTCTGTTTCTGTGAAGGCTTTTCTTTCTGGCCCCTAACATTTTGTGAGTAGTGTATCTAAGATCTCTGTTTGTATTTACAGGTGCTCTGTAATTATTCAGATTTATTTCTTGTCATCGTGGTACCTGCCCCATCTTAGCGAGTATTGAGCCATGTAGCTATTGCTTTTTAACACTCCAGGCAGCCATACACGCACCGCTGGTTTCAATGGCTGTCATAAAAAAAACGTTAAGTAGAATGCAGTGTTTTGTCTGAAGGTACATTTCAATTTTCATGACAATTGAAGGACAATATATGGCTGCTGCAAGCGCCGATTTCTGTTGCATGTCTAAATATAAACACGATACACTATAAGTTACATGAGTTACTCGTGTGTTTTATGACATGCAGTTTTCTTCTTTCGTTGACGGCTTTAGAATATTACCATGTGCATTTATTTGGATTGATTTGTAAGCAAAACAAAATGAACATTATGGAATTGATAAATGGACTATGACACTTCTGCTGGAGCGTATGAATTGTATAAAGTAGTTTCGTGAATTCTTTTCTGACTTTTTCAGCTTGGGATCAACGGTCTCATCACGTTTGGAGATCAGAGAGACAGCGGGCTGACAACCCAGTTGTATAGCCACATCAGAATGTTCAGCCCTTATCAGGCAGACATCATAACGCGGGGAGGAAACGGAAGTAAGTCGGTTATCGACCTGTCTCTAACAAGTCATCTTTCGAGATACCAACCTTCCAATTATGAAGATTCCCAGATTCAGGTTCGGAAGCATTTCTTGGAATTTACGAAGAGCAAGCCCGATTATATCACTGAGGAAGTACATGTAGTTAAACCCTGGGACCTCAGCAGTTTTCCTCTAATGAGCATCATATATAGTCCCGTATGTCCTGACAATCTTATGCATCATGTCCTCTAAAATCCAGCAAGTGCTTAATGAAAATCTCTCCAAAAGACAAACATGTCCTACCCTAACAAAGTAAACTTGTTTTAAAGAGTGTGAAGTTACATGTACGGTTTTTATTGATTATGTCTTTCTTTACTTCACTGTCTTCGGAAAGACGGAATCACTCATACGAAAAATATCATAAGTACCCTTTGCGCAGATATTGTGTATTTGTAAATTTAGTCTGCATACCCGAGATGTAAGCTGTTCCTTAGTGATAGATTCCATTCTTATAATCCTTTAAATTATTGTCTCTGTTTCTGGCAGACATCTGGTACAAAATCTATTCGCGCCGGAACCAAGCTAGAGACGTCTTTGACAAGGCCGACAGAGAAGTGGTGGAATTTATGGAGCTGAAGAAGTTCAAGTCCAAGTTGGTTATCGTAATCACGTGGGACAGGGTGTCTCATTACTCAAACCGGAATACTAACGTGAGCAGTTTCCTTATTGATTTTCAGAACGGAATGATGTAACATCTATTATCTGTCGTGACATCCGTTGCGTTTGTGCGTCTGTCTGTCGCTCGGTCTGTTTTTCTGTCTGGCCCCCTCTTCTTTCTCTCTCTCTCTCTTATTTCTTTTCATCCCTTCCCCTGTTCCTTCTCATATGTCTCTGTACTGTTTGACAGAATAACCGAGTGACGTTCCAAACAATGTTTGCATCTGACGGCGAATTTTGTTACGCACTGGTGTGCTACAAGAACGACTCCATGTTG
The DNA here is from genome assembly GCA_004794575.1 of Lanistes nyassanus. Classification (NCBI taxonomy): domain Eukaryota; kingdom Metazoa; phylum Mollusca; class Gastropoda; order Architaenioglossa; family Ampullariidae; genus Lanistes; species Lanistes nyassanus. The sequence continues at coordinate 6,821 of SMGT01014796.1, read as the reverse complement.
TGGGATCCTCGAATGAACAACCGAGTTGTCATGGGATACTCAGACGGTAAAAGCCGGCCAGACTCTATCAGACTGTCACCTTTTTCCTACACCTCTACGGCCATCACTGCGATGGATAATCTCCGGGGAAACACTGGTAAGACCTCTATTATCATTTTTGTTCAGGAAAATTGTTTATCACCCATATTGTTGAGGTAAGCAGTCTATTATCCAAATTGTTCAGGTAAGCCTTCTATTATCTATATTGTCACAAGGTCACTTATACGTATTTCGCCTTTAATGTTTTTCTCTGATGATTGTTTAAAGCTGGTTACTAAAGCCTTTATTAGTCACTGAAGACGGCAGTCCTAAAATGCCACATCGTCAAAATTACCTTTTTAGTAATTATTTTTTAATGCCTGTTGAATTACTTAAAAGAATAAATCGTTCTTTAGAGATTAAATTGTGCTACCTAGATCTTTTCATATGGTCATTGTTCGGATTTGTTAATTTTCGAAAATGAGGTTGATTTGGTTGGTTAATATTCTGTGTTCCTCAGATAAGTAAAAAACAAAAAATATAAAAATAGCTGTAACAAACAACCCTTGCTGATCTTTGTCTTTTCTGTTATACTGGAAATCCCTGAATGAGATGCTAGCAAATGTCCCGCATGCAAGAGCTCTGTCATCTGCAACTCTGTCTGTGATAGATAAGCGTCATGTTTGTGTGGTAATTGGATATCCCAGTTTGGCTGGGAAACAAAACAGACTGCGCTTGAGAGAATCCTTCATACAGATGTAACAGGGTCGAGCGGTAGCGGGTTCGGTTACTATTGCAGTCGTGGCAATGGCTCTGTCATCCTTCCACTTTGAACACAGCAACAAGGCGTCTTCACGTCTACTTGCAAACTTTAATACATATCACGTCATTGTGAGAGCACAGGACGGACCTTTCTAGTCGACGCTACTTGTACAAGAGACTCAAGAATAAATCCATGAATGAGTGCACGCTGACTCGAATCTCTTGAATGACTGCTGTCTGCTTTTCCTCGGCTCTTTTAAACACGCTCCTCGCACATTGTCGTTAACCCAATCGCGACGTGTGCGGACAATGATCCGCACAGCATAAGGTCGCGCTTACTAGCGAATGCGGAAAAAAATTCGCACAACTTTGAAAATTTATTTACGGGGAATCCCTAATCGTCTAAGGTAAAGAACTCCTACATTAGAAAGCTGAATCATTTATTCACGAGTTGCTTCCCTTATACTGTACTTAAATTGACAAAGAGACTGGTTTTCGGTAAATAATTCAAAGCGAGTGTCCACGTGTGGTCTGTCACTTGATAAATGCTAGATTTACTCTTCAAAATACACGCTAAAGACAAAAATGACATTGTTTTGCAAATTTAATGTGATAAATTGGATGAAGACAAGAGTATTTGTGCCTGAAAGACCCAAGAAAGTGATTACGAAGAGAAAAACATGCCCGCACATGTAAGCAATGTCGCACAATGTCGTGTATAAGTAATGGCGAGGACTTTTTGATTTCTTCACATTCAGTTGTGTTTCCATCAAAGGATTTTGCAAATTATGGAACAAGGTCCAAGAAACACGGTAAGAAATGAGTTTTCTTTATTTATTGTAGTTAGATACCATGTTTACATAATTTTTGTATTGTTTTGGGGGATTTTTTAATGAATTTTTGAAAATAGGCTAAAAATGCCGCGTCCACGGGGATGCTCGAGGGTAGGATTCTACGTCACGATTGAGTTAACCTTTCGCCCTCGCCTCCCGCTGAGATGCTCAGTCCACTCTCGTTCCAGAGCGACCCTGACCACCCCTAATTCTCTACGCGGTGCCATCCTTCCCTGGGGAAACCTTGCCGCACTTAACTTACAGATAAGGGTTATGGTAGCCTCCGACAGTGAGACCTTGTTGGCCCTTCCCTACCCGCCGTTGGGTCAGGGGATCAAAAGAAACACTATACCCTTTATGTTCCCCACACTTGAGTAACGAACGGCCAGTCAGGTGCATGATGCAACTACCACGGTATGCCGGCTGGTAGAGTTCAGGGCCGGCTGGGTGGGCGCCTGGGTGTACGTAACCACCACCCGGCTACACTGACAACACAATGCGTTGTTGTACCGGTAAATACTTGATGCATGAGATGCAAAGCAAACGTCCTGCATGCTAGAGCTCACTGTCGTCTGCACCTGTACATGTGGTAACCATGTAAAATGCGAATCCCCTTATTCTTAAAGCGATAAATGAGAATTTAAATTTAGTATAATATAACATATTTGTCAAAAGGTGAACTCTGTAGCTTCATATTTTATTTTCTGCTGATTTGATGTACACTAAGAGGGTTTATTCTTCTTCGTCCAGCTTAATGTAAGCATTACTTTGCAATGCTTACATTCAATCCCCCTGCAAAATTAAGAAGCGATTATGAAGTAATAATCTTTTGATATAAATAGGAGTGGCTGCATTCGATTGCATCGCTCCCTGTAATGAAAACCTTGAATCATGCTCTAATCCCCCCCCCTCTCCGGCACACGTATTTTCTTTGCACGTAGCACCTTCCTAAGTGTATGGATTTAAACTGCTCTTTGCGCGGCTTAAATCTTGTCAGGAATACGGATATAAGGTACTCAGCACTAACATTTACGCATATTCCTATGCAGTTTGTTTCTCTACACCGAAAGACAACGTGTGCATTGCATTTTTTATGTTTACTTTTTTTCAGGGCGGAGGGGTACATGGGCCTACAAAGTGGGAGAAAAATTATCTCCAGACCAGATATGTGATGACTGGTACCAGACCTACCTCTCTAGCGCAGATTTTTACAATTCTCTCAACGCCTGGATACCAGAATGCCCGTGTAATTTCAATCATCTTGGTCTGCGATGGACTTACAACAGAAACATAGCAGAAGCCAACGCTCACTGTTACACTATAGAGTACTCCTCAGGCTGGAGGTTTTTTCCTCATGGACGGGTACGGGATTCTGTTTACACTTTCTTTGTTATGTCTGTGTGTGGATGTTAACAAATTTTGTGCATACCTGCTTGTTTGTGTATGATCATGCACTTGCGTACTTGTACATGTGCATGAGTTTATGTGTTTGCGTTCCTGACAGAGAAGAACTGTTGCTTGAGAGAGGAAAAAAACACTGAAATCATCAGCTCGTAGTTTGAAGACGGCTAGGGTACCACTGACGACTTCGTTCCCTCCATTTCTCTCTGTCCTCTGTCAGTCTTTAGCTTCTGCAAACGTTAGGTCTTGGATGTTGTTTCCCCATCGCTTCCTCTGTCGGCCTCTTCTTCCTCCCTGTACTGTACCTTCCAAAATGATTTTAGCATTTCGAGATACGCCCGTACCATTTCGGTTTACGATTTTTCACAGTGGTCAGCAGGCCTTCAAAAACTGTGTACAATCATGCACTTGTGTAATCATACACCTGCATGCGTTTATGTTTTTACACAGTGGTCAGCAGGCCTTCAAAAAGTCCAAAGGCTTTGTGTGTCCTCTTTCATTCATTCTGTTGACACCTTTCTTTGTCATGTCTGTGTGTGTATTTTTTGCACACCTGTGTGTACGATCATGCACTTGTGTAATCGTACAACTGCATGCGTTTATGTTTTTACGTTCCTGGCAGACAAGAAAAGGTATGTATGAGGAATGATAGGGTGCTAAAACAGAAGACGTTTCTCAAAAGTAGGTCGCCGCGATTAAATTTGGGCTGTGAAAGCAGGATAAAAGATATCAGAGCTTTGAATTATGTTTTGTTGCATGTCAGTACCATGACATTTACAACGTTCTCCTGATTGTTCATTATAGATTTTCTCTGTGTTTCCCTAGGAGTGCTGCTATGTCTTGACAGCAGGTTTGTGGACATGGGTACAGGACATGCCGTATGCAGGCAGTCTTCTGCTGTACAATCCAATCTACACGTGGAACTTGCCCCTCTACAAGGAACATGACCGAGACCCCCACGACGCCTGCTGCAGCCTGACCTCCACCATCGCCAGCTGCAGGAAGTACTACACCTTGCGGCCCAACAGGATGTGCACATCTTCAGCCTCTTCTCCAGGTGAGTTCTCGTTAGTCCACTTTTATTTGACACTTAACCAGTAAAATTTAAAGTACCTTTGGAAATTTTTACCGTAGAAAATGTACTTCAGTTTATACATTTTAAAGTCAGTGATAATGCATGAACACACGCGACTATGACTACATTTCTTGTGAGACGCATATCTTTTTGGCGATACCTGAACACATGTGCACGCGCATGCACTTAAATATTTAACTGACTGTACAGACAAGCAGCAAGCAATATGCAAAATGTTACCTTTTTTCATCCATTGACTGAATTATTACCTATAGCCATCACTGTCGATCCTTTATTTCTCTAATTAACAGGCTGGTCCTGGGGTGACCCCCACATACTCACCCTTGACGGTAAGGAATACACGTTCAACGGATGGGGGGAGTACGTCATGGTGAAGCTCGATACGGCAGATGTGACCTTCGCCCTCCAAGCTCGTACAGAGAGAACTCAGACTGAGAATGGTTCCATCACCGATGCCACGGTTTTCACTGCCTTCGCGATGGACGAAAATGGCCACCGTGTGTTTGTTCGGCTGGATCCCAATGACAATCAGTGTAAGACTCTACACTTTGCCGTTAAATAAAAGAATTTTTTTAATTTCTTGAGTTCCATATGATGACGCGAGCACCGTTCAAATAATTATGTTTACTTAATGATGCGCGGTAGTTTGACATCCATATGTTCACTTTCGAGAACCATCCAATGCCTGCCGTCAAATGTTTATTTCAATTGTCCATGTCTTTTGTTCTCTCAGCCCTCATCATCTACGCCAATGGCACGGATCACAGCCGAAACTTTAGACAGCAAGAGAACTATACCCTGCCAACAACTGAGTTCAGTCTGAGGAGGAACAACAACAATCTGATTGTTTTATTCAGTGCCTCTGGTACGTAATACAATCTAACAACTGTCCCTTTTAACAATCTGCATATTAAAATCTCCCTTTCTGGATCAAGTATCTAATGTGAAATATTTGGGATTGCTCTTTTTGCATTTTTCGCGTCCTAGTTTTGAAATTCCTTGCCCATGTCTCGTCGCTGTGCTTCAAATAATCAGTTATTATGGATGGGTTTACACACCCTTCTACTGTGAAAATCTGTCTGAGCGAGCACAGTGTCTCTCTGTCTGTCCATGTCATCTCTTCCCTTTCCTTTAGTATCCTCTTTAGCTGGTTTATGCACATTTTCGTCGCATATCGTTTACTGATATTACATTTTTCGTTTTAGTTTTTTTCTGTTCTTTGTGGTTCCATTCAGACACCGCCTCGTTTTAAATCCTCTCCGAGAAAGGTTATCGAAAAAACAAAACACATGTGAGCATTTATGTGTGTATATTTAATATTAAAGCGAAGAACGGATTGTTGAGTGGCTAGAGCGCTGGACTCCGATCAAACACGAAGGCATTGGTTCAATAACAATTCGCCAAACTAATCTTCTCCCGGTTGACCAGTCATGGGCCAGAGAAGGTAACGCAGCGAGGGGGATGCGACTGACACCGCCTTCACGATACTGGCCATCAGAAAATTTGTGATCTCATACACACCCATTCCCCTTCGCTGAACCGCCTCGGTAGTCTAGTGGTTAAGGCGTCCGCTTCCGAGGCGGGAGGTCGGTGGTTCGCATCTCGGCCGAGTCATACCAAAGACTTAAAACTTGGCAATCTAGTAGCTGCCCTGCCAGACGCCTGGCACTACAGGGAACAGTATAATGTGACTGGGTGGGACTGGAGCCTTTGCTGAGCATCAGTCCCACGTGTGGCAGCACGTAAACTTTGTCTAAGCAACACCGTCCTGATGTGCACATAGTTTGCGACTTTAAGCAACAAATACCCCCCCCCCTTGTCCAAAAAACAGGTCACGGAACAACCTTTACCCTTATCTTTAAACTTGACGCAGACATTTGTAATCCGTTAGCGCTTTCCAAATAATAATAACAACAAAAACAGCAACAATAACAGGATTCCTCTAGAGAGCTATTCCCCCGAAAGGGGTAAATGCGCTTTGCAAAAACAACGAAGACAGCCACGGTACCAAATAGTATATCCAGACACCACTCGCAACCGCATAAAGACACACCAGGAAAGCAACCACCATCCACGCTCACAATTTGTCTCTCTCACCTCTCACTCTCTCGCGTGCACATAGCGCAGCGTTACCAACAGGCTCGGTACAATCAGTGAAAAGCGAGGTGAAAGATGGGTTTGATCTGTGTTTTGAATGAAGCAAGAGAAGGAGCATCGCGGAGTTTAGCCGGCAGCGATGTCCAGACACTGGGGGCAGCAACACTAAGAGAACGCTGACCGAAGGCTTTCAGATTGGTTCTCGGTACTATAAGACGTTTTCGGAGGAGGACCTGAGTTGTCTACCGCAGTTGGAGAGAACCGAGATGCTTGCGTGAGGATTTAAAAGGAATTGTTTCACCCCCAATGTCTGCGAACTCGCAGTCGGCTTATTCATCAAGCATATTTATTTTAGTCCTGAACGTGCAGGTATCGGTATCACGATAGCGCCAGGTGTACAAGCATTGGATATCTCTGTGGACGTACCAACCACGCACCGAAGCAAAACTAAGGGGCTGCTGGGAAACTTTAACGGTGACCCGTCGGATGACTATGTCCTGCCCAATGGAACTGTGTTACCGGACAACATCAGTGATCGACAGAAGTTTTATAACTTCGGTTTCTTGTCACAATACTGTACCATGACCCAAAGTGCTAAATTCTCATTTGGCGAT
>SMGT01014795.1:25480-43636 GCA_004794575.1 Lanistes nyassanus | reverse complement strand
AGTATATAAGTACAAGTTATAGCTGTAAAACACTGTCAATATATAAGTACAAGTTATATCTGTAAAACACTGTCAGTAGATAAGTACAAGCTATATATGTAAAACACGAAGTCTGATTCCAAACTTCGCCTTCATCATTTGTTGTTTAGAAAGAGAAGCAGGGGTGGTTAGGATCCTGATCCTCTGCTGACCATGGGTGGGTGGGGGTGGTTTAGGGTTTTCGCAGCATTTGGTCCATTAGCCGATGAGTTCAGCACATGGCGTCACAGGTAACGTTGGGAGAACGCTCGTCCCTGACGACAGCTGGCCGCCAGTTGAATACAGGGCTGCTTCTAATGATGTAAATTAACTACAACAATGTGCAGGTACAAGCGTGCTGCTTCAATTCTCATTGTCGTAATGTCCGAAGATAAAGAGACAAAACATAAAATAACTAAACTAATATGTAGGTACAAACGGGCTTCTTCTCATCACATAAAATAACTACAATAACATACAGATACAAACGTGTTTCTTCTCAATCTCATAAACGTACGAAGATAGAGACAAAATATCAAATAACTACCCAAAAATACAAGTACAAATGCATTGTTGGTGTCAGGCCACATTGGCCATTTTTTTATACTGGACACAGACAACAAAATAACCCTAACGAAAGAAAGAAAACGGAAAAATGAGTAACGTCAACACAAAAAGGAACAGGACCAGATCTGACCTTGAACGACCGCTTTTGTAGACACGCACGCATTTGACGGACGCAGGCACACAGTCTCACACACTGTAGTCAGTTTGACAATGATCGGTGTGTGAGGTTTATGTTTCTCATGACACATAGACTAAAAAAAGAAAAACGATAAAGGGCTTAAGCCCCAATAGCTGTAGGATATTTTCCGTCACCGCACAAGGAACAATTAAATTGTCATCCCTTTTGTCAGTGGCGATGCAGGCTTTGACGGCTGAAGGTGAGTGATGTGTAGCATCTCTGTGTACTATGTTTTTCGTTATGTTTTTAGTTTTTATACGATACTCGATTCTATTACTAAACTGCAGTCAACACTGCGTATTGGGCGTGGGCTTGTGAAAACCGTGTGGCCTAAAAGTTCTTGTTACAGCTTCCAACATCCATTACATCTTCTTTTTATCAAAGGCAGGTTGTTTTAAATGTCAGTAAGTACAATAATTAATGCAAGCTACTGTGCAAACGGTCTGGTGCTATACACTTTATATCTTACACGATTGTTACTTTTCTTGAAGCAATTAAACATCTACATCTCCGGGAAATTCCTATGGAGATAGTATTTAAAATGCTTCCATTTACCTTACTAGACCCATATATGGAAAGTAAAGTCTCCGGGAAAATATTTATCGTTCAGTTTTACGCCTACGTTCAGCCGCAGAGAGAAACGAACTGAGATCTTAATCGTTTGGAATAATAGAGGTGAATCAGTTTATTTTTATTCCTTTTTTATTTCTTCATTTTCTCTTCTTTTAATCATATACATTCTTTTATTCCAAGTTTTTCATATTTAAATGTTTGTGAAAATGTTCACAGCCCGCAGTCTGTACAAACTACAATTTATACAAGAGACGGGGGAAGAGAGAGAGAGAGGGGGAGAGGGGGGAGAGGTGGAAGGGAGAGAGAGAGATTGAAGAGGGAAGTAGAGAGAGAGAGAGATGAGGTGAAATAGAGCATATGAATAAGCGAATTAGCATAGTTGATGCACCTTAAACGTCCCTAGTTGTTCTCAGCTAATAAATGAAATAATCAAGAGATGATAATGCACAGATGATAACAAGGAACGTACGTCCCTTTTGTATGTGACTGTAGCGTTTTATCGGGTGAGCTGGATTTTAGGGAAGAGATAAGAAATGTAATCCCCTAAAGCTAACACCCCTTTTCAAGCAAAAGGGACACGACCAGATAATTCAACACATTTATTGAACTATAAACATAGAAGGATAGCAGAGGAAGGAAAGAGGTAAATGAACAAAGATGTAACAGTGTGTGTGTGTGTGTGTGTGTGTGTGTTGATAGCAACGTGAGATAAGTTACAACTCTCAGAACAGTAAGAACTACAATCAGAATACAATCAAACTAATACAATGTGTAAAAAAAACTACTCGCGGTGAATAAATAATCCAATCAGGAACAGAACAGTTAATCCAATGTATGTTCGCACTCGATAGAGGTCCGCAGTAGTATAGGAGAAAACGGTAAATAACAGTAGCCTTAGTTCGCAGAGACGCAATGTTCGGTCTGCAGAGCGTAGACTCAGGGAGGACAGGATGCAAGATCGAAGGCTAGCTGAAGACCCAGCCATGCCTCCGATGGAGATTCACAGCAGTTCGACCTGGTCCTCGTTTGGATATCCGGTACGACGAACAACGTATAACAGAGTTCAGTTAGGTGCCCTTGGAGTGTCCTTGACCAACCGTCACAGGTATAACTCTTTGCTCTTCGAAGATTCCTGATCTAGAAGAACGACCAATCTCCAACTAGTGGAAAAGTTCTCTTGTCTGCTCACTCACAGTCTACTACTAGACTAATAATATTGAGTTGCAGGAACACGGAGATGTAACACTGTCTGCTACACAGTTGGGTCATCTAGCCATCGATGGCCCAACAACGTTCTTGTCTCTTTCCTAACTCGAGAAAGTTGACAAAATGCTTTGCGTGGTGTCACATGTCACCTCTAGGCTATTACCTGTCACTCCTAGGTAAGCCTTTTAGCTCCTCCCCTTGTAAGCTTGTAGGGGGAAGATACGTCATCACCAGGCTGACCGCTCCGCCCACAATCGACACCTGGGTGTACGGGCATTGGCCAGGTTAATCATTCTGCTCCCCCTAGTCTGGCTAGAACCGGTTTACTTGAGGAAGTGCGTCAGAACGCTTACTACATAAGGAGGAAAAAACGTTAGAGGAGAGCGACACACGCAGAGCGAGACACACAGATCGACAGGGGAGAGCGATACACAGAGAGAGATACACAGGGGGATGAAAGACACTCGGATGGAGTGTTAACGTAGCAAGACGACAAGAAGCGGACGTGTAAACCCACTGACCTTCAACCCTTGCCATCTTAAGCCAAAGACGTGGAAAGAGCTTCAGTAGCAGATCTCGCGAATACATTGGAGTGGATTGCGCCGACTACGAGACAAAGTAGTAAGTGACTGTTGACTGTGCCTTATAAGTAAGACTGTCCTTGTCCAAATACTTATCTTAGAGTCTGGGACTCGAGTTGATGTAAGATAGGGGATTTTATCCTGCCGGAGTCAGGTGACGTCATAAGCGAGTGGCCGGGCGTGTATGCCAAAGAGGGTTCGGAGAGGTAGTGTTGGTTGTACAGTGTCATAGCTTCTGTGTCGGTCGAGGAATAGCTTTAGAACTGTGTGGTGCAATTAAGCAGTAGGTTCGGTAGTGATCAGAGTTGGTGCTCTGTTGTCCGTGACGTATCGTAACTGTGGATTACAGTAAAGAGTTGTGTCTGTAGTGACCAGAGTTGGTGCTCTGTCGTCAGTCACGCATCGCATTGGTGTATTGCAGTAAAGCTGTTGGTACAGTAGTGACCAGAGTTGGTGCTCTGTAACGGTCGCTTCTCGTATCTGTGTTCTGCGGAAAAGTAGTGTTTCAATAGTGACAAGAGTAGGTGCTCTTTGGTGGTCACTTATTGATTCAGTTTGATAGCATTGTTATTGTGTATCGCAGAAGTTGTTGTTGCAGTGGTGACAAGAGTAGGAGCTCTATTGTCGGTCACTTACTGTACGTGTGTATTGAGCGGGATCATAGGCCGGTTTGGCAGTTTGGTTTCCCTCTTGCATTGATTTGATTATTTCCTTTGTCTGTTGCACGTGGTATGACGTCATCAGGCAGCGTCTTACCCTAGACACGAGCACTGTGATTCTCTGTAAATAATTTGTAGATATATTTGATGTTGTCGAGCCAGTTAGTGTTTGAAATATATGTGAATAACAGTTCGCTGCAGTTGTGTGTTTTACGAGGGTGGGGGCTCTTGAGCTAGTAGTGTTTTGCCTGTGAGAGACTGAGCGAACGTGTCGAAGTATGAGAATCTTTTCCCTCGGTAGATGTCTCTAGTTGTTCTCATTATTTCACAGTGTCGTCACCCTTTGGTGTAGAAACCATTGACCTGTTGCAGTAAAGGTTTTGGTGACGATTGCTCAATTAAATCTACATTATTACGAGATCACCATAAACGTTGACCAGTAATTCTGGAAAGTCGAAGTCCAATAAGATAAGGTACCATACCGTAACACGTGGAAGCCTACAAAATCCCCCCACGACGAGAAACTAGCAGATACAGATATTCCACACTGAGTTAGATAGATTGCTATACGGGATTAGCCTACAGCGAGAAACGTATAGCAACAGTTGACCGTTAGAGCTTCACAAAACCATTAACACGTCTTCATCTCTCGCTGCCTACTGCCACAGTCCTTACACAATTGCTATGCTTCTATGCGAGCTTAGCCCACAGCGAGGAAAAATATCTCTCCAGATGACCGTTGAACAGTTTCTCCAAACTAACAACGCGTCCTTCTTCCTCACTCTCCCGGACTAGACTCTCCTAAACAATTGCTTCGCTCCTATGTGGGCCTAGCCCACAGCGAGGAAAAATATATCCTCAGATGACCGTTGAACAGTTTCTCCAAACTAACAACGCGTCCTTCTTCCTCACTCTCCCAGACTAGACTAACCAAAAGCCTCTCATGAGATCTCCCTCATTCCCCTTGTCAACCAAGCTTTCTCCCTTCCAATTGGATGGAGAAAACTGAGTCTTACGCGTTTTTTGATAATGCAGATCGAGAACAAAGAAATCCGACGGAGTTCCTACACGGTAGTTATGTAAGTCCTGTTTTTCTCTTACAATTTAACAGTCAGGTTTAATAATCCACACAACCTCTACAGCTTAATAATTAACAATACAGGCATAAGATGACCAACATTACAGAAATAATACTGACAGTATTCTAAGGAAAAGGGGATGCATCGACGCTTGATCAGTAGTTATATTAGATCTAGGTGAATCAGTGCGAGTTGCTTTAAAATTCAAATAACGCAGTTAGCTATTCTATTTGTTTGACACAAAATGCAGGTCCGAAAAATCAATAGCTGGTGGTCGGACAAAATCACTGTTTGTCGCTGGGCTTAAAACAACGGAAACGAATAGACAGAGAAAAGAGTCCTCGGCTGATGAAGATGATTTTCTGTTTTCGAAATATAAAGGTCATTCATCACACAAGTCCCAGGTCCGAAACAGAGTTTTTCTTACCGTGAACTCGGTTAAAGTTACCAGACAAAAGTAGGTGTTGTTGGGAACACGTCCTTCGACTAACAGTTGCTGCCAAGTATTTGCGTTGACTGTACAAGCAATAAAAATTTTTAATGTTTGTGTTGAATAAAGGAATGTTTGACTGTTGGATGAACTTGAAAAAGTGTAATTAAACGTTTTGCGAGCATTAAAGGTTTTGTTCTACTCAGGTTTTTGTAGTACACTGCAGGCGAGATGTAACTATATTGCTAGTTTCTTGTCCGTGAAACCCTCTAAACAGTAAGAAAATCATTATTAATTCCAAAGAAACAGTTCGGGTTTGCTATAAAATACAGTAAGGGAGGTGACGTTTCCTCTAAATCACTGACAATTCATTTTATCATCGTGTTTAGTCTGGAGACACAAGGCCCACTCACAGTCTTACTACAGCGGACACTGACGATGTGTGTAGCCCTGACTCCAGGCAGTGAGCAGCCTTCATCGGAAGACAGATTTCTTCAACTTTCAGGCAACAGACATTGTCTTGTTGAGGTCAGATAAACTTTGACTGTCAGCCATGGGTCAAAGCACATCTGCTTTTCAACAGGTGAGAACACTGTCACCTTGGTCCAGCTTTATACCTTCACCTGCTGTCTGGTTAAACACTCAGTTACAAGAACTCTGTTTATATTATTTTTTGAAGTGCCAGTAGAACAGAAACAAAACTGACAGTAAAATGGACATACAACAATCATGTCTATGTTGCAAATCTTAGGGTTTGATAACTGATTTGAATTGAAGTCTGGTGTTTTATTTCCACGTCTATGTATTCATGTCTACTCTGTAGACCGTAAAGGCGGGCAGGACAAGAAGACGTCGTACAATACAAGACAATAGACAAGTTTACCTTCACTCTGTCACAGACGTACAGGCTGTTCTACTTACAGGTATGGGTGATCTGCCTAGCTTCCTGTCTGTCCGTCTGTCTATCTGTTTGTGCACATACGCGCTGCTTTCTCTTTCTCTCTCCCCCGCCCACTCCCCCCCTTTTTTCCTACCCACCTTGCGATTGCCTGCCCCTCTTTTTAACCCTTCTGACTCACTGCCCCCTGGTCATTCTCCTGCTTTGCAGCCAACGCGCCACATCTACTGCAGATAAGTCTTTTTCCTTTTCGTTTTTTCGTCGTTTTTGTGTCGTCCTGATGAAGGGGTAGTGCCCCGAAACATGTAGATTGTCTTCGTCTTTGTCCCTTTCTAGCTTGGTACAGTTCCCTTGTTTTACATTTAATTTGGGATTATCCTCACAGCGGCAGTCACTTGTTTTTCTTTCCCAAATTCTTCATCTTTTGTGTATATACATCTTTATGTATTTATTGATATAAATATATATTTGCGTATGTTTTTCGCCTTTGTGAGTTGCCCAAGTAAGTGTTATATAGCAGAAATTAAGAGTTGGTTAAACTTTGTATCTACAGAAAGTAAATGTCAAGAAATCAAACAGAAAACAGGAGCCGATGTAGAGATTGACCCTAACCCCGTGGACTTACAAAACACAAAGAGTGTCATCATCCGGGGATCTTGTCCTCAGATCGAGGCGGCAGTCAGGCTCATCATTCAGGAGACAGGTATTCAGGTAATAAAATACTTCAGCAATAAAATAAATAAAAATTCAAAGCTGTTACCAGGCACTTTCAATATTATCCTCATCACAAGTACCTGAAACACTTTCAAAGTCATAACGTTTTTAAAGAACTGAACGGCATCAGATTCTAGAATCTACTGAATCTTCATCGTCATTGTGATTCTATAAAAATTATGTGTATTTCATCATCACTTGTAGTCATGCTTTACTTTGTAATATTTAATCATTATTTAATTTTATGCGCCTGTGATCATAGGAGTCCATCTCAGCACAAGCCCAGACATTCTGGAAACAGTGGGCTGAAGCCGTTTTCCCTGATCTCGACTCTCGTCCCTACTTCCTGCCTCCTGTCTTCTTCAACCGCGTGCCGATGACAAGAGAGTCGACTTCTGGTCTGGAAGTTCTGGTCCTTCACAAAGCACCCGATGGAGGAGCTGTTCAGTCAACAAATGGACAAGGTGGTCAGTCGAAACAACCGGCAGTGAATCCATCCACTAGTAAAACACGTTTTCAGGACAGTGACGTAAGAGATGATGCGGCTATGCAGAGGTTTATCTTCTGTCTGCAGAAAATGTCTGAAGAGAACAGAGAAGTTTTGGTTGGACTGAGCCAGCTTCAGTTCGGACAGTACCTGGGTGAACCTTGTTACGCGGCTGCCGCTGCTCACCTACCTGTAACCAAGAATTTACCTCCTGCTTTGTCGAAACACAAACGGGGAGACTTTGATGTGCTGCTCATTCACAAACAATACGGCATTGTCGTCTGCGAGGTGAAAGCTTTCGGTGGCAACGTGGGTAAACTTAATATGTCACAGCAAGATATAGACAAGAACATCAGAAACGAACTGACAGACGTCGTATCACAACTGGACAAGGCAGAAGCCATGTTGTCACATCTGGTGTCTGACGTCACTCCCGGTCTACGCATCACTAAGACGATCGTGGTCCCTAACCTCACAGCTCGTCAGGTACAACATGCCATCTCTGGTGACCTTCAGCTCACGCAGGTAAACATTCCGGCTGATTGCTATTTATTTAGATGATTTAGCAAATAGTTACGCATCTTATCAGTGTAAACAAATATAACAATTGTTCATTGTTTAACGTCAAGTCAAAAACTAAGTGACATTTGAATACTGAAAGACAAATCTATCTTTACTATATGTTGTTTTTTCTTTCAACCACTGGTACATCCAAGAGCCTTTCGAAAATTAAACTCGAATTATAGTGCACAGTTAGAACTACAAAATCAGACTAAAATCTAAATCATAAAATAACATGGCATTACTTAAACATCAGCGTCATGAAGCTATTCTGTAGCTTTCTGGTGTGAATATTTTGTCTATTGGTGGAAAGATACACTCTAAACCGAAATGTTTAGTATGTGTTGATCAATATGAAATTGTGAAATGTTATAAGCACATATCTGTTGCCTAAACTATACACTTTGCACATTTATCCTACAAAGTGTATCAGGGGCGATGTAACGTGTATCACAAAACTTATTTACCTACTAAGAAGAAACACTGCATACACGCGTAATCATATCAATTTGCAAGGGAACCTTGATGATCCGACATTCACCTAGATAAGACCAAAAGCGTCTGTGTTGCCAATAAATAATAATAATTTTTTATAATAATTTTATTTTTCCAGGGTAACAACGATGATATTTGTAGAATACAAAATTAGACAAATATAAAAGTGTAGTAAAGGTTGTGACTTGGTTCAAGTCCTTGACAATTCGCCCACTACCTCGTGGTTATACACTCATAATACACACGTTGTTACAGACCGTACCGCCCTCGCGGAAGATCCTTCGTGCATAGAGTCCTTCTTGCACTTCTTCCACTCAGTGTTGACAAGGACTTTCTCTTGTTGACAATGTTACAGTTCTCGACCGTATCACAATTTCTTTCCAGTTGACACCGCATGCAGTTTCGGTAAAAAGGCGACTTAGCTTCAGCTCCCAACATTTTCAATCTGAAGTTTAACGCCACTGTTCAACTAGAGGACGGACTTTTCTAGCTGGTACTTGTCAGGACCGCCTAGTACGGTACAGATTTAAAAAGAAAGACAGGAAGTGGGGAGTTGAGTTCAGCCGCAGTTCAGCGACAGCTGAACCTGTCAAAAATGTGACGAGTGTTTTCCGGTGGTTCGTTTCGATGTTAAGAATAAAATGTACTGCGTAGTATCAAAAGTGCTAATTCATTGGAGACAAACGTTCGAGAATGTTCTCTAACAACAAAATATTATTGGATTTAGACATCACGTGACCTGATAGTATATTAGGACCGGCAGCACCTCGAGCTTTTCTTATTCATTTTACACCATGTAGAAAACATCAAAAACGTTTACATTAGCGACCCGTTGGTCAGCTGTCAAAACTGGAACCAGAGTTAACAGAATTGGAGTTCTGTTGTTTAATGTACTTCCCTGAGTGGACTTACGTTTCTAGTAACTCTTGCAAAGTCGAATGAATTGGCAATTTCTTCTAGAAGTCTCAATTCTTGTCCGTTAGAACATCTGGGCGTAAGGACAGTAGTGGTAATGAGAGCACGTTTAAACCCCCTAGGAATCCGTCGATTTGCCGAATGTGTCCTTGATTCCATCCAGTCGTATCATCGCCCGTCTTAAACGAAACGAAATTTGTATTCCAACGAGGCCAGGGCCCCTTCTGGAAGGGGGAAGTTTACACAGCGTCAATAAGTACATTGACAAACAGGATAAAATTCTATACACCAACAAATATACCCGAATGGCAAACATTTTCTTTTATGAGCTTAAATGTTCCAAAAGCTTCTAAGCTTTGTACAGAAATACGGCCAAATTATAAACGACAGTTTTATTAATAGCAGCTAACAAAAGAGCAAGCTTAAACCTTGATGGGAATCTAGTGAATTTAACAGGGATAAGGTCTTTTCTCAGAGGTTCTAGAGTCGGGCAACACAAAACAAAATGCACCTAGTCTTCGACACCTGTATGACACAAGCGACAAACATTCACAGTGCCATTGGTCATATATCTGTTTCTGTGCTCTAGAATTCCATAAATACCAAGTCTAAATTTTACCAATGCATTCATAACATGTCTATTCATACTCATGTGCAAATATGCTACTGATTCAAATGTTGTTTTAAATACACAATACGATGAAAACCTGTTACTTGCGTGCATGCGTTCATCCCAGCGTTGCAAATGTACATCAATCATTCTTTGTTTAAAGCAAGACAGAAATGTTTTAATGCATCTAACGCCTTGGTTTAACCAGACACAATTAAAACCATACTCGCAGAGATATTTTCTTACATCGGTTGCCCAGGTAGTTTTGCCTTTACTGTCCAACGTGAATAGCATTTTGTAAGCTTTATGGGGGAATCGATGGTCCTCCATTTTAGTGAGCTTCAACCAGTATCTAAGACAACGTATATACGAGTTCAAATAAATAGGATAGCGTCCACATTCGCCATATACAAGATTGTTTGGTGTCCTCCTGTCAACCCCCAAGAATTTTTTCAAAGCAAACATGTCAACCTTTTTCTATAGCAAAACCATTTTTCAACCCCCACACTTCTGCACCTTACTGCACAATGGGCTGAATTTGAGTGTCAAAGAGTTTCATAAAAAGCGAGAGTGAAGGCTTCTGGTATTTATATAGCTTCCCAAAAATGCAGAGAAGTCCACGCTTGGCTCTGGACACAAGGTCATTACAAGCAAAGTTGAAACTTAGTTTTGTTGAAAAAAAACCACACCAAGATACTTATAAACATTTACCACTTCCATAAGCTCACCCCCAAAGTACCATCTCTCGCGAGAAGGCAGGTAACCTCCTTTTTGAAAAACAATAACATTACTCTTAAATGTAAAACAAGGGAACTGTACCAAGCTAGAAAAGGGACAAAGACGAAGACAATCTACATGTTTCGGGGCACTACCCCTTCATCAGGACGACATACAAACGTCCTGATGAAGGGGTAGTGCCCCGAAACATGTAGATTGTCTTCGTCTTTGTCCCTTTTCTAGCTTGGTACAGTTCCCTTGTTTTACATTTAATTTGGGCTTATCCTCCAAGCGGCAGTCACTTGTTTTTCTTTTAAACATTACTCTTACTCATATTCACTTTCAACTGGTATTTCACAGTTGCTGATTACAAGGCATTTAGCTCTGTCTGTAGACAAACTACTGTTTCTGCCAACAAAACAATATCGTCTGCAAAGATAAGAATAAACAGCCGTAATACATCCGATGCCAGGGTAATACCATGACGACCACTATCAATAATTTCCATGGCCAGTTCATTTATGAATAAAGAAAACAATATAGGGCTCCACACATCACCCTGTTTTACTCCTCTTGTGCAGTTGATAAAATCAGTGAGTTTCGAACCACAGCGTATCCTTGCTTTCACATCCTCGTACATGCTTCTCACACACTTAAGTAATTTCCCTTTAATTCCATTTTTCATCAAGATTGGCCAAAGTAATTTCCTTGATTTACTGTCAAAGGCTTTCTCAAAATCGATGAAAGCAACATACAATTTTCTGTCATTAGCAAATTGTTTTTGAACAGCAGCAAGCAGAGTAAAAATGTGGTCAACATTTGAATACTCTTGTTTGAAGTCTGCCTGGTATTCACCAGTGATATTATGCAGGGCAATCCATTCTTTTAACCTGTTGTTGACAATAGAGTCAAATAGCTAACTGCTGACGTCACACAGAGAAATTCCTCTATAATTGTTTGTGTCATTCACGTCACCTTTCTTGAATAATGGCACAATGATAGATTGTGACCAGTTTTCTGTATGGATGCCTTGTTCAAACAGAGTGTTAAATAGTTTGACTAGAAAATCCACAACAGTATTATCAGCACACTTAAAGAATTCACAAATTAACTCAATTGTGACGGAGAATCCTACCTAGAGTAGGTCCCGGGGGGCCAGGGCATTTTAGCCTTTTTTCAAAAATTCATAAAAAAAATCCCCCAAAACAATAAAAACTTTATTTAAAATTGCTAACTAACTACAATAAATAAAGAAAACTCATTTCTTACCGTGTTTCTTGGACCTTGTTCCATAATTTTGTAAATCCTTTGATGGAAACACAACTGAAGTTGAAGAAATCAAAAAGTCCTCGCCATTCCTTATACAGGACATTGTACGACATTGTTTACAAACGTGCTCGCACGTTTTTCTCTTCGTAATCACTTTCTTGGGTCTTTCAGGCACAAATACTCTTGTCTTCATCCACTTTATCACAGTAAATTTGCGAAACAATGTCATTTTCCTCTTTAGCGTGTAATTTGAAGAGTAAATCTAGCATTTCTCAAGTGACAGACCACATGTGAGTACTGGCTTCCAATGTTTGGCCGAAAACCGGTCGCATTGACAGTTTAAAACACAGAAAAGGGAAGCAACTCGTGAAGAAATGATTCAGCTTTCGATTGTAAGAGTTCTTTCCCTTAAAAGATTAGCAGATGAAATTTTAAAAATAATAATTCGAACGGGCTTAATCCCGCCCGTAAGGCGGACACGCATTGCCAATAGAGCGGGCAGTCGGTTTGTCGTACAGATTTTCCAGATTTTAGTTTACTAATAGCAATCAAAACTTCTTCTTTAGAGATAGGTCTGTCTAACATATCTTCATAGTTGCTATCTGGTCTTTCTGGTTCAACAGGACCTTCATCTGTTGGTTCGTCCTGCTCCAAGATTTTTGAAAATGTTGCAACCAGTCATCCACAGAGATGTTGTTACTATTACACTTTTTTGTTGGACAATCTCTTCATTTTACTCCAGAACTCTTTCTGGTTGTGAACAACATTAAGGAGTTCACTATATACAGATTCGTTAAAAAGTTTCTTTTTCCTATTTAGAAGGCTTTTGTATTCCATGCGAGCAGAGCAGTATTTATTACTATCGTCAGGGTTCAAACTCTTCCTAAATTTCCTCAATAGCTGTCTAGTGCGCCTTCTAGCCGCTACACACTCATAATCAAACCACTCTGCCTTGTGATTCGCTTTAGACAGGGATATTCTTCTATTCATTGCTGAGGCACACTGTTTCATAGCAGTATTAAAACATTCTAGTGCTGCATTCACATTCGTTTTCAGCAACTCACAGGCTTCTTTCATTAAATTTACAAAGCGGTCCGAGTGCATTTCATCTCTGAACTGCTGTTCATAGTCAGGATTCCAGACAAACTTATATAAGTGTACTTTGTCTACTTCTTGCTCAACGATTGTGCTTTAGGAGTGACCACTAGAGGCATGTGCTGTGCCTGAATTTGATCCGAAATACGCAGGCAACACTTAGAAAAAAGGGCATCAAACATCTCAAAGGAAATCAAGAAACAGTCATTAACACTTCGCTGATGAATGTATAGCACCATGTGGGTCGCCTTTACATACACCGTTCATAATACAAAGACTCAAGGCATTGCACATATTCAATAAATAGTTTCCCTATGAGTTCATCCCTCTGTCTTGTGATTGTCTCATTTGCTTCATATCATCACATTTACTCGCACAATCAAACAGTAATGATTCATCGTATCTCTCAGGAGAAGAACTAGCAGTCTTCCAGATAGTCTTCCAGCAAGCTTATGCCATTATCTATATCATACACTTTATAGAAACGAGAACCTTCTGGTGGGACATAGGCACACACAAACAGAACATCAGAGTGGAAGTCAAAAATACATTTATCAACGACGAGTGCCAGGAAATTGCCTATACTGCTTACTTCCACTTGACGAACATGATGGACAAGGCACGTGCGAACCATACAAATAACCCCCCAGATTCTCTCCCCTGTCTGCCTAAATCCACTGACGGCTTGACAAAGCATGTATGCAAAGGGAATAGTGTTGCCTTGAACTCCTTAAAGAACGTTTCTACCATAAAATAAAATCAAAGGAGGAAACATAGTCAATAAAAGTGGGATCGTGCATTTTTGGCAGCAAACCACCAACATTCCAGTGTAAAAATGAGAATGATTTTTCACATACCAAAGGGAGACAGGAAAAAGAGGATCGATTAAGCAAGTCATCGTAATCAGACAACACACCAGTGACAGCTGATCCATGAGTAGAACTGTATACAGCTGTAGCACTACTTACCAAAGTGGGACTAGATGCAAAAGGGGGTGAGGTGTTATTATGTACATAGGGCGGCAGCTCATAGACCTTAGCAACGTCCCTGGTAGTAGGCCCACTCTCACATGAAAGCACATGTGTACAATCCTTTCTGCGTTATGGCCGTATACCTTTAGTGAGTTCATCACTCTTCACTTCAAGGATCCGGTTACTTCAGCTCTTTAAATATATGAGGTATTCTAACTACTATAAATGCTCTCTCCCTCACTGTCCATTGTAATGCTAACTCAAATTACCTAGGTAACTTGACAAAGTGACTGACCAGCCATCCATCCCCACGCGGTGCCATCCTTCCCTGGGGAAAACCTGACAGCGCACACATTACAGATAATAGTTTAACATAAAGACCCCTAGCTGATACTAGCACCACTTCACTTGCTGAGTGCTAAATAGACTGAAGGTGGCAAAGACACATCGTTTTCCCATCTCTTACCCACCATCGGGTCATGGGACAAAACAAACACATCCATTAGAAACTCTCTCTACCTTCATAGCAAGAACTAACGATTACTCTGCTTTTTGGCGCTTGAAGTGGCACAGAAGGCAGGAGAGGTGACCAGTCATGCATTTTGGGTGGAGAGGACAGTGGACACCAAGTCTCGTCCGGCCGGCCTTGTGACTGCCACAGACTGGGCTTGTTGGTGAATGAGAGTGTGTGATGACGACTTTGCAATTACTCTGCCTGATCAACCTTTTTGGATAATTTTATCCAGTGGATCAACTTTGTTCCTTGCATTGTGTGCTTTTCATTGCGTGTAATCATCAACCAGCAGATCATGTTGCACTCCACATCACAGATCACTGATGTATACCACTTAACCTTGGGCCTGGTATTCGATTTGAGTTGGTTCACTGAGCGGGCTTGACACACCTGCCGTGACATCTCATTATGGTTATCTATTTTTTACTCTTTAATCTAAGTTTTTGTATTGTTTATGCGTCATAATCCCTTCATCTGTCTGTGTGTATATGTGTGTGCGTGTGTTTTTTTTTTTGTGTAGTCATTGTTCCCTAGAGTGTGTGCCTCGTCCGCGCGATGTGTACATGTAATGTGTTATCGCGCGTAATAAATCTCCATTTATTATTATTATTATTATTATCCTTGAAATCTATAAGCTAAATCTATAGATCTGCCACGTTCCTTACTTTCGACTCTCTCTTTGCTACGTGTTTGGGTACGGTAGGCTCCCTTGGTCGCATACGTCAGCATACGGTTGTGTCTAGCGCTGCCAGTACTTAGTTAGGGTTGTCATCTATAAACTCCTTGCTAGTCAGAAAATATGTCAAAATATACTCAAAACTAAAAGAACGCGAATTGACACAAGGGCAAGGAGTTCTCAAATTTATGCATTCGGGTACAATGACAACAAGAAAATTAGGCTGACATGAGGTCCCATTGTCTGTTTGAGTGTAGCCTTTGATAAAGACGTGCCTGGCTGAAAACAATATGTCCCTTCTGGCGCGCTAAACTCGGACAGTGGTTTTCGCTCGTGCAGCGAACGACAGGTACTACAATAAAATCCTCCAGCACGACCGTTGGGGAGAAATCAGCATCATGATTTGGGTTGGAGTTGGTCTGAACGGACTTGTGGCCCCGTTGTTTTCCAGAACTTCGGTCCTGGACGAGGAAACGGTGTGACAACACATGGCTATGTGGACCAGGTGCTGAGGCCTGACGTCTTGTTGTCATGAAACCATCCCTTCATCATTGTGCTTTCCTGACAAGAAACATGGCTACATGATGCGTCACTCAAGCACCGTCAAGACAGATACACTGTTGCAACATTTCATTCACTAACATTCCAACAACAGTGCTACACTCAATCTTCACTGCACACTGACACTTCCTCAATTTCAATCAGGAAACAAACATTTTGTTATTGGATTATAATATTTAGGATTCGCGTTCTTTGTACAGTCAACGGACATGTCTGTGTACGTGACCTTACTTTCCTGCCAATTCTGTATGGACTAAGCCGACCCTAGCATATTTTATCTGCTATGGATCTACCTTACGGTTTTTTTACCACAACGACAACTGCAAAGCGACACCTACATTGCACAACATCGGACGATTTCGGTTCTGATTTCTAAAATCCAACCCATCTGTTTACTTCTTTCTTAACCTTTTTGGTGGAAAAGGCTTTCTACCCAATCCTACTTTGTAGATTTGTCACGTGATCTAGAGGCACGCTAAGACTAAAATAGTTTCTACTCAGACACTCGCACGAAGCTGAGATGAACGGACGTATTCCAGGTTCTCTGTGATAGTTCAACCGGTTTGAAGTACGGTTGTTTGGTAGAAGCCTCTAAGGTTAGGTGCACAAATTTCCCCGGAAGGGAAAGTTGAAGGGACAGAATATCTTCTACCCTTATCCCAATTTGGAGTGTGTAAGGTGGAAATACACGCAGTTTTCTGGAGAACCGGTGAGTTTGGTACTCGACTTCAAGATGGCGCAGTCTTGAACTGAGCTCGGAAAACAGTGGAAAGTTCAAGATTCTTTTGGAGTAATTCTGACAGTGGGCTACTGTGAGATGGATTGTGTTCCTAGTCTTCCCATCGAGAATTCTTGCGCATGTGGTCAGATCATCCCGACATTCGCACACAGCTTCTTACCCCGGACTGATGATTGCTTGATCCGTAATGTCGTACCTGCATGTTTCACATATTGAAGTATAACGTGGGAGACTAAATGAATGAATCGCCTGAATTTTACAATCTGAAAGTGAGAGGAAGACCCAGCTCTATTGCGTATGATCGAATGTCTCCTGATTACAGTGTGTTTGGTCCATCTCATACTGCCGATCAGTAGTCCCCCAGGCGGATCGCACGTTAATCTGAAGCTGGAATATGAAGATTTAACCAGCAAGAATTTATCTTGAAAATGTATTTAACGTTTTACTTCGATCCTTGATCTGAAAAGTTAGGTCCTGAAAGCGTCTAAATAAAACAAACAGCCCAAATGAAATCACTAACTTCCTGTATTTGGATTTTTTTGGGTTTTTAGTATACTATATATTGTTAAGTGTGTGTGTATGTGTGTTGATTAATATTTTCATTATATCGTATTCGTGTATCTTGAAAATTTGACTAGTTGGCTGGATAAGGATTTTTCAGGTCAGTTTAGTTTTCAAATTTTGAGGAGTCTTCTATCATAATATGTGACGTAATGTTTTTCAAACAGGATCTCTGTCGGTGTCTGGGTACAACAGATCCCGCTGACATCGCTGGTCTCTGTGTGTGCTCTGATCAGTTGTCTGACCCCCAGACGCCATGGGACGTCAGTAGTGACGTGCTGAGGGAACTCGGGGACTGGTGGCAGCGACGTGTGGCTGTGTCTGGGCATGACAGTCACATGACCTGTGACATTTACAAGACTCTGGTAGCCAGGTCAGTTCTACAAACAATTATTACAAATATACCTATAAAACGGTCTATAATTTACATCGTTTCTTGCGAATCAATTAGAATTATTATTGAAGGAATAGTTAGCCAGGCACTTCAAATAATCTTTGCAAAACACAATATGTGTTTGTTACTAAATTGTAATGCTTTAGCTGCTTTTTTAAAACTGTAAATGCAAAGGACAATAGCAGGGATCTCCGACTACTAATGAGTATTTGTCAATAATCGGCTGCTGCTTGCTTAACGTCCCGTCGTGTTACATAAAACGCAACACAGGATTCAATACAACCCAGTAACTTACACAGTCATTTTGTAATAGAGAGTCGAAACTACTTAGCAATTCTCTCTCCTCGTCGTGTGCACAACACGAAACCAGTGTGTGTGGGTCTAGATTCTCTGTTACTTAACACTGTGCCGGTTGATGGCGCAGGCCAGACAAAGACTGTTATACAACTACAAAGCAACAGCTTTCTCTCTCCCTCACTGACAGAAGTTCCTTCACCCTTCCTCGCTGCTACTTGCCTAACGTTCTCTCAACTCCTACCCTTCTGACCTCCCTATTCCCGGTGGTTATATAGAGGTGCTTCCACCTCGCGGTGATTTCGCACTATAGGGGATGGGTCCTATTACTAAATATGCCTTATCCCCTTCCTCTCTCTCTCTCTCTCTCTCTCTCTCTCTCTCTCTCTCTCTC
>SMGT01014795.1:0-25443 GCA_004794575.1 Lanistes nyassanus | reverse complement strand
CTCTCTCTCTCTCTCTCTCTCTCTCTCTCTCTCTCTATTTATCCTGTCTCTTGCATCACTCCCTAAACTTATGACACTACCACCCTCCATCGCCGACCTCCTGCTCTTTTAAAACCCACTGACCATCTCCCTATAGCCTTGACCTATGTGCTGCGCACATAAGAGTGTGTGTGTTTGTATGTGTGTCTGCGTGTGCGTACTGCTTTTGTGTGTCTGTATGTCTGCGTGTTTGTAAGTCTGTGTGCGTGACTCCTATCTCTTGCTCTACCATTACCTACGATAACTGAACGGTTCCTTCTGGTGCCAGGCGTCTGGTTGGTAAGATACTAGATTGAGTTTTGAGTCTGTGTGAATCCGACACACTTTGCTTGCTGGCGTCTGACAAGATGGTGACTGCTTCCAAATGTCTTTACGTCAGAATAGAGTTGAAATCACAAAACAAAGAGTCTCTGTGTTTAAAACAACAAAGGATGTCGGTTTTTAGGTCTGACAGATAGGTTTTAGTTGTCAGTTATTTCATGTAGCTGTTGCTCTGCACAGCGACATTATGTGAAAGTAACACTGAATAGTTTTGTGGTCGAGGTGACTGTCAGAGGAATGGAGTGGGGATATCAGAAAGAATTTTATTCTGACATTAATTGTACACCATAAGAATAAACATTAAATCATCATTCTAAAAACACCTAGCTTTTTTTAAAGACTACATGTTACAGGAAATATAAAAATGTCTATAAATCAATAACGAACAAGGTTTATAAAGCAACACTGTGATTAGCCTTCTTGCATACATTTAGACAGGAGAAATGAGGTCTCAAAATCATAGTTTTTCACATACCACTTTAATTATTACCTATAAGTACTATATTAAAAGAACAAATGTGATTGTTGCAGGTTCTGTGGTCCGGCGACAACAGTGACTGTGCCATGTACATCTCCCCCACGCCTGTGTGTCAAGACCCTGGGTCAGGCCGTGTCGTGGACGGGAGAGTGCTATGCTGCACAAATAACTCTGTTCCCAGAGCAACTTGACCTGCTCAATACAGCGCATCCCAGAGTCTTTGTAGCCGGCCCGCCCGGCACAGGTAAATCTCTGGTGTTGCTGCTGAAGGCAACAGAATGGTTGGGATGTGGCCAAGACGTCCACATCGTGAGTTCTTGGTCGGGGAGTCTTGCAGCGTGCAGCATGCTGTACCACCTGTTGCAGCAGATTGTCAAGACGCAGCTGACGTCAGTGGCATCACCCGGACAGCCTCACCTCCTGCAGTACGATATTGTGAAGGCCCTGGCCATAAAGAAAGACATGGAGAAACGCGTGGCGAAGGCCGTGAACGACTTGTCACGGGCGGCGAGGAGAGGGTCGCTGTACGTCATCGCTGATGAAATTTTTGAGTAAGTGTTAAATGTTTGACGTCATGTGCGTAGCACGTGTGATGACGTCATTAACTAATAGCGTCACACGATGATACACTTTAGACGAACACAAACCGAGCGTCATTGACAGAACACAGTGTAACACGTGCATCTTCATCGTCTGTGTAACACTGTAGACTGTCTGTGACAAGCTGCTGACACGTGTCTCTCTGTCCTCTGTAACACTCATGTCTGTGACAGGTCGTCAGACTCCTTCCAGACTTTCTGTCACAAGCTGCTGAAACAAGTTCCGGGTCTCCATCTCTGGGCGGCAAGTTGCTACCATAGATACGCATCCCGCGCCTGGCACGTGGACTATTTAACCAGACCCCTCCGCTCTCCGCCAGTTGTCGTCAGGGAAGTTCAGCAGGACAAGGCAATCACCGATTCACGTGATGTAAAGCCGTACACTGAGCGTGGTGTGGCCGACCACACAGACGGCCCCCCAGTCAGACGACTCTATCACCGAGGTCAGGGTCACACAGGTGACAGGCCAGGTGACTGCGTCACGTGCGGTCGTGAGGTGGGCAGCTTCCTACACAGTCTCCGTGTTCCGGGTACAGGTGTGTATATAGTGTGTAGTGTGACGTGTGGTGACGGGAGACTGAACCCGTGACAATAAATCGTGTGATAAACAACAAACAAGTAAACAAACAAGTCATGTAGTAACTAGTCACGTGACAACCCTTTTTCAGATAAAGAAGACAGTGTGTTGGTGTGTGTGTCCGCACATTTTACGTCATAGGGTTATGACGTCTTCGTTTAGTCAATGTGCTTGTCTGTGTGCACATTTGCGTCATAACGTCATGACGTGATTGTGCCTGTGACACGTGACTGAACAAAAGAATTCCCTTTGAATGTTAACAGTGAACACCACAACATCTACCACCGTCACCACCATCAACAGCAGCACATCACCAGCCCGCCTACAGTGGAGAGACATGTTGGTGTTGTGGTGGTATGACGACAGAGACCATCTGAGTATGGTGACGGGGCTGATAGAAGCGGGCATCCCAGCTCGGATGATGACGGATGATGACATTGAGGACGTGGCCACGGCCCGTAGTGACGTGGTGTGGGTGGGGAGTGGATATCGTGTTCGTGGTCTGGAGAGAAAAGTCGTCGTCTGTATGGATCCTGATGTTGATAGGTACGTAGTACGACTTGACCTCATGTCCCGGTGTACGTCACAACTTGTGATTGTCTCCCCTGACGACTAGCCACCTGAACATGAATCTCACTCACACACCTGTCACCTGTTGTAGTTTGTGTCTGTCCCTCTTACACAAACCCCCGCCTTAGTTATTCCTTCTCTTCTTCTTTCAGTCTATCACCACGTCTTTACGTCATAACGTCATGATGTCACAAACATCACGTATACTGTGTGTGCACGTGGTTGGAATGTGTTATTTCTGTGTACTGACTGTAATGACTGCAAATCTACTTCTGTGTCAATGGTCATTACTTTTGTAATTTGTATGTAAATTAATATGGCAATAAAGACAGTAATAGCTGTAATCTTTATCCTTAATTTTTCTTAATACTTTACATTCATTTAGAACATTCTGTGTGTGTGCGTGCGTGCGTGCGTGCGTGCGTGCGTGCGTGCGTGCGTGCGTTTCTTTGTGTGTGTGTCTGTAAGAGAGAGAGAGAGAGTTCGATAGATCTGATTCTGATTTTGATTTTTGATTTTTTTTTATTTGATTTGACCAATAAATCATCATCAAGGGGTGTGAGAGTACAATTCACGTTTATATTAGAAACATCGACGCAAATGTAACACAGATATCAAACTTAACCCAAGTGCCATTAACAGTGTGAAACAAACGAATAAACATTCCTCCATGTTGGAGTACGATACATTCCTTCATGCTGAAGTGAAACATTCCTTCATGTTGGAGTGAAACATTCCTTCATGTTGGAGTGCTAAGTTGTGACAAAGCCATTATCTATTATGGCCTTGATTACAAGTTGGCGTGGTTTATCAACAGAAATTGACAGTAATTAGGCCACAATTTACGTCAATACGTCCTTACTATATCGTAGGTTATGTGTCGCTAGGACTGAAATTCCCAATCTGAATCTAATATAAGCATCTCTGAAACACTTCAGCTGGTGGACTCTTGTAGGAGGCATAGACTTCTAATAGGTCACACTTTTTTCTAAATCAGTGTCAGTTTTGCATGAAGGAGTCAATATGCCGATGTTTGAATATGCGTAGGAATGCGTTAACACTCCCAACGCCCTGCTGTTATCACACCACTCCAAACCCGTTTACACACAAAAGTTCGTTACAAATAGGCCCAGTTACGCTTCTCGAGATCCAACTTATACAAAACCTTGTTATACGTTTTACGCGGCAGTCTTTCCATTGCCATACAGGCGAGCCTTACAGGCACCTTACTTATCGGAGGACACTCCACAGTATACTGCGATTAACAGTATCTAAAGCTTTTTTTAAATCTACGAAGAATATGTACACTTTCCCCAGACTTTTCCAGTAGATACTTTTGAACAACAGAATAGAGAATAGAAATATTATCTTTTGTGTAGTGACGGAAACCGATCGGTTCTTCTGCCATCTTCGTATTAGCTTCAGTCCAGTCTGTAAGACGTCTGTTTAAGATTGAGCAAAACTTTACCTAATGTGCTCATCAGGGAGATCCCCCGATAGTTGTCTGGGTTGTCAAAGTCTCCGCTTTTGTGCAGCGGAGCTACAATACCACCCGCCCATGCCACCGGGAACTGAGCTGTATCAAAAATAACATTAAACAGCTGAGCGAGGAATCGTAGCAGTGCCCCTAACGCATCCTTGAGCATCTGAGCTAATATCCCGTCTGGGCCCGCGGCCTTACGCTGCTGCCTGTAGAACAAATAAATGTAAAATGACCTAGCTCATCCCCAGGGCTTGGCCCGTTCAGGATAGTTAAATCAAAAGTAACAAAGAATTCTAATAACAAACTACCGAATGTTGTAAGGTAAACACAGAAGTTAAACAGATTTTCTCTAGTTGAAAGTTCCATAATCACATTAAAGTCTAGGGTGCTATAAAGTGTTCAGGCAGTGCATATGCCCGTTTGCTTGCGGAGATAAAATTTCTTTTGCAAGTGGAATTTTAAGTGATATGAACAAACTCTAAAACACATGCAGGCAGTCACTGGATGGCATAGTAAAGAAAGTTAAAGCAACAGGCAGGTCGATCTGGCATGCTACGGTAACAGCAGGAATTACCAAAACAGGTGCGAGAGAAACCGGCATGCGGTGTGTTATGATTTTTTCGGCGTCTTGTTGCCTACCCAATAGGGAGATAGAGCAACTTGTTACCGTCGATCCGATTGGGTCGCTGAAACAGTCAGTCGGGAGAGCGCGCCCCCGGTTGACCCGTCACCCTGAAAA
Organism: Lanistes nyassanus; assembly: GCA_004794575.1. Lineage (NCBI taxonomy): Eukaryota > Metazoa > Mollusca > Gastropoda > Architaenioglossa > Ampullariidae > Lanistes > Lanistes nyassanus. Next base: position 20,637 of record SMGT01014795.1, on the reverse strand, counting down.
GGGGTCGGGTAGTAGGATGGGGGTGAACAACCATCCGGGCTACAGTCCACCACCCCGAACGGGTAGAAAGCCTATTCGCGTTTTTCTAGTAAAGCCGCTTTCAGGGCTATAAAGGCTGCCGATTGCTAACGCCGAATGCCGAACACACCCAACAGTTACTACAGGAGAGTACGACCGTTACCGCGACGTTAACAGAGAACCAGCAGACTGCTGCAACAGGGGTGACTCTTGTCAGTCGGGAACAAACTCGTGCATTTCGGACCGGAGTAATTGTTCTACATATGTCAGGAGATGTATATTGGAGCGTCATTCATTGTGTAGTGAAACATTCTATTTTGTAAATATAAATAAATAGAATAGTGTATTATCGCTGCCCTCTTTTTATTTAGGCAGCGATCACATTGTTAGTTTCCCCTTCTGGACACATTTTATGTTGTTGTAACTCTAGTTAACGAGCAGACTAGTGAAACACATAAGCGCATTATCCCTAGACACACGACAGAGAATAGCCACAACACTGTGTTCCGCCCTGTCTGCACCAGAACATTGGCACTTCACAGTGGAAAATTGTAGAAAATATTGGAACAGGCGTTTCAGAAGCACACGGGAACCTCTGGAACGGAGCAGGGATTTAATTGGAAAAATCCCCAGTGGGCGCAGAAACCACTGACGGTCGGACACGTCGGAATACAGACAATAGAGACAATATAGATACAGTATAGATACCATACAGATACAATAGAGATACAATAGAGATATAATTGTATTTGTTGTCGTTGTTGCGTCTGCATACGGTTACTTTGAACGTTTCAAGTACTTCTTGTTGTATTTATAATTTAAGCGCTCGGTCCTCGTCTTCTGTTTATTAGTTATAATTTGCACCTTGAGGATTCCATGTATTTGTCCTGTGCTGTGTTTGTCTTGGATCCTAGTTGTCAGCACTCGCTTAGTGAGCGGGCTGACTACATTTAACAGGGATTCTCTGTATGCACACGTTGTGTACCGAGGGTTAGCTGTGTGAAGACTAGCGTCGTTATAAAGAAAGGGATGGCAGATCTTTTTAGAGGATCTGCACGGCCCCTTTTTTCGACCCTCTCTTTGCTACGTGTTTGGGTACGGTAGGCTCCCTTGGTCGCATGCGTCTGCGTACGGTCACTTTGAGCGTTTCAAGTACTTCTTGTTGTATTGATAATTTAACCGCTCGGTCGTCGTTTGTTGTTTATTACTTCTTGTTGTATTAAGAAGTTTGCCTCTGTATCTATTAAGACGGTAGTTGAGTTTACTCTCTACAGAGAGAGTGGATGGAGTAGAAACAGAGGATGTTAGTTGTTAGTGTCTGCGACTATCCTAGAAGAATATAGAAACGCTTAATGAGAGTAGTCCTAGCACAGCATGCTATTAAGATGGTCGCTGGCGTCCGCTGTGGCTGTGAGTGTTGGTGGCAAAGCCGTCTCCGTGATGTCTGATTCCATCAGATGGCTATTTGTAGAGCCAGCCGTAGTTAAAAGTTGGATCCCGTGTCTTCAGCTACAGACTGTGTGACTTTAGACAAGCATCAAGCGTTAAAAGTTCAAGCGGAGTCAAGAAGCGGCCTGACTGCAATGTGTGTGATACAGCCCCGGGCGAAGTCCCATCTACAAGTGGCAGAGACCGTACACTCACATTGAAACAGTGAGCCCTTTGTCAGCGTGATGGGATACAGCGGAGGGGATGAGGCTGCCGGATGGAGATCTCTCAAAGAGACTGGCGCCGGGAGCTCTTAGTCACAAACATGATGACCATCAACTTGCGGGCACACTCGTTCGCTGTTGACTGTGTCGCAGTATTTGTAACGTGTTTAGGTGTTCTGCACCTGGATGTGAGCCTGCTGCACTTACAGCGAAGTTGAGTGCAACAGGTAGAAGTCTACAAACGTGACTAACACACTCCAGATGCACACGCTTTTTCAACAAAAAGCCGACCGTGTGAAAAATACCCACATTTAATTAACTCACAAAGAAGATAAGTAACGAGGGACTGATGAGAATGTCGAGGGTGATGATGACGCGAATGATCGGTGACGATGGTGTGTTGTGAGAATCTTCACGTCGACCCCAGATGTCAGTGTCACAACGCTTGCGTCGTCACAGAACACACGACTTATCTCTCGCGCAGAAGGGCACAGTCCGCGTGTGCGCTCGAGCTGGTGACGCTGTGACCGATGTGTTGAATTCGATGGCAGGTGGGGCGACGTTGGCTGTGCGGTGATGGTGATTCTGTAGTGGCGGCGACGAGGTGATGACGACGGTGATGTGAAGAACGGCAACTGGAACTCGGAAGAAGGCGGCGCAACGGCAAACAGCGAAGGAAGAACCGGCGGAACAGGAATAGGCGGATAGATGAACAGGTGATAGGCGTAGGAAGAGTAACATAAGGGCGAAACAGTCCTCCTGCAAGACAGCAGAACTGCGCACATCAGCGCGGAAACTTTTGTCCGCTCGTGCGACGGTTAACGCTGCGACCCGGACAAAAGTGGACCACGCGACATTTCCACAACTAAAGAGTTTAACCCATTGCTAACCAATCTAGCAATACGGAACGTCCACAATTGTAAAAGAAAAAAATCCCTAAGGGCTTGAGGCTGGTTATTAAGAACGGCGCAACCAACTGTCATGCATACATTGGGTAGAAGGAAATTTTTATGCACAATTCCATTCACACCCGTCGCAACTACAGTAGTGTGATTACCAGACGACTATTTCCGCCGCACGGTGTAGCAAAACTTGGGTGCCTGGGCAGTTTGTAGCGGTCTGCTGCTGTTGGGAGTCAGTAGTGGCGGTTATAGCGCAGCGACCAGAAGTGCGACCTCTCTAGACGGGAACTGCAACAGTCTGATCCCAATCCTTTCCGTTGTCTTACGATCAGACGCGTGCCGTCATGCGTGGATTTCGTCATCGAAACAGATCATGACGACATAATTTTCATGTCACGCGAAGACTCCGAGCGCTTGAGTCTCCGCGTTGACAATGGAAGGGCAGATTTTCAACGCCGTGAACTAAATTCGTCACAGTATTCACAGTGTCAGAATCATTTTGTGAACTTGTTATGATTGCCTGGAGAGCAGGCTAGGCCGTGTCTTGACTTGTGATTCAGCTTTTAGGAAAGTGAGTCATATGGACAGATACATACCCACATTTAAGCCTAAAAGTAGAGCAAATTTTTCTAACTTAAATACTTAAGAAATTATAAAAATTTCTAACCTTTTGAACAGCCTAATCCTCATTAGATGTAAATACTTAGCATTACCCCTTCTATAATATTCCTATCATTGATTCTTTTATCTCCCAACCCCTAGTTACCAACCAGTTTACAAAAGAACATATTTATGTGCAACTTTAGAAGTAATGGGACTACTGAGGCTGGAAAGGTGAGGTGTGGATCCTGCGACTGAGTTTACGTATAGAAAATAAGACGTTACAGAAAAGAAAAACATTTTGTGAAATGAGAGGTCACAGTCGAGGACCTCTCCCAGAAGAGAAAAATGAAATGTGGGCGTCAGCAGCAGGCAGTGACTTAAAATCAGAATAAAAGGAGTCTTTTCTCTCCTTGAGCCCACAAAAGCAAAAGCTCACGAAAGGTTCTGAAAGCATCTAAGTGGCAGCAGGTAGTGGAATGTTAATAATGACTATGTACCTCTGGCATGTTCAGTAATGTCAATGCTGAGTATCAGTAAAAAGAACGTACACTTCCAGTATTTCTCTGTAAACTGACGACAGTTTTTAAAAAATCAGTTTGAAGCATATATTTTAGAAGTAAATATTAGTAACGTATGAAACTGGGTGTACATCAGCGCATAAGGACGTGCATGTGTGCCTGCATGCAAGCGTGAAACTTGTGCATGCAATAGCACGAAACGTATTGGACTAAGACACAACAAACATTTCTGCACGTCATGTCGCTGAGAACAGTACATAAAAATTTTGAAATGTGTTTCCGTTCAGTTAGTCATACTGAAGACGCAGGCAGAAAGAAGAAAATAAAAGTGACCGAAAGAAAACAGACTGACTGACTGACAGAGGGGAGGACATACATACGTACGTACGTACGTGCACACAAAAATGCATACATACATACGCATACTTACGTACGTACGTAAGTACATACATCCATCCATGCAGCCAGGCCAGCAGGCACGCCTTAATGTATCTAGCCTACCGGTGAAAATTAGAAAAACCCCAAACAAACAAAAGACAACAGTGTAAGCGTTGGTCACAATACCCAATGCGTAATACTCACCAGACTTGACTGCCAACAAACCCACACAGAGGACCGTCAAAATAACGAAAAAGCTAGAATTCATCTTCGGCTTCTGTCAACCGCAGACGCTGACAAAGTGAGAATGCTTACACGGCACTTTCTGGTGCTGTGAATGTCTGCTGTGCGATGCTGCCTGAATTTATAGCTCACATTTCCAATTACTCTCTCATAACTTTAAAAAAAATGATTTCGATAAGTAAACAGCATTCAAGGAAATGTTTAATTACTATTTTTTTTACCAGCCTGATGGAACTCCAGCTTGTCATGCTACCGTTAGAGCTGACAGCCGTTTGGCAGGTACACCTTGCACGTGGGTTATTAATTATAAAAATTCATCTGCTAATCCGTTAAGGGAAAGAACTCTTGCAATCGAAAGCTGGATCTTTTCTTCATGAGTTACTTCCCTTTTACTGTGTTTAAACTGCCAATACGACTGGTTTTCGGCAGTTAGAAGCCAGTATACACGTGTGGTCGGTCACTTGAGAAATGTTAGATTTACTCTTCAAACTACACACTAAAGACAAAAATGACATTGTTTTGCAAATTTACTGTGATAAATTGGATGAAGACAAGAGTATTTGTGCCTGAAAGACCCAAGAGAGTGATTACGAAGAGAAAAACGAGTGATCACGTTAAGAACAGTGTGTATAAGGAATCCTGAGGACTTCTTGATTTCTTCAAAGTCAGTTGTGTTTCCATCAAAGGATTTTTACAAATTATTGAAAAAGGGCCAAGAAACACAGTAAGAAATGAGTTTTTTATTTATTAATGTTTAAAACTAAGTTTAATTAACATTTTTAGTGTTTTGGGGGATTTTTATATGAATTTTTGAAAAAAGGCTAAAATTCCCCAGTCCACGGGGGTGGCTCGAGGGTAGGGTTCTACGTCACCATTGGGTTTAACCGCCAGTATATTACGAAACTTTCGTCCGTGTAGCGCAACAACTTAAAGTGTAAAGATTCTCCATGGTATTAAGAGTTCAAAAAACAATGGTCCTTTTATCAACCAAATTCAGAAACTCGTCACTGTTTCAAAAGCTTCCATACCACGCGGAACGTCTATCGACACTGGAATTAGCCAACCGTAAAATACATGTGTAAGTTATCTGCGCGCAGATTGGTTTTATTGAATGTCGTATGTATCTCCTAATTAATATCAGAGATCTCCCAACAGATAATGTCGACACTTTCTATGCCTTTGGTCAATTCAAGGAAAACAAGCCCCCCCCCCCCAAAAAAAAATGATCAGGGCTTCCTAGCATTTATATAAAAATATGTGAAATGTATATTAATTTCATTTATCGTTCAACGGAATGCTTTTTATAATAAATTAAATTTTATTTATCTATGTCAATACCTTCAATACTTCTTACAATATATTAAGTTGTTTGCTATTTTTAAAAAATATACAGAATTCTATGAGTTGAAAACGAAAATTGAAATTTCAGCTTTCAAAGAGATGGGCGGAGAGAGAAAGTTCCGAAATAGACTGACATTTAACTGTATAGCACTATGTCAGGACCAAAGTTACATTAATACGTGACAAGCGAAGTTTTATTAAGAAAACCGTATTAACAGTAGAATGGCAGAGTGTCGTCTCAAATATATCCACCCAGCAATGGTCATGAAATAATATTTTATCAAGACTCTAATCAATTGGATCTGTATGTGCTAAAAAGGAAATGTAGTTCTTTTGTGAAGCTGAATGTGTGTTTTATATTCTGTCGTGTCAACCCGTCCCTCTGTTTTACCCATCTACCCCACACATTTTTTCTCTCTCTCTCTCTCTGAAAGTTATCTGCTGACCGCCAGACACTACGGGTATGAACAGGAAGAACAGTTACTTTGGGTGTAACTATGGACCGGAACGAAAGCAGCAAATGGTACTATGCAGACATGCAGGAAATGATGTCTCAAAACGTTTTGCCACTTAGGCCCTATGCAGTACATGTATCTATAAATTTAACTGGGATTTCACAGCTTAAGAAGGTCGCAGTCACTTTTATTTTGCATTTTAATTACAATCTCATTGCCGAAAACAGTCCATTTCAAGGGCAGGAAATTACATCGAAATCATTTTTGCATGTTTGAAACTACGAATTACTGTACAACAACGAGTTTTAACAAGTATTAACATCAAAAGATTTATTGGGGGTTTTATCACTGCGAATGAGTGAAAAGATTTAAATTATGAAGGATGGTTGGTGATGAGGACGAACGTAGGGACTTAAGGAAGATGGGTGATGGGACAGCGAATAATCTCAAACTTTTCAAATCAAAAAGTACATGGCCATTGGGAAATCTCGCATTTAATGTACAAAGTGAAAGGGTTATAGGACTAGAAACGTTAGAGTAAAATGATATATATTTTGGGTTTAAAATGCAAACTGTGAAAAAAAGCAAACAAACCGACTGAAATCCTATATTCCACAACTTCCTTTCATGACGACTTAACAGGCACCATTTTAAACTTGTTATGAGAGAAGGTTACTCGCATCTCAGCAAGAGAAAATATTTTATTAATAATTCATCTATATATTACCTTTTCTTTAAGAAATGCTTATCCTTACCTAGTCGTGTATAAATTATCAGTTTTCTACTTTATAAGGGCAGTGTTTCCACCTGAATGATGATGTACAACAGAGAGAATGGGGTCATTGCCTCCGGAATATTACAGTTGAAAGTTGTTGTTGTGGTTGTTGTGGTTGTTTACGACCTGCAGCTGATAAGGATGTGCGTCACCGCTGAGCGTGGCCGGATTCCGTTCACGGGTGATACTGCGATGTCAGGAGGAAAGGAACAGAGAGGACTGTGTCCAGCGTTAGTGTTGTGGTGGTCGGAGTTTAGCTTACGAGACAGTTCTAGAGGAGCGGCTTGTGAATGTAGTGTGACTTGTTGCAACGACCCCGTCTGCAAGTCGCCAGCGAGAACGAGTGAGGTAAGTGAGTACGATCTTAGAAGGACAGGGAATGTTAGAGACACGGATTGATACAGAAATACAAAGCGTACGCCCGGTCACAAACATGCATCGCAGTCTCTCTCCCTCTCTTTCTCACACACACAATCTTTTCTCTCTCTCTTCCTCCCCCTCTCTCTTTCCCCCTCTCTCTCTCCCCTCTCTCTCCCCCCTCTCTCTCTCTCCCTCTTTGTCAGGGGTGACCAGTATTCATGGCTGGCGGATGGTCGTGTTTCTGGTTCAGAGCGTAAGTCGATGTTATTTTTCTCTAATTAACATTGTTGTCTCAGGAAACTAGGTATGCTGAAGTGACAGTAGACAGTACTGTAATCATGCCGACACACCTTCCAAATTTCAAGATTCTGTGCGGCTGTTTTGTGTCCTGTTTTATAGCCTTTACGCTCGACTGCCTCGCTGGTAAAGTGGTTAAGGAGTACGCTTCCGAGGTAGGAGGTCAGTGGTTCGCAACCCGGCCGAGTCATACCAAAGATTGAAAAACTGGCAGCTGCCGTCCTGGACGCCTTGCACTATAGGGAAAATTACTAGGACTGGTTGGCCAGGTGTCAGTATAATGTGACTGGGTAGGACTGAAGTCTGTGTTGCGACAGCAGTCCCACGTGCGGCACCACGTTGAGCAACACCGTCATGATATCCGTATAGTTTGAGACCAGACGTTAGGCAATGGTATAGATATGAACTTCATTCTAAAATTTGTAACTTTATGGTTTCCCGAAGTAGGTCGGGGTGTCTAATCCTCCCTTCCCACTGGTCCTACCAGGGCTTAAACAGCTGACTTTAATGTTAAGGTTTCAATTCCCAAAACACGCACGTGTGGCTGTGATTGGTGGCTGTGCTCTGAGTGACTTCTGTGGACTGAATGTTTTGAAGTATGCTGTGTCTGCATATGGGTGACCGAGTGCTGGGCATCTCAAAATAGTATTTCGGACATTGCAGGTATGTCTGTGGAGCAGTCTGTTGAGTGCATTGGAGGTCAATTCGTAGACTTGTCATACGCGGAAAAAGGTCTATACTGATCGTACAACATCTATCCCTGTACATAACATAACCACTACAACCTAACACGTATATTCTTACGAGTTAATGAATTCTATAATTACAAAATGAAAAACTGGATCTGAGATCTTAAACCTTTAAAATAATAGAGATGAATCAGTTTATATTTTTCCTTCTTTATTTCTTCTTTTTGTCTTCGTTCAATCATAGGCATTCTTTTATTCCAAGATTTCCATATTTAAGAAGGTTGTCAAAATGTTCACACCTCACAGTCTCTACAGACTACAATTTATACAAGAGAGGGGGGGAAGAGAGAGGGGGGAGAGAGGTGGAAGGGAGAGAGCGATTGAAGCGGGAAGTAGAGAGAGATGAGGTGAAATAGATCGTATGGATAAGCGAATTAGCATAGTTCATGCACTTTATGCGTCCCTAGTTGTTCTCTGTCTCTCAGCTAATAAATGAAATAATCAAGAGATGATGATGCACAGATGATAACAAGCAACGTACGTCCATTGTGTGATGTGACTATGAAGACGAATATTATTCTCTGTTTGAATGGTCAGAATATTTCGTGATTCTAGCCCCTTATTTAACACTACACTATCACCTGAAAGTAGTGTAACTGCGAAGGATGGAACTTCTGTATGAGGAATGTGCGTGTTACCACTTTGTTATAAAGACCACCTGGGACTTCCCCACTGTCCGAGAGAGAACACTATCCCAGCCGATATTTTAAAACTTTAATTGGTGTGTCATCTCGTCCTCTCACTGGCTGCCAATTAAGAGAAAACAGAATCCCACTATTGTAAAGCTCCTCTATGTAATTAGATAGGAGAAGAAGGTACACAAGAGAATTATCATTGATTTCTTCCAATAATGACGTCATGAGTTGTCTACCACCTAATTTTACATTTATTCCTTTAGGTGCAATAACAAAATCTACCCTCCAAATGATTTTCTCTTGTTTTGAGACATGGAGCCAAACAGAACCTGCGTTATGAAGTTGGGTTTCTTTGCAATTAAATTAAGTTTATTTCTCAGAAAAAACAATCTCATTTGCGCCGGCCGGATTCCAGCTTATTGAGTAATAAAACAATCTAATCACATGGCACATCCTGTAATGTTCCGTCATACGCGGTAGTTATGTAAGTCCTGTTTTTCTCTTACAACCTCAAAAGTTCAATAATTAACAGTACAGGTTAAAGATCACCAATATTCCAGAAATAAAACTGATATTATTCTAAGTAAAGAGGGGGTGAATCAAAGATTAATTAGTAGTTGTATTAGCGGCGTGGCCATGGGCACCAAAATGGGCCCTAGTTATGCGTGCCTCTCCATGGGTTGGCTCGAATATAACATCCGCAACAGCTACACCGGCCCCACACCAGAATTGTACAGACGCTACATTGACGACGGTCTCGGCGCCACTTCCCTCCCGGAGCCACAGTTACTGCAGTACATCCAGTACATCCAACACTTCCACCCCTCCATTCAATACACCTGCACCATTTCATGCACCTCTGTTACTTTCCTCGACATCAACATAACCTTGCAGAACGGCCACCTTGCAAGCACCATCCATTACAAACCTACAGACTCACACTCCTACCTGGATTTCCACTCATCTCACCCACCCTCCACGCTGCACGGCATACCCTACTCGCAGTTTCTGAGACTCCGCAGATTATGCTCCAATGATACAGACTTTCTCGAACAATCTGTTAGAATGGTAGACTTTTTCCTCGCCCGTAACTATCCTCCCAACCTTTTACACTCTGCTAAACAGAAAGCTGCCGCTACACCACGTGCACTCACACTACAGCCCTCCCACCACCCCAGACACAGGAACCTCGGCCGATAGCCGTCCTGACACACCACCCTCACAATCTACCAGTACATAGGATCCTCCTCTACAACTGGCACATACTGTCTAAATCTGAACCCCACCTCTTCAAACAAAACCCCCTCCTAGTATCTCGCAGGGATAAGAACCTGCGAGATCTTCTAGTACATTCCAAACCGCCAACACCCTCCCCCCATCCTGCGGCTCCACCCCCTGCAATGTCCCCCTTTGCCACACTTGCCCCTACCTGAACACCAACACAACACTCCACACACCCAACACCATTGTTGTCATCAAGCGCCACTTCACCTGCACTGACAGCAACATCGTCTACGCCATCACATGCACCCTCTGTCCCACTTTATTCTACATCGGGGAGACAGAACGCACTCTCAACACCCGCTTCACAGAACATCTAGCCGACACTAAACACCGCAGAAACACACCAGTTGCACGTCACATCAGCACACCCAGCCGACAACATGACGGTCTGTGGTATCTGGAAAATGAAGGGCGATTCCATTGACCGTAAGTTCCAGTATCAACCCACTCCCGCACACACTGTAACCATCAAACTGCTATTTGCGGTTTATTTCACGGACATATTTGTTGATTTACATATCGGGTAGTGATGTGTACAGTGAGAAATATTGTCAGTTATTATGTCTGTTGCAAATCTTAGGGATGGTAAACTGATTTGAATAGAAGCCTAATGTCTTATGTATTCGTGTCTTTGTATTCATGTCTATTCTGTAGACCGTGAAGGTGGGCAGGACAAGCAGACGTTGTACATTACAAGCAGGAAGTCCGAGGGGAGGTAATTGCAAAGTTTACCTTCATTCTGTCACAGAAGTACAGGCTGTTCTACTCACAGGTATGGGTGATCTGGCTGCCTTGCTGCCTGTCTTTCTGTCTTTCCGTCTGTCTGTCTGTCTATCCATTTGTCTGTCTATATAGTTATCTTTTCCCCAGAATTATTCATCTTTTGTGTGTATATATCTATTTCTATGTATTTATCCATCCTTATATATATTTGCATAAGTGAATGGGATCTTGTAAGTTCCCGAAGGAAGTGTTTGATAGCAGAAATTAAGAGTTGGTTAAACTTTGTTTCTACAGAAAGTAAATGTCAAGAACTCAAACAGAAAACAGGAGCCGATGTAGAGTTTGACCCTAACCCCTCCGACGTACAAAACACGAAGATTGTCAACATTCGGGGATCTGGTCCTCAGATCGAGGCGGCAGTCACGCTCATCAGTCAGGAGATAGGTATTCAGGTAATAAAATACTTTACCAGTAAAATAAAATAAATAAAAATTCAAGGCGGTTACCAGGCAATTTCGATAGTATCCTCATCACCAGCACCTGAAGAACTTAAAATCATAACATTTTTAAAGAACTCAAAAGCATCAGATTCTAGAATCTACTGAATTTCTTGGCCTATCGTCGTCGTCATTGTAATAAATATAATTCCGTGTATTTCATCGTCACTTGTAGTCATGCGTTATTTTGTAATATCTATTCATTATTTAATGTAATGCGCCTATGATCACAGGAGACCATCTCAGCACAAGCCCAGACATTCTGGAAACAGTGGGCTATATTTTATTTAATTTTCCTAGACTGATATGGTTGATCTTTTCATTTCCTTTTACAGCATTGACGATGTATTCAAAAAATGTCTGCTGTATTGTTTTTATTCTGCATGACAGATTTGTGTTAATAACACTAATTTACGCATAATAAATGCGGTTCATTCTGTTCTCACACACATACCAGAACGAAGGATTTTCATATGAACAGTCTAGTAATGGAAACTACAGCATGCGCACGCACTGTCTGTCTGTCTGTCTGTCTGTCTGTCTGTCTGTCTGTCTGTCTGTCCTTTGTGCCCCCTCTTTGGGAAGAATGTTGAGTGTACTTCCTTAACACTAATATTTCAAATAATGTTGTCTAATAATAATAGCAAGAGTTATAGCAATATCAATAGTAACAACAGGTAAAGTTATAATTCCCGAAATCAAATTTATGAGAAAACAGAAGAAATAGAATGAAAAGAAATAGAACTGTGGACTCAAAAATAGGATAGGGAGATTCAAAAGATCTACAGTTGTTTCTCTCCAGGAGGCTTTTTTATATAAGAAATATTATGTTATCAGTAATGAGTCTTGTTCAAAACAGCGAAATATGTTGCTGTTGTTGTTATTGTTGTTGTTATTATTATTATATAACATTGGGTGGATTATTTTCTGATGCGGAAGCACACCCAACGCGGACCGTTTCCAGTGGCCGCAAATGCAGTGGTGAAATGTCCCGCACGTGAATACATCCATATCTCAGAATTAATGTGAGAATCGGGTGTGTATCTGGAAGGTGTATGTTTACACAATATGTACGTCTAGTATGTGCATGTGCGCGCGTGTATGGGTGTGTATGTGGTTGGGGATGTGTTGCGTGCAACCTACTGTGCTACAGTTTGCGAATTTCAACAGAGCATCGCCATGGAATGGCCGACACTCGAAGAGCATAACGAGGGAATCAGTTCAAAGGTCACACTGGTAACGGGTGACAGTTTGGTGACATTGGATGTACTGCGGTCAAAATCTGTATGAAATGATCCAGCAGGTCAGACATTTTTATTCATGTGTGTCTGTTAACTTTAACTGTCTTATGAAAAGTTGTCGCCATTATAAATATCGCTTTTCTTGAATCTATTGTTCGCAAAGTGTTTCGATAAAAAGTAGGAATGAAAGAAACAAGTTCAGCTGAAAAAAAGGAAAGGAAAAACTACGGACCAGAATGAAAAAATATATAAAATAATAAGTGAACAAATGAAAAGAAAATATAAAGAATTAAGGAAACGGTTTATTTGTAACTGCCACGAGCTTGGCCACTTTGGAGGTAGGTTTGGAATGTAGGCAAAAATTGTCTTTAATACGGGGAGAACGTGAAGAATTATCTAAGACTCCTAATAAATCTAGCTTTTTTTTAAATCAGAGACCTTGGCGGGAGACGAAGACAGGCAATATACTCACCTTCTCCCGATAAGCTGTTATAATTATTTATTATTCCCGTTTCGTCTCTCAGAGTACACTGCAGTGCGCCTGGTGAGATCAAATCACGTTTGTTTTCGGTCATAGATGTAAGGAGCCGCAGGTCTGTCTATAATTCTGTGACAGGCTTTGTTGGTAAGAGTCCTCAGACTAGTGTTGGAACAAGGCAGAACAAGCATTCACCAAGGCATACATACACAGACGCACCCACCCAAGCGCGTACACACAGGCATAAAGCCACGCGCTCGATGGCTTGCTCACACATACGCGCGCGCGCGCTCACTCGCTCGCTCGCTTTCCCAAATTTAAAGCTCGGTGAGTTTTAAAAGGGATACAATATCATCTTCCTGACATATATGAAGGGAGTACAAAAAATTAAAGCTAGATCATGAATAAGATAACAGATCTGATATTTATATTTCCGGGTAATTGACATCCGTGATTGTCTATCCCATGAAATAAGATCCACTCCTATTACCTAATCTTCGTCTGAGGTTTTTCCCGATCTCCATATCTGAGTGAGTGGGACTATTTGTGACCAGGGTAGAGAAGACGTATTTTATGTGTGCGACTTGGGTGAAGTCATCGAGAAGTACGAGAAATGGCGCCGACTGATTCCACGTGTGGAGCCGTTTTATGGTAATACTTATGATGACGCAATTCACATCATGGTGTGACACATGTTTGTGTATTCTGGCAAATTTCAGGAGACTCCTTTTAACCTACCCCGATGGAACATGCCTCTCTATTGGCTGTAGTTCTCCTTGCCACTGATTGGTGTAGCGCGCGTTATTCCTTTTGCTATACATCTCTTCCACACTCTCTTCTTGTCCATCGACCGTGCATGACCAGCGTCCTTGTCACCTAAGTGATTTTTATCTGTTATCTGTTTGTGACTGTTTGTACCGTCCTGAAAAAGGGGCTATTGCCCGAAACGTCGGTTTGTTGTCTGACTCTCGCTGGGGCAAGTTGTTTTTTTTGTACCTGTATTACCCCCAGCCGCAGTTACCTGTTTTTTCTCTTTACTTCGATATACAGATATTCTTTGTTTTCTGTAAGTATGGGACATGGTTTGTGAAAGTATTTCGTAGAAATACAAGAAATTACCTGTAGTTCAACATATGTTGCCTGATTTTACTGTGTTTCAAAGCAAAAAAAGCATTGGTTAAACAAAAGATTTTATTATTGAAATTGTTCCGGATAAAAGACACATTTTATCAGATTCGTAGAGTAATAATTCTACACTATTACCTGTTATGTGTCATTATTACAATTTGTATTATATTATTTATAAAAATATTACAGCTGGTGGGGATATTTCTATCTTTTGTTTGCCAAGCCGTGAAGTGTAACCCTTCGCCAGTCGTAATCAAGCTACTAGCGCACCTAGGAACAGGTTTTGACTGCGCAAGTCAGGTATATTCCTTCCATTCCTCTTTCCATCGTTTGGTCATGCAGTTGGTCAGTTCAGAAAAAAATGAGTCATTAAAGATAATTGCTAATGAGCAATAATCGAGTCACAAAAGTCAGATTTGAACAGATTACAGTTCCTTTGAGATCAGGCAGATACGTCCAAACCAAAGATACTTTTATAAAGAAAAGAGGATGCAGAATAAAGAATTGACAAAGGACGGAAGGATGGATGGAGTTACAAAGGAATGGATGGATGGATGGATGGATGGATGGATGGATGGATGATGCGATTGGTCACACTTCATTGGCTGTGTGCGCGACCTCCCTTGCTCGCGACCCTACACTGTCTAACCTTTCCTGAGCTGCGGGCGTCACCTACCCAGTATGTAGATTGTCTGTGTCCATGTGTTGTACAGGGTGGCTCAGTTCCTTTGACGTGTGTTTTGATTGTCTGTGTCCGTGTCTTGTACAGGGTGGCTCAGTTCCTTTGACGTGTGTTTTGATTGTCTGTGTCCGTGTCTTGTACAGGGTGGCTCAGTTCCTTTGACGTGTGTTTTGATTGTCTGTGTCCGTGTCTTGTACAGCATGGCTCAGTTCCTTTGACGTGTGTTTTGATTGTCTAGTCTGAAATCGACCTCGTGCTCAAGCTGGGAGTTGCTCCCTCCAGGATTGTGTTTGCCAACCCATGTAAACAAAACTCGTCCATCCGTTTTGCTGCCTGTCGCGGTGTGGAGATGATGACCTTTGACAGCGAGAACGAATTGTGTGAGACCAAACAGGCCTTCCCGACATCTCGGTGTGTAACGCGCTTCGCTCTCGTAGTTTCACGTACGCCTGCATCTAAAGCACACTTACGACTCTAACTTTTGTGCATGACAGGAAGCAACAGAGAGAAATTAGGAAGAGTGGCTCGGACGTGGAATGGGAAGAGAGAGTGTAAAACACTGAATGGAAGAGACGGAAGATAGAGAGGGAGAGAGTAGGTCTGTCTGTTTGGAGATCTTCGTGTTTTGTTTTCCCCTCGTTTTTATACAAAAGTATCTTCCGGATTCTCCACTGATTTCAGCTTTCTTTTGCCTCTCTAACGCCCAAGACTGCTTCTCCGAATCCTGCCTCCAGACGACTACAAAAAACATGGCGAACTGGGGAACAAATATGGCTGCCACATTAATGACGTCAAGGATCTGCTTTTGAAAGCCCAGCAGCTTGAACTCGTCGTCATTGGGATTAGGTCAGAGGTCATCAAATAAATCCCTACTAGAACTTACTTTAATTCTTTAGCTGTTATTTTCATTAAGTGAAGTAGTGTTCACGCGAGTGTTACACAGACATATGAAGATACACGAAGTACAAGGGCGCTCAGAAGGGTGGACAGGCAAGCAGACAAAATATAACCTGGGCTGGTGGCAAGCGAATTAGTTACTGATTACAACTACCCCGGCTTGCAGCTTCAACGTTGGCTTTGGTGTGCTAGACCCTGAGGCCTACTCAGCTGCTGTCAAAATGGAGGCGGATGCCTTTGAAATCGCAGAAAGTCTTGGCCTCAGCTTCAGCCTCTTGGACATCGGCGGGGGGTTTCTAGGGTGTACATATCAAGCCAAACAGTTTGAAAAGGGTAGAAACAGCGAGGCTCGAGAAGAGACTCGAAGCGTAAAGCTCGTCTGTCGACATTCTACGTGTACTTTCAAACTACTTGCTGTTTGCTGCATTTCGTTTATCCTGCGTCCTGCGTTCCTTACTTTCGACTCTCTCTTTGCTACGTGTTTGCGTGTTTGGGTACGGTAGGCTCCCTTGATTGCATACGTCAGCATACGGTTGTGTCTAGCGCTGCCAGTACTTTGTTGGGGTTGTCGTATCACAAGCTGTATTAAGATCACAAGTTGTATTAAGATAACAAGCTGTATGTGGAACAGTGGAATCAGAGAGGAAAAGTGGTGTTATGGAGCAAGTGCTAGGCGTGAGAATGACTATAGGCGTGCTAGGCGTGAGAATGACCGAACGCGTGCGAGGGGTGAGTGATATTCAAGGTATGAGGCAGGTTGAAAAAGGGAGTTGCGAGCCAGAGAGAAAGAAAGAGAAAGGAAGAGAGAACAGGGCGCGAGATTCTGTTGAGACAGTTAAGGTGCTGGAAAGTTGTACAATTTACGGATATGCACTTGTGGAGCGCTCAAAAGGGCGCTAGAAAATATATGAGAGAGAAAACATTGGTGTTTGTGAAATCACAGAAGATATAAATGTGTCTGTAGAGGAGTGAAAGTATTGCCGATTCCATACAGAATGTGGCAACGGAAGCATTTGGATTTCTCCGCCCCACTCAATGGTTATTCCAAACGGACGCACGAAGTTGGGGTGCATGTAGACTTATCCGTTTGGTAACGGGTGCGTTCACAGATATTCTGGAATAAGCTACGAGGCTAGAGCCGAGCGAGAGAGGCGGCTCGGTGGAGCTGAAAGGCGGACGCGAGCCCCGCGCTGCCGGGCGACCCTTGGGGCGGCAGGGCAGGCTCGGGACAGTTGGCCAGCCCACGAGTCCCCAGCGCACAGAGAAGAAACAAGAAAACCCGCCACCGTCGCCAACCGCCGCCCAACAACCACAGGCCCAACCTGACAACAACCTTGTTGCCAGCAGACCGGTCATCGCCGCCACGACACAACACCAACACCCCCCCTCCCCCGTAACAAGTGGGTTCGCTGAACCTTTCCCTATTCCTTAGGTTACGTGAGTAGGTTTCGCCGCTTGCCCTGATATTCCACTATCTCCTGCTTTGATTCTCAGACAGCTGAGGTTCTGAACGAGGCTCTGCAGAAGTATTTCCCGCCCGAGAGAAACGTGCGCCTTATATCCGAGCCTGGGACCTACTTTGTGGCCTCTGCCTACACCCTTGCTGTCAACGTCATCGGGAAGAAGCCGGAATCACGCCACAGGACAGGTTGTCAAAGACTTTGGTGACCGTCTCTGGATCTTCTCAGAGTAGACGTGGGACAGAGAGTAAATAACCGCAGAACATGTCCTTCCAACAGAAAATCTATTCTCATACAACTCCCGTGTAATTTTGTAGTTCTCTAACTCAAGAAATAATCGTTCAATGACAGAAAAGTAAATAGGTTTAAGTGGTTTTAAATTATAATTTTGTTACTGATGTTCAGTCTTTTAGAACAAACAATACTGTAAGTTCATGTCATTGTCCATTTTCTGGATACAGCGTTTTCCTCGGAAAAAATAGATATTAGGCATGAACCTTTCGCAGACCTTTATTCCAACAAATGAATTTTTTTTAGATCGAGAAAATCCCCACGTGCCAAACGGAAACGGAAAAACAGAGTACCGATACTTTCTGAATGATGGCATTTATGGGTCGTTTCTCAGTTTCAACATGGTAAAAACACTACAGCTGACATTTGTACCCATAAAAGTAAGTGAATATATATAATATGCGCTTATGTGAAAGAGAGTGTGCGTGCGTGTGTCTGAGGATGTGTTGTGGGATGTTTGGGGCGGGTCTGTGTGTGTGTGCCCGCGCTTTTGAATGGAGATTAAATTGTCTCTCTTGACACTCACCACTTACGATTACAAAAGCTGCGTGACTAACAGTGTGACAGACTATTGGACGATCTGCCAAGAACACTTCTGGAATCAGAAGCAAAGGAGTGACTTTCACCCCAGTTTGGAGGACCCCCCACTAATGTACCTTTACACTAATATACCTACGTGTGCCAGAACATGAGCCAGTAATTTGCTTTCGAGACAAAACCAAAAATCGTTTTAACCTCCATCGTCTGTCCTCCCCGCAGACCTCCGCGAATGACAGACGCTTCAGGTGCAGCCTGTGGGGTCCCACGTGCGACGGACTGGATCTGGTCCAGGGAGAAGCTCACCTGCCGGAGCTGAACGTGGGGGACTACCTGTGTGCCTACAACATGGGCAACTACACCGTCAGCATGTACTGCGGCTTTAACGGCATGCCCTGCCCGGAAGTCTTCTTGTACTGTGCTGACGGCATTTGGTCAGTTGCTGCTGTCGTGTCTGCCTTCTCGTGTATAATGCCGCAGTTTCTGCTGGTGGAGGTTGTGGTGGTGGTGGTGGTGGTGGCGGCGGCGGCGGCGGCGGCGGCGGCGACGACGACGACGACGGCGACGACGGCGACGAAATTTAATGATAAAATCTATAAATCTAACGATGGGATTTTTTCTTGAAGGTCACGCATATTTCCAAAGGAGAACTTTCCATCACCGCTTCCTGTCCACTTGCCTGAAGTCACATCCACAGACAAACGAGCGCTCCTATAATGAATAGTGAATGGAAACCGTGTGATAAATCTACAACAGTAAATGGCATCTTAGATGATTGCAAAGGACATTGTCAGATGTAAATGGCTTGGCTGCTGTCAGTTGTGGGCCTACGCAGCTCAGCTGATCACAACGATGACACTGTAGCCTACACTATACATCGCAACCAGCTGGAAACAATGAAACTATCACTATACACTTGATGGAATATGCAGAGTATCATTTTAAATTCTGAACAAGGAAGGGCCTCCTTTTAATGCTGTACATTTGAAACAAAACTTGACAAATTGTAAGGAAAATACAGCTTATCTATCTTTTTTCTAGAATGATCGTGTATTAAAATTCGCTGCTTAGAGGCCGGATGGTAAGAAAATTGAATTGAGTTTGTGCTTTTTGTGCAATTTCCTGATACTTTCACTAAATCCAGGCCTCTACAAACATACTAGTTTTTTGGTCTTTGGAAAGTACAGTAAAATTACTGTGAGTTACCAATCGAGGGTTAGGGTTTCCTTGAAATAGCGGCCCGAACGCCTTGTCTGGCTAACAAAACACCCAGAGTGGTCAGTGCAGGCTGTCAACGCTACATCCGTGTTTTACTTTATAATAAGTTCTAATGCGTGTAGCACTTGTATCAAATATATGCATATATAAAATTTTGCTTCGAACAATTTTTTCATGCCTTTTATATTATTTCAACTGTCCGCCTTTGTAGATGTGTATATAAAATATAATAATAAAAGAAATAAACTGGGATTGTTACTGGTGCGGTGGGTTATGTATTAAAAACAGAAAGATATGAGAAATACAGATGCTGACAGGAAAGCGTGAATGAGAAATTTCGAGGAAAGTGTGTGTGAAAGACGAATGTCAAATCGATGGCAAGAAAAGAAGTTTTAAACAAATCAGGAGAAACATAGAGAACTCGCTGTAGACTGAAGGTGAGTCTATTATTACACGCTTGGGTAGGAGAAACATAGAGAACTTTAGACTGAAGGTGAGTCTATTACTACACGCTTGGGTAGGAGAAGCATAGAGAACTTTAGACTTAAGGTGAGTCTATTATTACACGCTTGGGTAGGAGAAACATAGAGAACTTTAGACTTAAGGTGAGTCTATTATTACACGCTTGGGTACGAGAACTCGCTGTAGACTGAAGGTGAGTCTATTATTACACGCTTGGGTAGGAAACGAAACGAAATTTTTATTCCGAGGCCAGGGCCCCTTCTGGAAGGGGGAAGTTTACACAACATGGCTAAGTACATTGACAAAGTGGATAAAGTTCTATACACCAAGAAATATACCCGAATGGCAAACATTTTTTTTTATGAGCTTAAATGTTCCAAAAGCTTCTGAGCTTTATACAGAAATACGGCAAAATTGCAAATGACAGTTTTGTTAATAGCAGGTAACAAAAGAGCAAGCTTAAACCTTGATGGGAATCTAGTGAATTTAGCAGGGATAAGGTCTTTTCTCAGAGGTTCTAGAGTCGGGCAACACAAAACAAAATGCACCTCGTCTTCGACACCTGTATGGCACAAGCGACAAACATTCACAACGCCATTGGTCGTATATCTGTTTCTGTGCTCTAAAATTCCATAAATACCAAGTCTAAATTTTACCAATGCATTCATAACATGTCTATTCATACTCATGTGCAAATATGCTGCTGGTTCAAATGTTGTTTTAAAAACACAATACGATGAAAACCTGTCACTACCGTGCATGTGTTCATCCCAGCGTTGCCAATGTACATCAATCATTCTTTGCTTAAAGCAA
>SMGT01014794.1:32552-45217 GCA_004794575.1 Lanistes nyassanus | reverse complement strand
TAAAACTATTTTATTGCAGTGTAGTGTATTGATTTGGGTAAGTGCGTATGCGTGTCTTCTTTTCCTGCGTGAAAAAACAGTCATAAACATATCTTGGTTAACGTTTCGGAAATCTCAACAAAATCGATATCGCTTTAAAACGTCTCTACAGTCACATCTGTGCAGGCAATTTCAACGTTACAGAGGACACGGCGACTTGCAATCTTTTCGCCCCTTTTTTCTCAGGCAGGAGATCAGTTACTTCCTGAAGTATGTCCCTCGGCTTACGTACCTTTGCTCGAGACGCGAAATTTCTTTCCCCACAACTACAAGGAGTCAAGCTCTTCTGCGGAGTATTCGAACATAGCAGCTCCTGAAATCAATTTTTCGAAATCTTCTGTGATGAGATCGGTGCTAGAGGAATGACTGAAGCCATCGTACGGCTTCTCTGTGTCAGTAGTGTATAAATAATAAAACAAAGAAGATTTAGCAGATTGAGGGAATGCACTGGTGTACCCATTGCTTCTTTGTTGATAGATGTATACAAGTGAACCTACATGCAGCTTAGTCGAGTCGTGGTGCCGCGTTCACTGCTAAACTCAGAGTAGAGTAGACCAATGGAAATTCAGAATACTTTTTCTGGCACTAGCTTTGTGCACAGAACTAGAAATTTAGACTGGGTTGCATGAGCATTTGTATCTGCCCTTCAGGTCATGATAGCTGTCGTAAGGTCCACTCGCTCTGTGTATTTTACGTGCAGCTTTTACATATAAACAGGCGATAAGAACGTCTCTGCAACCCGACCTTAGTTACTTAGTTTTTGTCGTTATAGTGTGGGCGAGTCTTCTTTGGACATTCACATTCACGGAAATGGTTTGCGAAATCTTTAGTACGCCTCTTCCAAAACATCGTACCCCATCTCACAATCGGCGCCTTCAGCCTATCCCGAACACAGGCACAGAAGTGTGATGGTGTGGTACCTTTCGCAAACTTTTTACTTTACTCTTCCCCTCTTTCTCTTTATGAACATTACTTCGGAAGGTGAGATGTGGCAAAATAACACCTATTCTTTTATATTGCTCCCTCACCCCAGTCGCTCCCTTGATGTGCACTCACTCACCTTTCTCCTCCACAGACTGTCACATACCACCACCTTCCCAGCCGCATGCCAATCACTCACCATGCGACCAGGGGTATGTGGGCATGTTCGTTCTCACCGACCAACCGACAGAAAATACGAGACAGTGTAGATGAATTAAAAGGACCCGCCGATTTATTACCTACACTCTAGCAACCTCACTGATTCACGCGCACGCAAATCTAACTCCTTGACAAACTCACTACCTTCTTGAAACTAATTCCTCCTCACTGCAGGATTCTCCATTCACGTTTCTTCCACTAAAAATTCTGTCTTCAAACTAACTCTTACGTTTTTCGTAACCTCAGTTGAATACTTTCTGGATTGGCTTTCTTACTTTCTTGTATTTCTGCTGCAGAAAGGTGGAAACCAGCAAGTAATTAGTCTTTCGTTTCTTTTCCCAGTATACATAAGAGCACACACCCACACACCTACATACACACACACCTACACACACACTCAGTCCCGGATGTATCTCCATGGTTGCGTCAAGACCACTGTCATTAGAGGCGTCTCGTATCAGCTAGTGGACATTGTGGTTTGTTGTAAGCGACCTTCCACTCTATCGGTGTACAATGCCAAGTGTGTGTGGGGGGAGGGGGTTGTAGCATGGTGTAGCGAGCACAGCTGGGACCCTTGTACTCGTTCGACGGGACAGTTGGTGGACCTTTGTATGTCCCTAAGGCGGACATCTCGCACGAATTATACGATCGAAGTGTATAGACTGTGTGTCAACCGTATCCAGGTTCGGACACCAATTCCTCTCTCTCTCTCTCTCCCTGGTCCTAGATCTGATACGCCGCCAATGGATTCTGAAATGTTTGGCCACTTATGTACGAAAGGAGACATAAGCCAACCAAGCACCCAAGCAAGCAAGCTTGTAGAGATCATTACTTTCGAAAGAGGATAGGACGACCGGAGAGGTGTTAGAAAAGGCAATAGCGAGACAAAAAGAGATGACCTGCTTTTATGTTTTGTTTTGTCCAGTTATATTGAGTTATCAATCTTCTGTCGCCAGGCACACTTATAAGGGAACACAGCGAACACATTGCGTGTTACATCAACCGTTTTCCCGCAGTGGACAACTGTAAATTTACTGGGGAGAATATCATTTCTCTCATTTTAGTTTTGTTTAGCATAGGAGTTTTTTGTTCGAAATTCTAGCAATTGAAGATCCAGCATTCAGTGAAGTATTTATGAACCGAAACCAACAGGTAGTAATGTAAAAGAAAGAATGCAGCTGTCGGTTGCACAGCTATAAAGTTTGACACTTTCTCGTTGCTGTTGTCACGCTGTCAACGCTGCAGGAGAGTTAAGTGAAATGACTCACCCATGTCGACAGTGTGTCAGATCTGACAAGAGTTTCGCTTAGCAACAGGGACACCCCCACCCACCCACCAACAGGCGAGGTTGCATTGTCGGACAGTTTCCGAATAGCGACGGCTTTGTCCTGGAATTTTAGGTAGCCTAGTGCCTGGTGGGTCAAAGAGATTGCAAAGGGATTGCAAAGAGATTGCAAAGAGATTGCACCACAGATTCTAGGTGTGATCCATAAACAGCTCTCCTTGCTTTAATTAAGCCTCTAATCCCCTTGCTTCATTCGCCATCTAGCTCGCTCACGCAATGACCAGGTCGTGTGAGCGTAGGTTAGGTGTGAGGGGGTCTCAGTTCACATCTCTAGTCAAGGTGCTAGCTTTAGAGCGAGGAGCAAGGTGTTACTGACCCTGGGAGCGGGACAATAGCTCAAGCAGGTGTCAGGTATGGTTAGTTAGGCAGGGGAAGATTGCACATCAAAAGGAAACTGTTAATGCGTAATGTCAGCCACCAAGGGCCTTGTGGTAGCCAGGAGGTGCGAACTGCCAGGGGGCAGGGTTAGCCACGTCCATTCAAGGTGTCCACTTAGGGGTGAATTCTTGTAGTTAATCCGGGGTGTGACTTCTGCTGTCTCTGTCCTGATTGGTTGATGTATGTAACTATCTCAATGACCACGTGTGTGTGAATGCAGTAATGTATGTATGAAAGATCAGAATAAAAGGACTGGTCTAGAACGCCAAATCATCTTTTGCCAAATCTGCCTGTGGAAACTTGCACATCTTTTGCCAAAACTCCTGCAAGAAGTTCTGCCAAAATCTACCTGTTGGAGATCGGCATGTCTTTTCCCACAATCGTCTGCCTACTGGAGATCTCCTGTGGAGAGACGGGTAGTGTCGAACTGGTGCTGAAGGCTGATGGTGTTAACATTGCCGCAGAACCAAAGTGTTCCCTTTCTACTGGACTTAGGCGAAGTCTGGTGTGAGAAGCACGTGTCTTGAGTAGACCAGTTGCCTAGCACAAGGTGCTCGTTGGGGAGTTGTGGTGTTCCCATAAGACTGGTGTGTGATTCTTGCACGTGTTCCTCTGGTGTGGGAGACCGCCTCGGTGGTCTAGTGGTTAAGGCGTCCGCTTCCGAGGCGGGAGGTCTGTGGTTCGCGTCCCGGCCGAGTCATACCTAAGGCTTAAACATTGACAATCTAGTAGCTGCCCTGCCAGACGCCTGGCACTACGGGGAACAGTACTAGGACTGGTTGGCCCGGTGTCAGTATAATGCGAATGGGTGGGACTGAGGCCCGTGTTGCGCCGTGACAGCAGACCGACAACCGTTGAAACCAGAGGCAAAGATCCGGCCTTGAAGAAAGGCTGCCTGCATCTGAACTCCAGGAGAGCGAGTTCAGAGGTCAAAGGTCGACCGAGAAGCATCGCGCAGCGCCGTGGCTGTTGGGACATCAGTGAAGCGCTTGCGCCTCTCAGTAAGCTGTGTCCAGAGGCAAAGGACACGAAGGAGAGATCGGCATTATGAGTCCCGTTCTAGCAAGGAGCAGCCAAGAGGACTTTCTGGTGTCAGCCTTTCAGGACAACAGAGAGGGGCGCCCCTTTTTATGAGCACAGATTTCCTTACGTCGTGCAAACTACCAGGTGAAAGTGTTGTGTGTTCTACATGTACGTTGTCATGGTGTGTGTGTGCTGTTGAAACATGTATGTGGGTCTTGTGTAACCGGCACACACGTGGCACAAATGGCGAGGACCAAAATTACCAATGTGCGCCTTTGGAGTTACAAAAGAATTTATTTTACGCGGGCTCGATCCCGGTGTAGGCACTCACACAGGCGTCCAATCACAACCTACTCAACTACAGACGCTTGATAGCAACAAAACATGACATTTATTAACATTAAGAACGCCCTTCCCAAGCAGACATGGACATACAAAATAAATGAACAAGAATTCTCATGGATAACAACAACAATAAATCACCCTAACTAAAGCTGTCTTACAATCATTTAATTGATGCACTGCTATCCTACTACAAAGATCCCGCGCACCTGGTAAAAAAACATCGATGGGTGATAGAGAACTAGAAAAGGAAGACGTGAAGAAAAAGGGAAGAACTGAAAGAGACGGAACGAACGACGGAATGAACGAACGAACGAACGAACGAACGAACGAACGAACGTGGCCCTACAACCAAATGCAAGATTCCACATGTAATTCGTGACTGTACGGCCTTACGATTCACTAATCCTCAACCTTGCAAATTACTTATACACGAAGCTGAAAATTAAATCACAGACCAAATCAAAATATTCCCAACCAAAAATATCCACAAACCAAAAGAATCAATGATAACTCTTCTCCAATCATCGTAGCATTGCGTTTCGTATTTACAACATTTAAGAAAACCATGCTTGCTGTCAAATTCAGCACAAACAAATCAATGCATCAAGACCCGTTTACAAACTATCACTGGCATTGCAACAACTGAGAACCAAGTAAAATACTTGCCTGCACAAACAGGACCACAATGCTGGTGAGTGGAAAATGCACGCACCGTCGTCTTACCACTAGGACGGTTTTAGCAAAAGAGGCCGAGAACAAGCGGTTCCCGCGCGATCGAAATATTTTCCGGTCGCGGTCTCGTGAGACTTACAATTTTAATTTCTCTATTTTTCTCACAAAACCTATTTCTTTCGTACAACACCATGAAAAGTATTTTACAACAATATTTTCGTGGGGGTTGTACAATTGTTATAATAGTAAAGCAAGTGATGACAGGAAACGCTTGTTAGCTAGCCAGAAAGAAAGTCGAAAATCATCTCATTTAATGAGCTTAGATTAGCATTCATTCTGTAAATATTCGCTTTCTGTAAATAATATTCTCTTTTCTGTCACTGTGTTACGGAGTTTGTTATTCGTTTTGTTGTGGGGAAATTGTAGGTGGATGGGGGCTCGAGCCACAGTGTGCTGTGAGATAAGCATATACATATCGTAATATTGCAGTGATAAATAGTTTCCACCGAGGCATATGTCGTCACCTTAACAGCGGTCATGCGCAGCGAGCGCAACGACGACCCATTATGGAAAAAGTAAACCCCATGTGACAATAGCTGGCATTGTCGCTCAACTCTCCTGTGAGAATAAAAAAAGTGCCCGCAACAATTTTCACAGCGACTGGTGTTTAAGGCCACTTTAGTTTGTGGATAGGAATACTCGTACAATCCTTTATTTACAGTCTCTAAAAAAAATAATAAAATAATGGCTGCAACTAGTCACCTTGCTCTACCGGGGCTTCGGCTGTTGCCCGGTTCATGGAAAGTTCATGTATGATTGCTTTTAAAATCTGCTTCTCAACATTATGCCGGTTGATGAGGCATTGCTTCAATTATTTAAAGTAGACTAAGCACTATTTAGAACGCATTCTTTCCTTGGAAGACGGGAATTGGTTTTTAGGCTGGCTTCCGGTCATAAGAGCAGTCGTAAGGTCCATACGCCCTGTATATTTTACGTCCACCTTTAGGAATGAACAGGAGATAAGAACCTTCATGCAAGCCAGGTCTGGGTAGGAAACCGCAGTACTCCGAGAAGCTCATTCCAGTCCTCAAAAAGTTCCGTATGCAAAAGTGCAGGTGCAGGATCGGTGTGGAGGATCTTGTGCAGGTGTACTGCTGTTACGATAAGTCACGTCATAAAAGACAACAGATTTCCTCTGGATATTATAAAGGCGTTTTTTACACTTCTGTCTAGCTCTTACCATCATACTGTGCAAAGTGAGCTTCTGTTGCATGCGCGCTGTGCACGCGTGTTACGAGACGTGGGACAGCATTACATGGGACGGGACGCCGCTTTCATTCGAAGCTCACAATCACACCTGGACTTGCAAGCGAACGCAGCATCGAATGTCTTTCTCATTACGAAAGGGATAAGTTTTCGTTAGACCTTACCAACTTTGAATCAAGGTAGGGAAATCTTTTATCTTTCTTCGAAAAAAGTGCTAGGACTAGTTTCTTCTGAAGATTTATGTACGCTCATATATCAGATAGACAAATAACATACACGATCTGAGATCTCCTTTAATCTAAAGTATGTAAAAATATAACTGACAGTTTGTTTATTGGTGAAATGTGGTAAGTCAGATACTTAAGTCAACCAGCCTTGGTTTAGAATTACAATCTTCCAGTATTTGTTGATCTCCCCGGCATTCACAATTTATTCAGACAATTGGCGTTATTCACATCGTTTGAAGAGTGACACATCTCTAAAATTTCATAAACCTTTAACTTCCTCGAAATCCAGGTACGAACTCTTGCAGACACTTAGTAGACAGTCACTAACCACTTGCCTCTTCCCTTTGTCCTGAAGTATTAGACAGTTTGTCACTTGCATCTTCCCTTTGACCCAAAGTATCAGACAGTTTGTCACTTGCCTCTTCCCTTTGACCCAAAGTATCAGACAGTTTGTCACTAGCCTCTTCCCTTTGACCCAAAGTATCAGACAGTTTGTCACTTGCCTCTTCCCTTTGACCTGAAGTATCAGACAGTTTGTCACTTGCCTCTTCCCTTTGACCCAAAGTATCAGACAGTTTGTCACTTGCATCTTCCCTTTGACCCAAAGTATCAGACACTTTGTCACTAGCCTCTTCCCTTTGACCCAAAGTATCAGACAGTTTGTCACTTGCCTCTTCCCTTTGACCGGAAGTATCAGACAGTTTGTCACTTGCCTCTTCCCTTTGACCCAAAGTATCAGACAGTTTGTCACTTGCCTCTTCCCTTTGACCTGAAGTATCAGACAGTTTGTCACTTGCCTCTTCCCTTTGACCTGAAGTATCAGACACTTTGTCACTAGCCTCTTCCCTTTGACCCAAAGTATCAGACAGTTTGTCACTAGCCTCTTCCCTTTGACCTGAAGTATAAGACTTTTTGTCACTTGCCTCTTCCCTTTGACCTGAAGTATAAGACAGTTTGTCACTTGCCTCTTCCCTTTGACCCAAAGTATCAGACAGTTTGTCACTAGCCTCTTCCCTTTGTCCTGAAGTATTAGACTTTTTGTCACTTGCCTCTTCCCTTTGACCTGAAGTATAAGACAGTTTGTCACTTGCCTCTTCCCTTTGACCCAAAGTATCAGACAGTTTGTCACTAGCCTCTTCCCTTTGTCCTGAAGTATTAGACAGTTTGTCACTTGCCTCTTCCCTTTGACCTGAAGTATTAGACTTTTTGTCACTTGCCTCTTCCCTTTGACCCAAAGTATCATCAGCTACATGTACATGTTTATCAACAAACCTCGAACTCGCCATCTCGCTAATGCCCTTTGGGCGGTTGAGTAATTTATAGTTGCTGTTATCTTCCAACAGCGACGATGTTTATATTAGGAGTTTAGAGGGCGATGAAGTGTGTGTGGGGTGGGAAGGGTAATGACCCCCGCGTAAGACCCCGACAGCCAAGTTCCACAGAAAGTACGAGTGTCGGACACTGAGCCCGAACCAACAATCCTTTCTGTTGGCTGCGAACACCTTCTTTCTTTCTTTCTTTCTTTCTTTCTTTCTTTCTTTCTTTCTTTCTTTCTTTCTTTCTTTCTTTCTTTCTTTCTTTCTGTCTTTCTTTCTTTCTTTCTTTCTTTCTTTCTTTCTTTCTTTCTTTCTTTCTTTCTTTCTTTCTTTCTTTCTTTCTTTCTTTCTTTCTTTCTTTCTTTCTTTCTTTCTTTAAACATTGTAGAGCCGTCATTGGTGGTCATTCCAGAAGCCTTTTGTACCCGAGGTTTTACACGAACAGTACCTTAATTCTCTGAATGATTACAGCTATAAAAACGATTTTGTTTTGTAAATTAAATTTCAGATAATCTTAGCTTATCTCTGAATACCATCTTCTCTTCTCGTTTGTAGTTTTTTTTTGTTTTGTTTTTTGTTTTGTTTTGTTTTTTTTTGTTGTTGTTTTTTTGATTGTTCATTTTTTTGCCTTGAATACTTTTATTACTGCTTGTTTGTTCGTTCGTTTATTTTTTGTGTTTCCGTGTTGTGTTTGGAACTTCCACTGCGAGGTAGAAACATGTTTTAAGCAACGGTACTAATATTTATAAAAGTAATATCAAAATAATTCTACTAACAATATTACAAAAGTGATGTACCATTTTATCACCTGCGATTGAGACGCCAGGCGTACCAGTCTCTGCTTGCCACATACTTACAAAATCCAACTCCAGGCACATCCAGCGTATGACACGACTGACAACAGAATCCAAAGACAAAACATACCATGAAATCAATAAACTAGTGTTCATCGACTATATGTGAGTAATTTTTCTTTCATGCAAGACACTTTGATTTTAACGACACTATAAGGTTTCGGTGTTGCAGAGATTTGTTGCATTCGAGTCATACAACCGCTTTTTGGGCTTTGTTATGACTAATAATATGTATCATAGGCTTGCATATAATTTATCTGCTCTTTTGAAACATGGATGGACAATGCTGATTTTCATATATGTATGCAAATGTATGTGTATGCACATGCATGCAAGTGTTTTTGTTTGTGTGCGCGTTATTCTCAAAACATGCTTAAGTGGACTTGCTGATTTCTCTCGTAATCAGGCGATCTTTATGTTACCTGGGGCTCGGTTTTATTAGTTCCACATTCAGTAAAGTCAACCCTAGTTGGAACCGCGAGGAAAAATGTCGTGCGACAGCAAAGCCATATGCAATAAAGCACTCGATTGTTTGCGACTGTGAGGCGCACATAGATTCAATTCATATTCTTTCTTTCTCCCACACCTGTTCCCCCACCCCGCCCCTTTCAACACTTCGAAGGAAGTTTCTTACTTTACCAAAGCGACCTAACTCGCTGTCACACACAAGGGCGCGCGCGCGCTTAGGCAAACACACACACACACACACACTGTCTTGCATACACATATAGTTTCGAAACTGCAAGATTTTTACAGTTTCTATTGCAACACGAAATAAGAGAGATAAAAAAATGTTGTGGAAGCCAGATGTTTGTGTAAAATATGATACATGGCCCCCCGCCTCCCAAAATGAATTAAAATGAGTACTTACTGCCATCTGCTGCGTTTTACTCGATGATCTATTTTTAGATCGACTGGCAAAAGAAAGCAACTCCATTCAAGGGACTTGCGTCGATTTGTCCACGTTTTGTAATACATTGTTGTACATTGTATTCATTGTTAGATCCAACATGAGAAGGAAAACAAGTCCAGTCATTAGAGTTAAATCTACCCGTTATCTTTGTAGCTGCTGTGTACAGAGGTGAGCAACGTCTGTCAAATAGTTTAAATAGGTGAACTTGAATTGATTTTTGGACTTAACTGCTTTCTTTTCACTGTCTGCTGACAGGCATGTTGATTGACAGTAAGTCCAGTAATATCTCGTTATCTCATAATCTAAGGAAGCCAGACAATTGTCGAATTGAATGTGTTTTGTCATAAAATAGAGGTCTTATCCACGTGCTGGTGGAACAAAAATATAATTTTTTGCCAGAGGTGGACTTACTCCTTTCTTCAATATAACGGCAGATTTACTTGTCGACACCGGGGGAAGAAAAAGAACTTTACACTCAGGCTGTTGGAATCCAGAATAAATGAAAACATCCGTTAATGAGAAACAGACTAAGGAAATATAGCCATAAAATGAATCTCTGCCTGGTACCCTGTTTGCCTCAAGCCGGGTAGTGGGCAGTTGCTACTTGCCTGTCGTAACCAATCAACTTTTGTTGGATTGATGATTTTCTGTTACTGGGATATGCTTCCTTAATTTCGTTCTCAGCACTAAAGGTGACAGGTGAGAGGCGGTTGTTTACAGGTCCTTGGTTGCCCTCATTTCCCCAGTTGCCGTATTTTCCTACTTAGGCAACCTCTTGTGTGAAGTGTGGCCACATTTAAGCACAAAATCCGTTCTCAATGCTGGGGGTGCAGGTGCGGATCCCACTGAGCCTAATATATGAAAATCCTGTCGTGTTTCCAGGCTCACTTTGTTAGTTCATCGTCTTGTCCGTGTCCAGACAGGCTGCAGCGTCAGTACGGTTGAAGGCAGCAGACACACTTTGTAATCATGGCATATTATGTCACCACTAAATTCCTTTTCAACAGTTGTAGATGAGTTTTTTTAATGGCCATCGAACATTTGGGACGCTCCTTCTCGACACAGAGAACTATAATACAAGTTCTTTTTCTCACCTCATTTTGTCGCTGTAGACTTGCCACAATATGGTTCGAGTGCGAACAGATCTGTACAGTTTGGGTTCACTGAAGTCTGATAAAGACATACCATTTACGTCGACTGCTTTATTAAAAGTACCAACAAAGATTTTATAAAGTTTATATAGCATATTATAAAAGACAATCAAAAGTATTATTACATTATTGTGATTGCTAACATGCCACCAATCGCTTCGACGAGTGTAAAAGAAAAATTGTTTCCAATTATGTAAAAACAAAAGTTGTTTGGACGTATGTAAAAGCTGAAATTATGATATAAAGTCCTAAACAGAGTTCTAAAAAGTGCTTTCGTGTGGTGGAAGTATCTTGTTAGCTGTTTTTATAACTGAATAGTACGTCACGACAAGGCCATAGCATAAATATACGATATGCGGCTTTCATTGAGTTTCCATCAACAGCTGTGAACTACTGGGAGTGACAATAATGACCCTCGTTTTATCAGAGTAAAATCAAAGATAACTCCAACAAAGATACTGGCAGCGCTCACACATAGCCGTATCCAGACGCCTGTGCCCAAGGGAGCTTACCGTACCCAAACACGTAGCAAAGAGAGGGCCGAAAGAAAGGAACTTGGCAGATCATCAAAAACGATCTGCCATCCCTTTCTTTATAACGGCGCTAGTTTTCACACAGCTAACCCTCGGTGCACAACATCTTGAGGATCTGCCAAGTTCCTTTCTTTCGGCCCTCTCTTTGCTACGTGTTTGGGTACGGTAAGCTCCCCTGGGCACAGGCGTCTGCATGTGTGAGCGCTGCCAGTATCTTTGTTGGAGTTATCTTTCGATAATTTAAGCGCTCTGTCCTCATTTGTTCTTTATTAATCAGAGTAAAATCGATAAAAAAAATTCTCTGTCTAGCAGCATGGCATTTAAAGTCCAGTTAAGTGCATCGTAAATTGTACACACCCACTGACTGATGACTGCTGCGTAACTGAGTGATAGTGCAGTTTGCTTGTCTAACTTTTGAATTTCGGCAGACGCAGAATTGCACTTTATCAGCATCTCACGTGCCTGTAGATGGGCACACAGAATTTTGTATTTGAGGTAGCGGTTAGGTTTTAGGGACTTGGACATACGATCACAATATTGTCTAAAATTGCTCAAGAATTACGTCTTTTTCAGGCTGAAGCACAAACAGCCGGTTGTGGACAGAATTTCTCCTTGCTCCTCTCACGGCTGATTTTCTCAATGCATCGGCAACACTTCCTTGTAGGGAGTCTCCTGGTGGGGCTGCTCATTTTATTTTTTATCGCCTATAAGACGGACACGGCTCCACGCGAGGCAAAGTCGTCAGATATGACGTTACAAATGCGACAGCAAGAGAACGTGTTGTCCAGGTTAGTGAACCACTTAGTCCAGACGGGGAGCCCCCAGGAATGTACTGGCACTTCACAACTGAGGGAGCAGCGCGACTCTCTATCCAGATTGTTGAACGAACAGAAGAAAAACCTGGGACAGTTGGAGTGCGGCATGGCCAAATTGCAGAATAAAGGAACAGTAATTATCTTTCTCTAATATCCCCGCCCCCTCTGTGTGTCCTCTTCTTTCTGCGACCCTTCCATTACACATCATCGACACACACTCTCTCTCTCTCTCTCTCTCTCTCATGCTGTAATTCCACCAAAATAAAGAAAATTAGTGAACCAATGAATGAAAGGAAAGGAAAAACAGGGATATTAAAATTTAAACACACACGCACATAGACGCAGATGGGAGAAAAAGGAGTTAGAGACAAAGTGCCACGGCAATGTGAAGGAGATAAATATTGTGAAACACTCCAGCCCGCCATTTTGCATTCTAAAAATATCCAAGCGAAACATAAAATATACCATTTGTCCAAACAAAGCAAATAGGATCAAGATTTAAGTTTTCGAGATTTATTTATTAATCTCTGGACCCCAGATGGGGTATAAGAGATAAAGGGGAAGGGCACATGTAAGGAAGGGTCAGCGGGTTTGACACAACCAGAAAAAGAGACGGGTTCAAAGATTGCAATGGTGGAAGAGTGTCAA